>JAGFNQ010004945.1:0-67153 GCA_024364735.1 Boesenbergia rotunda
TGAACAAAGACCAACTCATCAAGGTTGGTCCTTTCACAAGTGCAAAGGACTTGTGGAACAAACTCATTGAGCTCATGAAGGCACCCGAGACTCTAGAATTGCAAAGAGGGACTTGTTCCTCAATCAACTTCAAAATCTCTCCATGAAGGAGAATGAGTCGGTAAGTGAGCTCCATAGCCGGTTCAAGGAAGTCCTCAATGGACTTCATTCAATTGATGAAAAGGTCGAGAATCGCGACCTTGTGAGGTATGTCTTGAAAGCATTTCCAAGGAATGCTTTGTGGTCATCCATGGTGGATGCCTACAAAGTATCCAAGGATATCTATTGTAAGTTAGATGATTATTTTGTGAGATGGAATTGCATGAAATGGCTAACAAAGGCCCCAAGGAGAAGGGGATTGCCTTAGTTGCAGGGGACCGAACACAAAAGAAGAAGGAGAAGAAGAAGAAGAAGGAGGTCTCCTCATCTTCATCCTCTTCCGAATCCGAGTCCGATTCCGAGGAAGATGGCAGCGGCTCTTCTTCCTCCGAGATGGCGAACTTTGTGCGAAGGATGATGCGAAGGGATAGACGCTTCAAGGGTAGAGGTAACTCTAGTGAAGTTAAACTTGACAAGACTAATGCCTCTTGCTTTGAGTGTGGTAGGAAAGAGCATTTCAAGAATGAATGTCCAAAGCTTATGAATAAGGAAGAAAAATCCAAAAGAAAAGAAGAAAAATCCAAGAAGAAGAAGAAGGCCTTGAAGGCCACTTGGGATGAGTCATCCTCAAGCTCATCCGATGAAGAGAAGGAGGAGAAGAGTACAAGGCATGTGACACTCATGGCTCTTGGAGAGGAGAGCAGTGATGAATCTTCAAGCTCCTCAAACGCGGCTTCATCATCTTCGGATGATGAAGAGGTAACTTCTCCCGAGCTTGAAAAATGTTATAGAGCAATTGCATGTTTAACTAGTATGCTTAAGAAATCAAAGAATAAGGTTAAAGCATTGCAATTAGAAATTGATCAATTGAAGGCATCTAGAGATGATAATATTGACGATTTGCATGTTGACTTGCTAGAAGATGAAATTAAATCTTTGAAACATGAGATCGTAAATTTGAAATCCTCTAAGGTTGGGGAATAAATGATTTGCATGATAACTTGTTACTAGAGGAAAATCAATCTTTGAAGAGTGAAGTTGAGAAGCTCAAGAATATTCTTGAGAAATTCTCAACTAGCTCTAAGACCTTAGACATGATCCTAAATGCCCAAAGGGCAGTTTACAATAGGGCCGGTATTGGTTACTAAGCCAAAGAACCCTCATTTGTGTCTCTCATGTCTAGGACTGATATGAGACAATCTAGGACACCCAAAACTCAAAAGAAAGTTGTCAAGGCATGGGTGCCTAAGTCATGTTTAGTTGATGCTTTAGGTCCCAAGGTTTGGATACCTAAAACTTCTATTTTTTGAATTGTGTAGGTTATGATTGAGGGGGAGCATCTATCAACTTGGTTCGTTGATAGTGGATGCTCCAAACACATGATCGGGGATAGATCATTGTTTACCACACTTCATAAGAAAAGTAGAGGTAATGTATCATTTGGTAACAATGGTAGTCTTAAGGTCATAGGAATAGGAGACATTCAATATCCGAATGTCTTAGAATTTCAAATGTCCTTCTAGTCAAGGGGATGAAATTTAATCTCCTAAGTGTCAGTCAATTGTGTGACACGGGTTACACAATTGATTTCCAACCAAGTCAATGTCTAGTTAGACACAATGACACCTTGGACACAGTACTAGTAGGAACAAGAGTAGACAATATTTATCGAGTTTCATTTAAAAGTGCTACTAATGTTTCTGCTAAGTGTTTCATGTCAAAAGAAGAGGAGTCCACCCTTTGGCACCGGAGATTAGCTCATGTGAACATGAAGAACATCCGGAAGTTGGCCAACAAGGGACTAGTCCGTGGCTTACCGAGCATCAAGTATGAAAAAGACAAACTTTGTGATGCATGTCAAATGGGTAAGCAAACAAAATCTGCACATAAAGGTAAAAGCGCTGTGAGTACATCCAATGTTCTAGATTTACTTCATATGGATCTATTTGATTGTAGTACCATCATATCATTGAATGGAAGTAGATATTGCTTTGTGATCATTGATGATTTCACTAGATACACATAGACTTACTTTTTAAAATATAAGGACCAAACCTTAGATGTTTTCATTTCTTTTTGTAGAAGAGTTGAAAATGAAAAATCATTAACCATTAAGACAATTAGAAGTGATTATGGAGGTGAATTTCAAAATCAAAGGTTTTTAGAGTTTTGTCAAGATAGAGGTTATAAGCATGAGTTCTCTACTCCTAGAACACCACAACAAAATGGTGTTGTAGAGAGGAAGAACCGTGTACTTCAAGAGGCTGCACGAAGCATGCTCAATGAGTACTCACTCCCGAGTTACTTGTGGGCCGAAGCTGTAAATACAGCTTTCTATGTGCAAAACAGAGTCCTCATTCATAGGTTTCTAGGAAAGACTCCCCATGAACTTTGGTTTGGGAAACCACCTACGGTTAAACACCTTAGGGTGTTTAGTTGTAAGGTGTTCATTCTAAACACCAAGGACCACCTTGGAAAGTTCACGGCAAAGGCTGATGAAGGGATACTAGTCGGGTACTCCCTCGTTAGCAAAGCCTACCGAGTCTACAGCAAGAAGTCTAGATTAGTTGAAGAGTCTTCTGATGTGGTTTTTGAAGAAATTCCAAAGTCAAGTGACCAATCAGAAAATATAGAAGGAGTTCAACTCGAACTTAGAAGACTAAGTTTGAATGAAACTCCAAGTATTATTGATGGTGATAAGTCTGATGACGGTGAACCTAGACAACCCATTGATCAGCCGGATCCTAAGGCTGAACTTGTGTCTGGTGAACCCGCTCAAGAAGCACCACCAACACCAAGGCAAACTAGATTAGCCTCTAGTCATCCCCAAGACCAAATTGTTGGAGACATCCATCAGGGGGTTAGAACTAGATCATTCTTCCAGAATGAGGCTAATGAAGTTGCCCTAATTTCCAAAGTTGAACCTAGGAAAATTGATGAAGCATTAAGTGATCCCAATTGGATCATTGCAATGCAAGATGAACTAGGTCAATTTGAAAGGAGTCAAGTTTGTGACTTAGTCCCTAGACCCAAGAAGACCTCCATTATTGGAACCAAATGGGTCTTCAAGAACAAATTGAACCATAAGGGAGAAATCATTAGAAACAAGGCACGCTTGGTAGCCAAGGGATACAGTCAAGTTGAAGGCCTTGATTATGATGAGACCTATGCTCCCGTGGCACGATTAGAGTCCATCCGATTGATACTTGTATTTGCAGCACATCGTGGTTTCAAATTATATCAAATGGACGTCAAATCGACCTTTCTAAATGGTTTAATTAGGGAAGAGGTCTACGTCGAACAACCACCGGGGTTTGAGAGTACCGAATTTCCAAACCACGTGTTCAAACTCAAAAAGGCACTGTATGGCCTTAAACAAGCACCCCGGGCTTGGTATAAGTGGTTGTCGACATTCCTAGTTGAGAAGGGTTTCGTTAGTGGCCAAATAGACCCTACACTATTTCTACGAAGGGATAGTGACAATATATTTGTGGCCCAAGTATATGTCGATGACATAATCTGTGGCTCAAATAATAAGGGCTATTTAAATGAGTTCATTGGACACATGGAGAGTGAGTTTGAAATGAGTCTAGTGGGAGAGTTGACTTTCTTCCTTGGACTTGAAATCAAGCAAACTCGTGATGGTATCCATGTGCACCAATCAAAGTATACACAAGAAATGCTTCGGAAATTCAATATGAGTGATTCAAAAGAGGTAACCACTCCCATGGCGACAAACACAAGATTAGACAATGATGAGAGTGGTAAACCCGTTGATTTAACTCAATATCGAAGTATGATAGGTAGTCTGCTATACCTTACAGCTAGTCGACCTGATATAGTATTTGCTGTAGGTATGTGCGCTAGGTATCAAGTTTGTGCCAAGGAATCCCACTTAATCGCTGTTAAGTGGATTTTGAGATATCTCAAGGGCACAATTGGTGTAGGTCTTTGGTACCCCCGTACCGAATCTTTTGATTTGATTGGCTACACAGATTCTGACTACGCTGGATGTAAGTTGGACCGGAAGAGCACAAGTGTGGGTTGCCAATTCTTAGGCTCGTCCTTAGTAAGTTGGTCAAGTCGGAAGCAACATTGTGTTGCTCTCTCCACGACCGAGGCGGAATATATCGCCATGGGAGAGAGTGTATCACAATTGTTGTGGATGATACATACTTTAGAGGACTATGGATTGAGTTACAAGGGTGTGCAAGTGTTATGTGATAACATAAGCACAATTAACTTAACCAAGAATCCAGTCCATCATTCTAGGACCAAACATATTGAGGTGCGTCATCACTTCATTAGAGATCATATAGCTAGGGGAGATATTGTACTCTCATATGTAGAGTCCAAGTCAAACCTAGCTGACATCTTCACTAAACCACTCCCCGAAAATGAGTTTAGTTTCTTAAGACGAGAGTTGGGAATGTGTCGTGCTTCATAGGGTTGAATTGCATTCAAAATCCTTCATGATTATTTCGAAAATGTTGGGAAACATTTGGGTAACTTTGGGAACATCTCACACAAACTATAAGGTTAACCAAAACGTTTTTGCTTGCTAGAAATGGGGTGAGATGTTAGGTTCAACCAAATTTCTCAAAATGTCATTGCATCCCATGAGAAATTAAGTTGACGAGATAATAATCACAGTGGTGACCAAGTATGGGGAAAACCATTGCATAACATATGTGTATATGACTCCATGATCATACTTGGACATTCCAATCAAGGAAACTTGATTGGAACATTGGATTTGATACAAACTTAGTTGATATTGCTTGAGTGATTGTTGCTTGAGTTTGACTCCATGTAGATGGATCAAAGTGATTGTGGAACCTATAAGGACTTTTGATCCTTGTTCAGGGATCAATTCTAGTCATGAGATTATGTCCAAGTTTGATAAACTTCACCAGATCTCGTTGGAAAGTTTCAGAAATTCTGAAACTGAACATTTAAGTTCGTATCAGGGAGTATCAGGAACCCTGATCGGTCACTGGACCGATTAGGCATAGGGCTGATCAGTCTTCGGACCGATCTGGCTCCCTCTTGCATTGATCGGTCCACAGACCAATCAGAGGGCCAGCAGTGACTTTCCAAAACTTTGACCAAGTATTCTGAGCTAGCCTGGATCGGTCCCCGGACCGATCTGGCACCCTATGGAGATCGGTCCACAGACCGATCAGGGGGCTCCCAGGTTTTTCTTCGGACCTAACTATCCATGCCCTGATCGATCAGACGACTGATCAGGAGCGCGCCTGATCGGTCACTAGACCGATCAGGACCAGGTCAGTCCGATCAGGCTATAGCCTGATCAGTCTGGGCTCAATCAGATCGAACGGTGATCCGTTCAAACGTATTAAATTCAGGTTGGTGGACCGATCCACCAACCGATTAACTTCGCGAAAACTTACCATTGCCGAACCCTAGCGCCGAGGCCTCCCATTTGCGCAACCCTGTGCGAGAGCCTTTCCCACCCTCGTCTTCTGTTCGTGAGTGTACGGTGCTAAGGAGTCTTCTCCAAGCCCTGGTTTTTCTTCCTGCGTCCTGCGTCTCTCTCTCGCCGAAGGACCTCGCGATCATCTCTTACGCCGAGTCCCTCTTTACGCAAGCTTGTTTCTCCGATCTAAGAATCTCTTCAATGGCACCAAAGTAAGTTTTTGGCTTCGTTTTACCGTTCAATCAGTTCATCAAACTATGTTTTGAAGCCTATCATGTTTTGGTCTTGTTCTTGCTGTTGTGCCGTGACCCTTGTGTTATTGCCATGACCTTACTTTCTCATCCTATGTCAATGATCAAACCTTAAACCAAATGTGTCTTTTGATCATTGTGTCTTGGTTGCATTCTCTGATTGGGTCTTACCTTTGATGATCAATTCTTGAATTTTTGATTCAACCTATGTCCATCCTGATCAATCGATTCAAACCGTGTGTACTTCCCTTGTTAAATCTGTTGGGACCGGGTGCATGTCGACAAGGATACGTGTTCGTAAAATTCAAAATTTTTACGTGCAGCGGAAGAATTTGCATAAAATAATTTCCTAAATTATTTTAACTTCGTATCTAGCATGCAATCTTATGGTGTGTTGACATAATCATAAAATAAAACTTTGCGGAAAAGTAAACTAATTTACTTTGTACCTTTCGTAACTCGAAGAAAAGGGACGAGATCCAACCGTAGCGTCCCTTGGAAGCTCCGCCTCTATTCGCGTCCACGCCGAGTTCTCTTCGGGATGACTTCGCAAAGTCACGATTTTTGTGCCGACGAGAACTACTAGATTCTCTATAGGCACAACTTGAAAGATCAAGAGAGGAAAGATAGGAAACTAACCAAGAAGAAAACGGAATCGAATTCCGAGAAGAGAGAAGTCGCTATCCGCTTCTTCTTCTTCGTGTTCGGGTTCTCCTTCTTCTTCTTGAAGCTCACGGCCTCCTCCAAGAAGTCCTTTGTGCGCCGGCCCTAATCCTCTAGGGTGGGCGCCGGCCCTAGGCAAGAGAGGGAGAGGAGAAGAGATTAAGAGAGAGAGGGAGAGCTCTATGATTAGTTGAATTTTTTTTTTTTTTGGAATAAGGGCTAGCCTTTGGTTCCTTTATATAGTAGTAACTTCTTTGCTAAGTCTCCCTCTAATCCGAATTAACGAAATTAACGGAATTAGCTATAAGAAATTTATCTTATAAATTTTTTTATTAATTATTCCGTTTAAACCGAGTCTTTATTATAAAGTAATTTATAATAAAACAAATTAATTATCATAAGAAAATTTAACCTACAAATTCTCTTATGAATTTTATTATAACTAACTTTATAATAAAACTAATTAATTATCCTAAGAAATTTATCTTATAAATTCTTATGAATTATTCCGTTTAAACCAAGTTTTATTATAACTAATTTATAATAAAACAAATTCTTCTTCTCTTTAAATTATAGAATAAATTTTATAAGAAATTTATAAACTTTCTTATTATGGAAAAATCAATTCATAATTGATTTTATAAAATTAAAATAAATCAATTCATGGATTAATTTAATCTTTCATAAGAGAATAAATTTCTATAAATTTATTTATATAAATTTCTTTACACAAATTTATTTATCCATAATTTATAATATAAATCGCGCTGGATTTATCTTATTAATTAAACCAAAATTAATTGGTTTTCTCCTCTTATTGTGGCCGACCACCAAAGGGGGTTTTGGCACCCTCTTTGGCCGGCCAAACCAACCCGGACCGCTGCGAATTAAACTCATTTAATTCGCCCAAAAAGCCTTCAAAAGACTTAGCCATTTTTAGCTTCCATTGCGCCTCTGACTAACTCAGATTCGACTTATTTCTCTTGATCGGAAAATCTAATTTTCAACTCGTTTTAAATCCCTCAGATTACTCGTAGTGCGTGTGACTAAATAGGCTTTCGATTTATGTTGGCCGTCTATAATTAACTAATTATAGAACGATCATGAGTGACACCTAGTAGTACATCATGATCCCCAATTAATCGAAAGATCAACGGTTTGACCTCAGAAGAAATTATTCTGAAACCCTTCAGCAGCTCTAATGAATCGTGCCCCATTCCCTTCACCACCTTATACCCACTTGGTTCAGGACACGGTCAATGGTGTCAGTCCCTACTAGGCTAACTACGTCACACCTAGCCCAAGTAATGTCTTACTCGTCCTTTGGATTTCTAATTACTCTCATGTATTTTAGAGACTCTCACTCTAAACATGATATGCTCTGGCCAGAGGCTTTGAGTAACAATCCGACAATAGGCCTGGGTATACATCTCCTCGCGAGGAGTGGTGAATCCTTTGTAGGCTGTTCAAACATCTTCGGGCACTTCGGCTTATACCCGATCATCCTGGGTCCACACCTCCTTGGAGATGCTTGCTTAAGATGTCAAAGTATAAGTCTCTATGACCAAGATGACTTGAACACCGCAAGTCAAAGGAACATCGCACTTAAGCCGCAGTAAGATCTTCATTGACATATCTACATGTAGATTCCCATATGAAGTCTTACAGCTAGTCACTCCAATGAACTAGTTCCCTTAACTAGCATCCATGTTTATCTTCGGACATCCCAATGTCACTAGCCAGTGAGAATCAGCTGAATAGAGAATAACCCATGCTAGTCTCAACAGAACTGATAATGTCCGTATTTATCAATTCATCGACTAGGGATATTTCCAACACTTCACATTTGCACATTTAGAGATAATCACTAGTTGTGATCCCATCACAAATTCTCTTATGCTGTGAATTGTATGACGGGCATTCAGTAGATGAGTTTAAGATCCCAATCAAATACACAAACATGTATACTCAAATAGTGAATTATCATTTATTGAAATAAATGTTTACAATCATAAGACGATTGCCTTAGGACACTTCTCTCATATCACTAACAAACTCCCACTTGGCCTAATGCCAATCGCTACGGTATCCAATACCACAGGCTCTAACATGACCCTCAAACTTGCTTTGAGGCAAGGCCTTAGTTAAAGGATCCGCTATATTCCTTTCAGTGGGAACTCTCTCAATTTGTATGTCATTCCTACTTATAATCTCTCTGATCAGATGATAGCGGCGAAGCACGTGTTTGGATCGCTGATGAGACCTTGGTTCCTTTGCTTGTGCAATAGCTCCATTGTTGTCGCAGTAAACCGGCACTGCATCATCAATGGTTGGAACCACGCCAAGTTCAGAGACGAACTTCTTGATCCAGACTGCTTCCTTTGCTGCTTCCGAAGCTGCGATATATTCCGCTTCCGTGGTAGAATCCGCTACGGTGTCTTGTTTGGAACTCTTCCAACTTACTGCGCCTCCATTCAAAGTAAATACGTATCCAGACTGCGATTTGGAGTCATCCTTATATGTCTGGAAACTGGCATCTGTATACCCACGTATTACCATATCTCCTTCTCCATATATTAGGAACACATCCTTAGTTCTTCTTAAGTACTTAAGGATTGTCTTAACAGCCGCCCAGTGATCCATTCCTGGATCCGACTGGTATCTGCTTATGACGCTCAAAGCATACGATACATCAGGCCTAGTACATAACATAGCATACATGATAGATCCTATTGCGGATGCATAGGGAATCTTATTCATGCAAATCCTCTCGTCTTCTGTGCGCGGACACATAGACTTTGAAAGGTTGATCCCATGCCTAATGGGAAGGTAACCCATTTCTTTGGTCGGCCAAACCCAACCCAGACCGTCGTGAATTAAACTCATTTAATTCGCCCAAAAAAAGCCTTCAAAAGACTTAGCCATTTTTAGCTTCTAATGCGCCTCTGACTAACTCAGATTCGACTTATTTCTCTTGATCGGAAAATCCAATTTTCAACTCATTTTAAATCCCTCGGATTACTCATAGTGCGTGTGACTAAATAGGCTTTCGATTTATGTTGGCCGTCTATAATTAACTAATTAAAGAACGATCATGAGTGGCACCTAGTAGTACATCATGATCCCCAATTAATCGAAAGATCAACGGTTTGACCTCAGAAGAAATTATTCTAAAACCCTTCAGTAGCTCTAATGAATCGTGCCCCATTCCCTTCACCACCTTATACCCACTTGGTTCAGGACACGGTCAATGGTGTCAGTCCCCACTAGGCTGAATACGTCACGCCTAGCCCAAGTAATGTCTTACTCGTCCTTTGGATTTCTAATTACTCTCATGTATTTTAGAGACTCTCACTCTAAACATGATATGCTCTGGCCAGAGGCTTTGAGTAACAATCCGACAATAGGCCTGGGTATACATCTCCTCGCGAGGAGTGGTGAATCCTTTGTAGGCTGTTCAAACATCTTCGGGCACTTCGGCTTATACCCGATCATCCTGGGTCCACACCTCCTTGGAGATGCTTGCTTAAGATGTCAAAGTATAAGTCTCCATGACCAAGATGACTTGAACACCGCAAGTCAAAGGAACATCGCACTTAAGCCGCAGTAAGATCTTCATTGACATATCTACATGTAGATTCCCATATGAAGTCTTACAGCTAGTCACTCCAATGAACTAGTTCCCTTAACTAGCATCCATGTTTATCTCCGGACATCCCAATGTCACCAGCCAGTGAGAATCAGCTGATTAGAGAATAACCCATGCTAGTCTCAACAGAATTGATAGTGTCCGTTTTTATCAATTCATCGACTAGGGATATTTTCAATACTTCACATTTGCGCATTTAGAGATAATCACTAGTTGTGATCTCATCACAAATTCTCTTATGCTGTGAGTTGTATTGCGGACATTCAGTAGATGAGTTTAAGATCCCAATCAAATACACAAGCATGTATACTCAAATAGTGAATTATCATTTATTAATATAAATGTTTTACAATCATAAGGCGATTGCCTTAGGACACTTCTCTCATATCACTAACAAACTCCCACTTGGCCTAATGCCAATCGCTACGGTATCCAATACCACAGGCTCTAACATGACCCTCAAACTTGCTTTGAGGCAAGGCCTTAGTTAAAGGATCCGCTATATTCCTTTCAGTGGGAACTCTCTCAATTTGTATGTCATTCCTACTTATAATCTCTCTGATCAGATGATAGCGGCGAAGCACGTGTTTGGATCGCTGATGAGACCTTGGTTCCTTTGCTTGTGCAATAGCTCCATTGTTGTCGCAGTAAACCGGCACTGCATCATCAATGGTTGGAACCACACCAAGTTCGGAGACAACTTCTTGATCCAGACTGCTTCCTTTGCTGCTTCCGAAGCTGCGATATATTCCGCTTCCGTGGTGAATCCGCTACGGTGTCTTGTTTGGAACTTTTCCAACTTACTGCGCCTCCATTCAAAGTAAATACGTATCCAGACTGCGATTTGGAGTCATCCTTATCTGTCTGGAAACTGGCATCTGTATACCCACGTATTACCAAATCTCCTTCTCCATATATTAGGAACACATCCTTAGTTCTTCTTAAGTACTTAAGGATTGTCTTAACAGCCGCCCAGTGATCCATTCCTGGATCCGACTGGTATCTGCTTGTGACGCTCAAAGCATACGATACATCAGGCCTAGTACATAACATAGCATACATGATAGATCCTATCGCGGATGCATAGGGAATCTTATTCATGCAAATCCTCTCGTCTTCTGTGCGCGGACACATAGACTTTGAAAGGTTGATCCCATGCCTAATGGGAAGGTAACCTTTCTTGGATTCCGACATGCTAAACCTTTTTAGCACTCGGTCTATATATGTAGACTGCGAAAGACCAAGCAACCGTTTTGATCTATCTCTATAGATTCTAATCCCAAGGATATAGGTTGCTTCTCCCAGGTCTTTCATGGAGAAAGTTTTGGATAACCAAATTTTAACTGTCTGTAAGACTGAAATATCGTTTCCTATAAGTAAGATGTCGTCGACATATAATACTAGGAATACGACTGCACTCCCACTAACCTTCTTGTACACACAGGGTTCGTCAGGATTTTGTGAGAAATCAAACTTTTTGATTGTCTCATCAAAACGGATGTTCCAGCTCCTAGATGCTTGCTTCAGTCCATATATGGATCGTCGAAGCTTGCATACCTTGGTTTTATCAACCGATGTGAAACCTTCAGGCTGTATCATGTATACGTCCTCAAGCAGGTTTCCGTTAAGGAAAGCTGTTTTCACATCCATTTGCCATATCTCATAATCATAATGAGCTGCTATGGCTAGGAGCATCCGAATGGATTTAAGCATAGCTACTGGCGAATAGGTTTCGTCATAATCAATTCCTTGTTTCTGACGATATCCTTTTGCCACTAATCTAGCCTTAAAGGTAACAACATTACCTTCCATGTCGGTTTTCTTCTTGAAAACCCACTTGCACCCTATGGGTTTAATCCCTTCAGGTGGGTTAACCAAGTCCCATACTTGATTTTCGTACATGGAATCCATTTCCGACTTCATGGCTTCAAGCCATTTGTCCCTTTCTGAACTTTTCAGAACATCTTCATAACTGATAGGTTCGTCATCGCCAATGAGCAACACGTCGTTCGATTCACTTACGAGAAATCCGTATCTCTCTGGAATGTTGCGTGTCCTATCAGACCTACGAAGAGGTGGTGTAGTTTTAGGTTCAACTGATAGCTCATCATTATGAATTATCGGTTGTGGGCCTAGACTCGGTGTCTCTGTAATGTCTATTGGAGTTTCTTGAACTTCATCAAGTTCAATGCCACTCCCACTGTTTTCTTGTAAAAGAAATTCTTTTTCTAGAAATACAGCATGCCTTGAAACAAACACCTTTTGTTCCAAGGGATGATAGAATTGGTAACCCTTCGTTTCCTTAGGGTATCCAATAAATAGACATTTATCAGACTTAGCATCCAATTTGTCTGATACAACCCGCTTCACGTAAGCAGGACAACCCCATATCTTAAGGTGAGTTAAGTGAGGTTTCTTACTATTCCAAATCTCATATGGAGTAGTAGAGACTACCTTGGTCGGGACTCTGTTTAATAAATAAACAGCTGTCTTAAGTGCATAACCCCAAAAGGATTTTGGAAGAGTTGCATGATTCATCATCGACCTAACCATGTCCATCAAGGTTCGGTTTCGCCTCTCAGATACACCATTATGCTGTGGTGTATATGGCGGAGTCCATTGGGATAATATCCCATTGTCCCTTAGATAATCTTGAAACTCTTGACTTAAGTATTCACCACCCCGATCGGATCGAAGTATTTTAATACTTTTGCCAAGCTGTTTCTCTACTTCATTTCTGAACTCTTTGAATTTCTCAAAGGCTTCAGATTTGTGTTTCATCAAGAACACGTACCCGAATCGTGAGTGATCATCGATAAAGGTGATGAAGTAGCTATAGCCTCCTTGTGCAAGAGTTGACATTGGTCCACATACATCAGTATGTATTAGACCAAGCAATTCTCCCACTGGATTACCTTTTCCGGTAAAGGGTAATTTGGTCATCTTGCCTTTTAAGCACGATTCGCATGTATCAAATGAATCGGGTTCAAATGATTCCAAAATTCCACATCGGTGCAATTCGGTCATGCGTTTCTTACTTACATGGCCAAGACGGCAATGCCAAGTGTAGGAGTCTATTCGATTATCTATTCGAGCACGTTTGTTGCTAACTTCGATATTGAAAACGTCACTGGATAAGTCTAACGTGTAGATGCCATTACACAAAGTTCCATTCCCATAAAGAACGCCATTTAAAGTTATGTAACAACAATTGTTACTAAAAGTCAAATGATAACCTTTTTCATTCAAACATGAAATAGATACAATGTTCTTTATTAACGAAGGAACGAAATAACAATTATCCAGTTCTAAGATACGTCCAGTCGGGAGCTTTAGCAAATATGTTCCGATGGCAACAGCAGCAATCCTTGCTCCATTTCCAACTCGCAAATCTGCTTCTCCCTTGACGAGTCTTCTTCTATTCCTTAGCCCCTGTATGTCATTACATATATGTGAGCTACACTCAGTATCAAGTACCCAGGTATTTGAGGAAATAGAGTGACATTCAATAACGAAGATACCTGAAGAGGATGGGGCATCGGATGCCTTCTTTTTCAAGGACTCAAGATAAACTTTGCAATTTCTTCGCCAGTGACCCTCCTTGCCACAATGATGGCAAGTGCCTTTTGGTTTCTTTTCAGTCCTTTTAGCCTTTTTCTTCTTTCCCTTATTCTGTTCTTTGGCCTTCCTCTTAAAACCTTTCTTCGAGGAACCAACTAACAGAACTGCCTTTTGTTCTTGCTTTACAGAAGGCTCTACAGACTTCAGCAGGTTGACTAACTCAGGAATGGTAGTTTCCAGCTTGTTCATCCGATAGTTCATCACAAATTGCGAATAACATTTGGGCAAACAACTCAGAATTAAGTTAATACTTAGTTCATGATCCATTGCAAAATCGAGTGTGTTCAGTCGCTCAATGTACCCCAACATCTTTAGGACAAACTGCGAGGCAGAAGTGCCTTCTTGCATCTTAGTTGTGAAGAGGAGTCTGGAGACTTCGAACCTTTCGGATCTCGCCTGCTCTTCAAACAACTCATTAAGATGAAAGATGATGGTATAAGC
The DNA here is from genome assembly GCA_024364735.1 of Boesenbergia rotunda. NCBI lineage: Eukaryota > Viridiplantae > Streptophyta > Magnoliopsida > Zingiberales > Zingiberaceae > Boesenbergia > Boesenbergia rotunda. The sequence continues at coordinate 14,204 of JAGFNQ010004945.1, forward strand.
ATCTATATGCTCATGCTGCTTTTGCAGCTCAGGTATCATAGAGGCTAGCATGATGCAACTTGCAAGTTCAGAATCGGTCACATGTTTCTGATAGGCCACCAATTGGTCTGGAGTTGCATCTGCTGGAGGATTTGAGGGAAGTAGATTTTCAAGGACATAAGCAATCTTCTCTGCCTTGAGGACTATCCTCAGGTTTCGAAGCCAGTCCATGAAGTTAGGCCCAGTTAATTTGTTGGTGTCCAAGATGGAACGCAAATTCAGAGAAGACATGATCGAGTGATTAACCTAGAAATACAAATTGAGATTATGTGAGAAGATTTATTAAAGAATGTATCAACATACATAAATTAAATCCTATTTATTTTACGAATTGAGTCACCCTTATTATCAATTCGGGAGATCGTAGGAACATCTCCAAATAGGTTGATATCCAACCATAGATAAGAACAACCATGGCTGTGGCCATCAAGTTCTTCTTAGCTATGAAGGTAGGTAATTATACCGATTACACATCACATATATGTAACTATCACATTATGCTATCAACTAATTAAATGTTTGTATAAAACATTGGGTTGTTAACTCATTAACAAGTATGTATCATTATACATAGCACCCAACTGCACCTCTCTTTGCATCGACCTTGGCTGTGGCACAACAAATCGATGCTCCAAGCTTAAGGCTGACCCATTAATCAAGAAATTGTTTTAATATGGTTGGGGCTCATTCAACCGCTTAGTCAGGCTTGGATGTGTCCAACAACCAAAACTAATGATTGACTTCTGACTCCAACTATATTATTCTTAAACTAATTCCATGGTTTGAACATGTTGAGGTTCAAGTCGGGCATGGATGTGTCCATCAACCCAAACGAGAAACAAAACTCCGATTCTAACCATATTAATGGAAGGTGTTGGCCTTAATATTTTGTAAGGGGTTTTGGGTCTCATCTTTCTTTTCTAAGCACATTCATGATATAGAATTATGTCATGACTAACGATTTCCTTAATTAAGTATGTATGTGACTTAAGTTATCAAGTCTCATCAATTGAATTAGGAACCGGATTTCCTAATTCCAATTTCATACTTAATTAAAGGAATTGTTTTGGGAAACAATTTCCTAAATTGTCATAATTAATTTCGGAAATAATATGTTCAAGACTTTGATTTCTCTAAATTAAATATTGTTAAATTAAGAGACAAATCCCTTAATTCAACTACATATTATTTTCATGAAAATCTCATTTAAGAAAACTCTATAGGAAACCATTTTCCTAATTAATTTTGGAGACAACAATATGTAAGAGCATAACCTCTTCAAACATATTTTATTTATGGATTTAATTAATTACAACAAATTATTTTCTAAGGGTGGCTCCCCGAGGCTCAAATACCCAAAGAAAAGTAATGTGTTGTAAATCCAATTGGACGGCTCCCCGAGGCTCAATCCAAATCAAACATGACAATTTCAATTAAAATTGGGAAATTAAATTACAACAACTAACTTTAAATTGGACGGCTCCCCGAGGCTCAATCTAAAATAAAGAATTTTGTTGTCAATTTAAAAACCAATTCAAATTTAATTGTCAATTAATTGTCCATGAATTTGTCTAGACTTTCTTAAAAGAAAGTGCCCAAAATTGCGAGATTTCAAAAATTGATTTTCAGAATAATTGTAAGTTTCTGGTACAAAGGCAACTTACATATTTCCAAAATTGGAAAATTTCTAAAATAGAAAAATTTCCAAAATTGGAAAGTTTCCAAAGATGGGAAGATTTCGAAATTATTATAAAATTTTAGAAAATAGAAAATTTCAATCGTTTGCGAAATTTCATGAGAATTTCCAAACTTTGAAATTTCTAAATCTAAAATTTATTATAATTCGAAAGTTTCCATAATTGAAATTTTTTTTCGAAATTGAGATCATGACAAAGATTTCCACAAAACAATTATATGATTAAGTCGAACACTAACCGGCTCTGATACCACTGTTGGGACCGGGTGCATGTCGACAAGGATACGAGTTCGTAAAATTCAAAATTTTTACGTGCAGCGGAAGAATTTGCATAAAATAATTTCCTAAATTATTTTAACTTCGTATCTAGCATGCAATCTTATGGTATGTTGACATAATCATAAAATAAAACTTTGCGGAAAAGTAAACTAATTTACTTTGTACCTTTCGTAACTCGAAGAAAAGGGACGAGATCCAACCGTAGCGTCCCTTGGAACCTCCGCCTCTATTCGCGTCCACGCCGAGTTCTCTTCGGGATGACTTCGCAAAGTCACGATTTTTGTGCCGACGAGAACTACTAGATTCTCTATAGGCACAACTTGAAAGATCAAGAGAGGAAAGATAGGAAACTAACCAAGAAGAAAACGGAATCGAATTCCGAGAAGAGAGGAGTCGCTATCCGCTTCTTCTTCTTCGTGTTCGGGTTCTCCTTCTTCTTCTTGAAGCTCATGGCCTCCTCCAAGAAGTCCTTTGTGCGCCGGCCCTAATCCTCTAGGGTGGGCGCCGGCCCTAGGCAAGAGAGGGAGAGGGAGAGGGAGAGGAGAAGAGATTAAGAGAGAGAGGGAGAGCTCTATGATTAGTTGAATTTTTTTTTTTTTTGGAATAAGGGCTAGCCTTTGGTTCCTTTATATAGTAGTAGCTCCTTTGCTAAGTCTCCCTCTAATCTGAATTAACGAAATTAACGGAATTAGCTATAAGAAATTTATATTATAAATTTTCTTATTAATTATTCCGTTTAAACCGAGTCTTTATTATAAACCAATTTATAATAAAACAAATTAATTATCATAAGAAAATTTATCCTATAAATTCTCTTATGAATTTTATTATAACTAACTTTATAATAAAACTAATTAATTATCATAAGAAATTTATCCTATAAATTCTTATGAATTATTCTGTTTAAACCAAGTTTTATTATAACTAATTTATAATAAAACAAATTCTTCTTCTCTTTAAATTATAGAATAAATTTTATAAGAAATTTATAAACTTTCTTATTATGGAAAAATCAATTCATAATTGATTTTATAAAATTAAAATAAACCAATTCATGGATTATTTTAATCTTCCATAAAAGAATAAATTTCTATAAATTTATTTATACAAATTTATTTATCCATAATTTATAAAATAAATCGCGCTGGATTTATCTTATTAATTAAACCAAAATTAATTGGTTTTCTCCTCTTATTGTGGCCGGCCACCAAAGGGGGTTTTGGCACCCTCTTTGGCCGGCCAAACCAACCCGGACCGCCGTGAATTAAACTCATTTAATTCGCCCAAAAAGCCTTCAAAAGACTTAGCCATTTTTAACTTCCATTGCGCCTCTGACTAACTCAGATTCGACTTATTTCTCTTGATAGGAAAATCTAATTTTCAACTCATTTTAAATCTCTCGGATTACTCGTAGTGCGTGTGACTAAATAGGCTTTCGATTTATGTTGGCCATCTATAATTAACTAATTATAGAACGATCATGAGTGGCACCTAGTAGTACATCATGATCCCCAATTAATCGAAAGATCAACGGTTTGACCTCAGAAGAAATTATTCTGAAACCCTTCAGCAGCTCTAATGAATCGTGCCCCATTCCCTTCACCACCTTATACCCACTTGGTTCAGGACACGGTCAATGGTGTCAGTCCCCACTAGGCTGACTACGTCACACCTAGCCCAAGTAATGTCTTACTCGTCCTTTGGATTTCTAATTACTCTCATGTATTTTAGAGACTCTCACTCTAAACATGATATGCTCTGGCCAGAGGCTTTGAGTAACAATCCGACGATAGGCCTGGGTATACATCTCCTCGCAAGGAGTGGTGAATCCTTTGTAGGCTGTTCAAACATCTTCGGGCACTTCGGCTTATACCCGATCATCCTGGGTGCACACCTCCTTGGAGATGCTTGCTTAAGATGTCAAAGTATAAGTCTCTATGACCAAGATGACTTGAACACCGCAAGTCAAAGGAACATCGCACTTAAGCCGCAGTAAGATCTTCATTGACATATCTATATGTAGATTCCCATATGAAGTCTTATAGCTAGTCACTCCAATGAACTAGTTCCCTTAACTAGCATCCATGTTTATCTCCGGACATCCCAATGTCACCAGCCAGTGAGAATCATCTGAATAGAGAATAACCCATGCTAGTCTCAACAGAACTGATAATGTCCGTATTTATCAATTCATCGACTAGGGATATTTCCAACACTTCACATTTGCACATTTAGAGATAATCACTAGTTGTGATCCCATCACAAATTCTCTTATGCTGTGAATTGTATGGCGGGCATTCAGTAGATGAGTTTAAGATCCCAATCAAATACACAAACATGTATACTCAAATAGTGAATTATCATTTATTGAAATAAATGTTTACAATCATAAGGCGATTGCCTTAGGACACTTCTCTCATATCACTAACAAAATCATGTTTGTATGATCAATGATTCAAACCGTGTGTCTTGATCATTTCAATTCTCAAGAAAATCTTCTAAAGGAAAGGATGTTGTTGAGGGCAGCTCTAGGGGGAAAGCCCCTGCTACATCTGGGCCCTCCAGAAGGCCACAGCCTTCTTCTAGCTTCCGGTTCCCAAATGCGGCCTGTGAACAGGCCTTTCAAGCAAGGACCTTCAAACTATTACCATGTCGATCGATTGATGTTCCTTTCCTAACTGAGTACTGCCCCTCTGTCATGGAGATTGTCACTTACTACAATCTGGGTTTTCTTCTTTCCTTGGAACGGACCATAAATTACGACCTAGTCTCTGAATTCTATAACAACCTACAACAAGGTCCTCAAGGGGGTTTCGAGTTCACTACTCGTGTCGGGAAAATGAACCTTGATTTTTCATATGAGATTTTAGCCGAATACTTAGGTGGTCGACGATCACCTAACCTCTATTCGATTTATCCAGAGCTCCCTGATCCTCTGCTGGCCCCGTTCGCAGATGTTACCTCCGATTCTATCTATCAGCACTTCTTTGGTCATCCTCGCCCTGCCGGGCTTGATGAGTTGGGTTCAGTTTTTCCTACTTTTGCAGCCCTCCGCCTTGCTCCAACTGACTATGTCCTTTTCAAGATAATCACAAATTACATCTTACCCATCACTTCTAAGCCTTTGACCGAGATCCGACCCTATCACTGCCTTATGCTCTATGGCATGCATCTCCAGATGGACTTCGACATCATGGAGAGCATTTTCCAGTCCATCCTATCATATAGTGAGCCGAGTCGTCGCACGGTCCACATGCCCTTTGGTCATATCATCACTGACTGGCTTATGTCAGTTGGAGTTGATGTTACCAAAGGCAGGACCATGCCCATGGTCAAACAAGATTGTCGCCTGGGTCGACGCGCTTTTGCCAAGTCTGGCATTATTATTCGAGAGCGCGATGGGGCATTGGTGTGGAAGGATGGGCGAGGTCTCGGTGAGTTACCTGGCGGAGCACCACATTTTCAGGCACCACCCGATGTTGCTGCGCCTCATGAGGCCCATGCTGCTGGCGATGATTACGACGAGCCGGATCCAGATCTGCGCTGGCAGATCTCAGAGCTGGATCAGACAGTACAGGAGTTGGTTCAGTTGAGGGCGACAGATCGTGAGGAGTTTCGGTCAGGTTTTTGATCCATCGATTGCCGCCTGACCAGGATCGAGACCGAGGTCTCAGGGACCCGTACACTCTAGCAGACATGGTATGATGAGTGGCGCAGCCACACATTTCCAGGAGGTGCACCTCCTTCGAGTACTGCACCAGGGTCCTTTGCTCCTACTGATACCACGATGGATGATCTCATGGACGATGACGACCCTCCCGCTGATGTCTGAGCTGGATGTTTCTTACTTTTCTCTGTGGTCTGTATGGATGATTTGTGTGACTTGCAGGCTGTATGCTCTGCGACTTGACTATTGTGGCCTTGTGCCACACGTATCTTCTCTTGATGCATGTGTCCTGCATCTTGCTACTTTTCTGATGTTTACGCTTTGACTTGTCTAACTTTACCTCACATGCTTATCTAATCTTAGTATGTCTATTGTTGATACCATGATTGTTTATATGAGTTTTATCTGTATGTTTGCTGCATTGCCATGTTCGTGCTTATAATGTCATGTCTAGTTGATACATATGACTGTTCATGACATGCTTTGTGAGTTGTTACTTCCTGTTCGTATGATGCATGTGATTGCTATATCTTGCTCTATCTTTTTCACATGTGTTCATATGATTATTCTACAATCTATCACATCTTTGTTGATTTGGGATACCCCTAGGGTTGAGGGGGAGTTTGGTTTAGACTTAACAGCCCTTCTAGACCCCTTTTCGGTGTTCGACAAAGGGGGAGAGTGTGGTTGGTTAAGTTTAGGTTGATCATGTTGTAGGGGGAGGATCCTGATTCCCCTATGATTCTGGATTTGAGGAAATGGATTGAGAATCCCTAAACTTAGATCGGGTTGTCAAACAATAAAAAGGGGGAGATTTTTGATGCAGTCTGGCCTTGATTGTTGTTTTGGTGTTGACACCGATTTAAGTTTAGGTTGATGACTATGATTATGTTTAAGTCCTGATCGAGGATTAGGCATAGTTTGGAAAATCCTAGCCTGGAGGGTTCGGTGTTGAAAATCCTAGTCTGGAGGGCTAGGTGTTGGAAAAGTCCTAATTCGGAAGGGTTGGGTGAAAAGTCCTAGCTTGGAGGGCTAGGTGAAAAGTCCTAACTTGGAGGGTTAGGTGCAAATTCCCATCCTGGAGAATTAGGTGAAAAAGTCCTGGCTTGGAGGGCCAGGTGCCTAGCTTGGAGGGCTAGGTTGGATGATGTTCTAACTCGGAAGGGTTGGGTGAAAAGTTCTAGCTTGGAGGGCAAGGTAAAAAGTCCAAACTTGGAGGGTTAGGTGTAAATTCCCAACTTAGAGAGTTAGATGGAAAAATCCTTAGCTTGGAGGGCTAAGGTGAATGGAAACTTAGCTTGGAGGGCTAAGTTTAAGTCCCTGGATCGGTCTGGTGATCGATCAGGGAATCTGGCACGCTGCTCCAACGTGGATCGATCGGGTGACCGATCCAGCAATGACTGATCGGTCTGGTGACCGATCAGGGAGCACACAGTGAGGTTGGGAATCTACTGTACTGCTCCTGATCGATCCGGTGACCGATCAGGGAGTGCGTGTTTCACCCACTGCTTGGCTCCTGATCGGTCTGGTGACCGATCAGGGAGCAAACAGTGAGGTTGAGTTCCCCTGCTGATCTGCACCTGATTGGTCTAGTGACCGATCAGGATCACTGTGCAGATCGTTCTAGAGAACGATCCAGCTTCGCGGGTTTCTCACTAAGATCGATCAGGACGGTGCCTGATCGGTCTGGTGATGATCTGATCGGACTGGTGACCGATCAGGAGAACCCCTGATCGGTCAGTTGACCTATCAGAAGGCTTAGGCTGAGAAAATCAGAAATCGCCCGATATGAGGGTGGATCGGTCCGGTGAACGATCCACGACCTGGGATCGGTCTGGTGATCGGTCCAGAAGAATCTCAAAGAAATCGCGATTTCTGATTGAGCGTTGGGGATCGATCAGGACGGAGCCTGATCGGTCTTGACCCAACCTGATCGGTCTGGTGACCGATCAGGAGGCTCTCTGATCGGTCAGGTGACCGATCACTTTAATTCAAATTGCACTGTCAGACGCTCTGATAGCGTTTGACCGTATCTGATTCGCTGCTGCTTGCCTCTGATATTTGATTTGCTGTGTGATTGACGGGCCCAAATTATACTAATTAAAGTTGTCACGAATGTGGGCTCATCAAATTTAAATGTGAATGAAATAACTGGAATGCTGGAAACCCTTTTACAAGCAAAAGTATAAAAATGTAGCAAAGGGGCCACAGGTCGTATTTTTCTCGGGGCTAGTTGACGTTGTTTGATTCAAGCTCGTATTTATGTGTCGTTTGTGTTTTTGGGTTTCAAATAAAACTTGGGTTTTGGGTTGCTATTAGAAACAAAAATGCAATGAAATGAAATGGCAATTAAAATGGAGGAAACCAAACTAGTGATAGTTGGAAGTGAATCTGATTTCGAATTGCAAAACAAATGTTAACCACCAAAACAACACAGCAGCCTAAAACAGTTCATACAAATTCAATCTTGAGGTTTGACTTGATACCAAGAGGGATACAAACTTGTAAGCATGTAACAACTGATGTGCCAAAAGCTGACGTGCCAAAAACTTGCTGAAATTGTGAGATAACTTCACTTGATGCTAATTGCAGACATTCACTAAACTATAGAAGTATTAACTACATTGCAGAAATAACTCAGCTTGCTTAGGACTGAAATTCGCAGCAAACTGAATGCTAAGCAAGCTGAATTCAGATGCAATATCACACTAATAACCAGGTTAACTTCAGGAATTAAGTCTTGCAATAATTGAATGCTAACAATATGTTATCAAGAATGGAAACTGAACACAACTCAGCTATGGCCAGCTGATACGCAAGCAGAAATCAGATTCAAAGTTCAGAAATAGGATATGCAGAAATTAGGAAATAGTGTGCAACCATTCAGCTTATGGCTTGGGCGCAAATCACAAACAACTAAGATTAATTGCACTGATCGCAAGCAAGCTATTGAATGCAGAATTAAAAGTTCAGTTATCAACTTATCTGCCAAAACAGATTGACTGCAGAAATGAAGAGCAGGAAATCAGAGCATTAGAAATTCAGAAATCTGATGCGGAGTTGATGCAAGTGCAGAAACGTTTGAAAAGGACTGAGAAGAACCAAGGATTACTTGACACAACTCAGGAACTCGAATTTGTAAATGAATTTGCAGATTTGAAACTGTAATTTTTTTTTTCTTTGCAGAAACAGAGTTTTGGCACGCAGCAATACAGCTGAGTCCAATTTGCGGAAATGAATATCAGGGTTGTGGAAATGAAACAATCTGAAAGGTAAATTCAGAAGAAGAAGCTAAAGGCAAGAGCTGATATAAAGGAAGAAAGCTGATTCGCAATGCTGTAATTAGAAATCAAATGCTGTAACTGTAAAATTGATACGCACCTAACAAACTGGCACGCAAGCTACAAATAGGAAATAAACTGAAATTCAATGCAATCTATCACTACACAAGTTCCTTAACTACTCAACTTGAAGATTGAAACTAAATTATAGCTAAACAATTAAGAAAACGAGATTAACCAAATCTGAAACTAACATACACGAAATTCCAGCAGTAATGAAATTACAGCTACAAAAACAGAAATTAAACGAGTTAAACTACTCCTCAATCTTCCCTAAGCTCAAGACTTTCTTGGTCGTCAATCAAGAGCCGGCCTCGAACCCCTAAGCACAGCAAATCAGTGGAGCGCAGCTTGGATTGATGGAATTTGCTCAAACTTCACTCGGCTGGAATTTTCCAGTCCAATCTCTTGTATCTCGATGGATGGACTGCGATGGTGAATTGGGACTCATCTGAGCTTACCTGAGAACCCCTACAAGAAGCTCAGATGGTCGGAAATGGCTTGTGGACGAGAAACTAGTGGTTGGTTAGCAGAGATGCCGAAACCCTCAAACACCACTGTCCGGATGCAATCTGAGCTGAATTCGCCACCCTAGCTATCCCCAATGATCTAAATCTTGATCTAGATGAAGATTGAGGGGTCGCGCCCCTTTGGATTGAAGAAAATTTGAGAAGAAATGAAGAAGAACTGAAGAAGATGAAGCTGCGGCGAGGAAACGCGACCAGGAAGGCTGCGCAGGAATGTTTGATTAAATAGTTATCAACGGACGGCCCAGATTGATCGGAGGAGATCCAACGGCTGATCTTGCTCTGATTGGAGCCAAACTTTTATGATGATGATCTGGGGTCAGGATCTGCCTTGTGGTAGCTCAGATCCTCCAGATGTGCAACGGATGGTCCAGATCAACTCTATCTGTGATTGGACGCTCTAGAGCCCTCCTTGCTTGATCCAACGGTTGATCTAGCTCTGATTGGGATGAAACCTTCAGATCTTGATCATAGAGCCTGATCAACCCTAACCCTAGCTCGGATTGCTTCAGATCGTCCCGGATGACTCAGATCTAGCCGCTTTTGTATCGGACGGCCCGGATTAATCGTAGGCTTGATAATTCGATCCGGTTCACATCCGACTCAGGTTTGACCCAATATGCCCTAGGTCCAGGATCCTTTCATGCCTACAAAAAATATATCAGAAAATTAGTGGCCAAATAATCCAAAAATGTGTAATTTTGCAATTAAGTCCAAAATAATAGAAAATCCTAAAACCTAGGGTAAAATCACAATTAAACAATAAAAACATAGATCAAACATGGATTTTAGCACTTAAAATAATCAATAAAATGGTGCTTATCAACTCCCCCACACTTAACCTTGAGCGTCTCGCGAAACTACTAAATAAGTATCCCTTAGGCTTCCTTAAGCATAATTAGAACAAATGAAAAGAAATTACCTAGGTTGTCAATTCTCATAAATCTAAGCTCTATGGATTAGTATCTTGTCCTTAAATCAACAACTTAGCCTTTTCATCATCATGAGTCATTGAGATGAATTTAAATCACTAGCCTTTCAAGGGAATTTTGGTGGCTCTCTCTTAAGTTCTAATTGATGATGGAAGTGGAGCTCACTCAAACACATGATTCTTGCACTACCATAGGCTTGCTTATTATCTAATCTCTACCATTAATCATGAATAGGATCAACAACTATAAAAACAAATGAAAACATGAAAATGATAAGAAATGGAGTAAAAATCAAGAAATGAAAAATGGATAGAGTGGGAAACTTGGTTGCTCAAAAATGTTTCCAATGTGCTTTGCCCCATCTTACAGTCCTCTAGTGATATCAAAAGTGTGGTGAAGTCAAATTCGAATAATTCCTTTGGTTTGGATGAAAAACCCTTCTTGGTTTCAATGTGTCATTTTCTTCTTTGTGTGCCAATTTCTTCCTTCATTCTCTTTTCTGAATTTTTCTCTTCTTCTTTATCTCTACAATCAGAAATGAAATGAAATAAAACTTTGATTTGGATGAGAAAAACTTCACTTGATTTCATGGTGCAAATTCACTTTTTGTGCTACTTTGTTTCTCCTTTATTCTCTTTTTCTCTTGGTCAGCTGCTGATTAGTTTTCTGCTTTCTTTCTTTCTTGTAAGGTCAAGAAGGTAGTGGAGCAAGGCTGTAATTCGAATGAAAGAATTATTCACTTGTTTCCATGGTATCAACATTCCATTTGTGTGCCAATTTTCTTTTCTCTTCTCATTTTTTTAAACTGTTTCTTTTTCTTTCTCTTTTTTTTTTTTTTTTTTTGTTTCAAGTCTTCAGTTCCATGGAAATCAGCCCTTCTCCTCTGATCAGTAATGGATTTGCTCACTGTTTTTGGCAAAGGTTTCCTTCCTTCACTTGTGAAATGGCACAAAAATTTTTCCTTATTGGCGTGCCATTCTCTCTCTTTTTTTTTTACTTGCCTTTCGCTGCAAAATCTTTTTCTTTTTCTTGACTGCAGATTACCCAGTTCGTGTCTACATCAGCTTCAATTCAGATGGTCTTCAGCTGGAGATCAGATTCCATCACTCGGCAGCAACAAATCCAATGTAGTTCAGACTTCTTTCTCAGCTGCAACAAAAGTTCCTTTTGCAGTGGCACAGAATTTTCCTGCATTTCCTGCTTCAGCTCCTAGCTCAGCTTCCATTCAGATTTGTTCATCTTTAGTTTAGTTACTAATCTGTGCAGCTCCCACTCAGAATTACGAATCTAGTAAGGCTGCAATCCAAAACAATTTCAAACAGCTCATTGCTTCTCAGCAACTTAATTTGGTCGGAATTTTTAGCATTAGTTCAGATTTGGTTCAGCTTCACATTCCAATCTGCTTCTTCCAAATCAGCTTCACCACAATCCTTCAATCAATTTAGAACCTAGCAGTTTACTCCCTTTTTAGTTTATATCATCTCAGCAACTCAAAATCGAAATTTCATCAGCTTTTCTCAGCTTCTTTCAGCCTTTGGTCAGCCCTTTTAAATTCTGTTTTTGATCTGAAAATTCCTGCTCAGATTCTCCTTGAACTCAGCTTCAATTGAAGTTGGTTTGTATCATTCAGTAGCTCTCAGATGCAGCACTCAGCAGCACCCTTTCTCATGCAACTCGGATTCCCTGATAAAAACATGCTTCACATCAACTCTTGGTATTCTTGGCACAGATTTTTCAGATTCTTTGTGTGCCATTTGGATCTTCAAAGGATGGTGAGAAATCTGAATGCTTCAATTGGTTCCATCCCTTATCACTTCTTCTTGTGCATTCTTGACACCGAATCACTCAACTTGGCACATAAAAATGCAAAAAAAAAAATTTTCGTTGACATGAATTGCCTCCAAAACTTTAGTCACTCCCCCACACTTGAATCTTTGTCCGTCTCGGGCAAAATAACATTAGAAACATTCAAAGCAAACAAGTCCATAGAAAAATGGGTAAGCGTAGGAGATAAGTAAAGAAAAAGAGAATAAACATGATTATTGCTAAAAATTTATGTGGAAAGGAAAACAAATGGATTAGTCTCTATAGATGTGATCCAATCATTCAAATATGATTTTGAAAGAACCTAAGCAAGTTCTAGAGCACAATGACATATGTGTATCGCAAAAGTAAGGCTAATTCTCACTAGGTCAAAATAATTCATCCCAAGTCCTCAATTAAGAATCTAAAGCTAAATAGTACTCAAGCATCCAAGATTTCATCCATGATCTCAAATCCTAAGTTTTAACAACCAAATTTAATTTATTTTCAAAGAGGTTCTAAAATGCTATGGAAGAACCTAGAGGGATACATTTATTCCTAATCATGCAAGAAAAAGTGTGAAAAGAAATAACAAGGTATTTACAATGACTCCTATGCATTCTACACTATTCATGCATTTATTAGCAAGGACTCAATTTAAAAGAAAATTCTAGAAGTCATAACAGTGAAAGAAAATGCAAAAAGAAAACATGAGAAAGAGCAATCTCCCCTTTATTTCTGGTGGACGGAGTCTATCCAGAAGGAGCCTCCATCTGGGTAGTGGAGGGGTATGGGTGGCTGGGAGAATTCGGACTCCCCCACACTTGAACTTCACAAAATTTTGTTCAGGTGGCCTCAAGCGATTTAGGTTCAAAATCCATGTAAGAGGTGGAGTGCTTTGAATTAGAGTAAAATCATCTCCTCCCTCTTTCTGCCATTTAGAAGTACTTCCAGGAGGTTGAAGTCTGTTCAGTTGGAGTTCCCACTCCTGAAGTCTTCTAGACCCTGCAAAACAATGTAATACCTCTCTCAAGCGTGCAGGGTCAGAAAGAAACAAAATAATGTCAATCTCTGCATGAAATGAATCCAAAACTGCATCATGTCCAATTAAATCAATGCTTGGTGTCTCAATAAATTTTTCACAGTTATTTTCTACAAAAAAATGCATCCTGAAATTTATCACAAATAATAAAATCAATCCTTGGCACTTCAATAAAAATTTCACAATTATTTTTCAACACAGATGTATCAAGCAATGTGTCACAGCCTATGAAATCAATCTCAGGTGCCTCAATGAATTTTTCACAATTATTGTCAGCATATGATATATCAAAAGACTCATCACAACAATTAACAACACTAGGCACTTCTAAAAAAATTTCACACTCAGCATTTACATCCAATGTATCACAACATGCTTCATTTTCAACCAATTCAACACTAGGTACCTCTAGGGATTTTTCACAATTATTTTCTACAAGAGATGTATCCCTAAGTATATCGCAAACAATAAAATCAGTTTGAGGTACCTCTATGCAAATTTCAAAAAAGTTAGGAGAAGAATTTACCTGATCGTGCTGAAAAGTACCTGGAGATTCTACAAAAGTAGATGTATCCGTGTTCTCCCCCTGGTCATGTTCATGCTCCTCTTCAGGTTCAGGTTCTGGTGGACACTCAAATATAACAGGTGATCCTTGGGTTCTTGCTTCCACCAAGCAAGTCCCTACACTTTCTGGTAATTGTGGTGGTCCCTGGGGCTTAGTGCAATCCCCTACACCTATGGAATCATCTCCCATGCATGTTTCCTCAACCATTCCTGTATCAACCAAATTAGAAAAATTAGGACCTTCAATAATACTATAATCACAAAATAAAAGATGAGAATGGTCCTGTGAAATAGGAATGGGTGATTCTTGGGGCTCTGTGCAATCCCCTACACTCTCAATCCTATCCTCTGAATTTTCTGATGCGTCAATCAATATAGGTGGTTCCTGGGGCTCTGTGCAATCCCCTGCACCTATGGAATAATCTGATTGTTCTAATCTTTGGGCTTTTATCTGATTCAATCGATCTTGCACGTTTTGAAACCATTGTTGTTGTTGTTCTTGAAAAGTTTGCTGTTGTTGTTGGATTTGTTGACACATCTCCATAATCCTTTGGTGTAGAGCCTCATCCCAATCAGGATCATCAAAACCTCCTTGGTTAGTGGGGAACCCCTGTTGGTCTTGAAATGGAAAATAGGGATGCTGAAGTCCAGGAGGAGGCTGTGCATGCTGAAATGGAAACTGTTCGGGCTGCTCAAATGAATGAAATGACTGATTAAATTGCTGAATATTTGGTTCACAAGTTGGTGGAGATGGCTGAAAACTGTAGCCCTGAAAATCTTGGATTTGAGGTTGAAATTGTGGTGGTGAACACTGAAATTGAGTGGGCTGGAAATTTGGTTGATTTTGTTGAAAATTTGGATCGCATGGCTGTGAATATTGAAAAGGTTGTTGAAAATTCTGTATAGGTTGAAATTCTTGCTGCCATGGCTGAGGTTGAAACTGAAATTGATTATTTTGGGGCTGAAAACTTTCAAAAGGCTGCTGGAAAGTTTGTGATTGCTGAAATTGTTGAAATGGTTGCTCAAACTGGGGCTGAAAACTCTGGAATGGCGGCTGCCCGTTCTGAAAATTCTGATTTGGTTGAAAATCTTGTTGAAATTGTTGACATTGTGGCTGAAAAAATTGATTTGGTTGCTGATTGAAAGGTTGGTTCTGCTGAAAATGTGGACACGGCTGCTGATAAGTAGATGAAAACATTTTGAACCTGCAGCCCTGTCACAAATCAAACAAGAAAAATGGCAGCAACCGTATATGAAAGAATAAGCACAATAAAATGGAACCCAATGATATGTCTAAAAGCATACAAACAAAAATCAAACAAATCAACTAGTTGCCTTCCCCGGCAACGGCGCCAAAAATTTGATAAGCCCCAAATATACTAATTAAAGTTGTCACGAAAGTGTGGGCTCATCAATATTTAAATGTATATGAATAAATGAACTGAAATGCTGGAAACCCTTTTACAAGCAAAAGTATAAAAATGTAGCAAAGGGGCCACAGGTCGTATTTTTCTCGGGGCTAGTTGACGTTGTTTGATTCAAGCTCGTATTTATGTGTCGTTTGTGTTTTCGGGTTTCAAATAAAACTTGGGTTTTGGGTTGCTATTAGAAACGAAAATGCAATGAAATGAAATGGCAATTAAAATGGAGGGAACCAAACTAGTGATAGTTGGAAGTGAATCTGATTTCGAATTGCAAAACAAATGTTAACCACCAAAACAACACAGCAGCCTAAAACAGTTCATACAAATTCAATCTTGAGGTTTGACTTGATACCAAGAGGGATACAAACTTGTAAGCATGTAACAACTGATGTGCCAAAAGCTGACGTGCCAAAAACTTGCTGAAATTGTGAGATAACTTCACTTGATGCTAATTGCAGACATTCACTAAACTATAGAAGTATTAACTACATTGCAGAAATAACTCAGCTTGCTTAGGACTGAAATTCGCAGCAAACTGAATGCTAAGCAAGCTGAATTCAGATGCAATATCACACTAATAACCAGGTTAACTTCAGGAATTAAGTCTTGCAATAATTGAATGCTAACAATATGTTATCAAGAATGGAAACTGAACACAACTCAGCTATGGCCAGCTGATACGCAAGCAGAAATCAGATTCAAAGTTCAGAAATAGGATATGCAGAAATTAGGAAATAGTGTGCAACCATTCAGCTTATGGCTTGGGCGCAAATCACAAACAACTAAGATTAATTGCACTGATCGCAAGCAAGCTATTGAATGCAGAATTAAAAGTTCAGTTATCAACTTATCTGCCAAAACAGATTGACTGCAGAAATGAAGAGCAGGAAATCAGAGCATTAGAAATTTAGAAATCTGATGCGGAGTTGATGCAAGTGCAGAAACGTTTGAAAAGGACTGAGAAGAACCAAGGATTACTTGACACAACTCAGGAACTCGAATTTGTAAATGAATTTGCAGATTTGAAACTGTAATTTTTTTTTTCTTTGCAGAAACAGAGTTTTGGCACGCAGCAATACAGCTGAGTCCAATTTGCGGAAATGAATATCAGGGTTGTGGAAATGAAACAATCTAAAAGGTAAATTCAGAAGAAGAAGCTAAAGGCAAGAGCTGATATAAAGGAAGAAAGCTGATTCGCAATGCTGTAATTAGAAATCAAATGCTGTAACTGTAAAATTGATACGCACCTAACAAACTGGCACGCAAGCTACAAATAGGAAATAAACTGAAATTCAATGCAATCTATCACTACACAAGTTCCTTAACTACTCAACTTGAGGATTGAAACTAAATTACAGCTAAACAATTAAGAAAACGAGATTAACCAAATCTGAAACTAACATACACGAAATTCCAGCAGTAATGAAATTACAGCTACAAAAACAGAAATTAAACGAGTTAAACTACTCCTCAATCTTCCCTAAGCTCAAGACTTTCTTGGTCGTCAATCAAGAGCCGGCCTCGAACCCCTAAGCACAGCAAATCAGTGGAGCGCAGCTTGGATTGATGGAATTTGCTCAAACTTCACTCGGCTGGAATTTTCCAGTCCAATCTCTTGTATCTCGATGGATGGACTGCGATGGTGAATTGGGACTCATCTGAGCTTACCTGAGAACCCCTACAAGAAGCTCAGATGGTCGGAAATAGCTTGTGGACGAGAAACTAGTGGTTGGTTAGCAGAGATGCCGAAACCCTCAAACACCACTGTCCGGATGCAATCTGAGCTGAATTCGCCACCCTAGCTATCCCCAATGATCCAAATCTTGATCTAGATGAAGATTGAGGGGTCGCGCCCCTTTGGATTGAAGAAAATTTGAGAAGAAATGAAGAAGAACTGAAGAAGACGAAGCTGCGGCGAGGAAACGCGACAGGGAAGAATTGGCTGCGTTTTTGATTAAATAGGAACCAATGGACGGCTCAGATTGATCGGAGGAGATCCAACGGCAGATCTTGCTCTGAT
Organism: Boesenbergia rotunda; assembly: GCA_024364735.1. Taxonomy (NCBI): domain Eukaryota; kingdom Viridiplantae; phylum Streptophyta; class Magnoliopsida; order Zingiberales; family Zingiberaceae; genus Boesenbergia; species Boesenbergia rotunda. The sequence goes on from JAGFNQ010004945.1 coordinate 31,538, forward strand.
TGGAGCCAAACTTTAATGATGATGATCTGGGGTCAGGATCTGCCTTGTGGTAGCTCGGATCCTCCAGATGTGCAACGGATGGTCCAGATCAACTCTATCTGTGAATGGACGCTCTAGAGCCCTCCTTGCTTGATCCAACGGTTGATTGAGCTCTGATTGGGATGAAACCTTCAGATCTTGATCATAGAGCTTGATCAACCCTAACCCTAGCTCGGATTGCTTCAGATCATCCCGGATGGCTAAGATCTAGCCGCTCTTGAATCGGACGGCCCGGATTAATCGTAGGCTTGATAATTCGATCCGGTTCACATCCGACTCAGGTTTGACCCAGTATGCCCTAGGTCTAGGATCCTTTCATGCCTACAAAAATATATCAGAAAATTAGTGGCCAATTAATTCAAAAAATGTATAAATTTGCAATTAAGTCCAAAATAAGATAAAGTTCCAAAACCTAGGGTAAAATCATAATTAAGCAATAAAAACATAGGTCAAACATGGATTTTAACATCTAAAATAATCACAAAAATGGTACTTATCAGCCACATCACACAGTCGTGCCTAGGAGAGGCACAGCTAGGGATGGAAATGTTGGGGCAATCGGCCCTGAGATGATCTGGAGGATCATGATATTTTGATGTGTGGGCAATATGTTGGATCGTGAAAAACCGATAGAGGGGGGTGAATATCGGAAATCGTTCTTTTTCGGAAAACTAAGAGTAAGTGCACAGCGGAAATAAAAATACGAGACACAGCACAAAGACACAGTAGTTTTTACTTGGTTCGGAGCCTGTGTCGACTCCTACTCCAAGGCCCACGGTCGTTGACCGTTTACATTGGGCAATTCTATATTCGCGCAAATAGGTTACAATAATTTTAATTACAAAGAGAGTGCAATAAAATAGTAATAAAATATTAAGCTCTTCGTTACCGACGTCCGGAGTGTATCGATTCTTTTTGGGGCAGCGGGACGTCCTCGGCTCGAGGTGAGGCGTTTCTGGAGCAAGGCACGAGCGTAGAAGAGCTTTGAGGCGTTGAGAGAGTTGTTCTCTTGAAGCCTTGGTCGAAGGCCCTTTATATAGGGCCAGGGGGCGCCCGGGATGTCGGGGGCGCCCCCCACGTGGCCTTTGATCCGTAGAGGTCTCGGTCAGCGTCAATCCTCTAGATCCGCTTTGACCGGGGCGCCCGGAGCGCTCGGGGCGCCCGCATTGACCGGGTCAAAGTTCTATCTCCGTGGCTTCGAGGGGTTCTGGTTCAAGGTTGCGTATGGGGGTGCCCGGGAGCAGCGGGGGCGCCCGGGAGCAGCGGGGGCGCTCGGGAGCACGGGGGCGCCCGGCCCAGTATGTATTCGAACCCTTTTACTTCTTACTTGTTTTGTATGTACCTTGGGGGCGCCCGGGACACTCCGGGCGCCCTACTCAGCCCTTGCCTCTCTCCTTTGAGATTTTCTGAGCTGCAGACACACGTTCCTTCGGTCCTGCATCCAGGGTTAGTCCAAAACACAACAATATATTAAGTTATTAGATTATACAGCCTTAGCTGTCTTGGTTCTGACTTTGGTCTCCAAAATGGAGCCCTAGGTCGAACCGACGCCTACTGTTCCCTCGACGGGGAACGCGTCCTCACCTACTCCTCTCGGGAGAATTTACCTGATGCCAACCGTTCCTCTAGTTGGACTTTTGCCTGACGGTCCTTTGTCAGGTCTTGGATGCCGAGCTGCCCTTCGCTCGGTGCCTAGCATTCCTTCGCTAGGGCTTCTGACCCAGACTGTCCTTCGCCTGGTGCCTAGCAGTCCTTCGCTAGGTCTTGGTTTCCTGGCAGCCCTTCGCCAAGTGCCTAGCAGCCCTTCGCTAGGACTTGGTTTCCTGGCAGCCCTTCGCCAGGTGCCTAGCAGCCCTTCGCTAGGACTTTGTTTCCTGGCAGCCTTTCGCCAGGTGCCTAGCAGCCCTTCGCTAGGACTTTGTTTCTGCACACTTAAGTAACAACATTAGATCACAAATAACACTTAACTTTGAATCCTTTGCCAATATCAAAACAAGGTTCGATATGGTGCTTCCTGCACCAACACAATATGGTTAAGTTAGGATTTGTGTTGTTCTCATATGTGTATATGAGTGTGCAGGTGTACAGGTACACATGGACTTGGTTGATATCTTCAGGTAAAGGATGGTATGGAGGCAAGCTGGAGGTTTGCGTGCGCGTCCGAGGGACCGTTGGATAGCAGAGATGATGAGCCGAGGGATGCGAACTTCGAGGCATACGTGAAGGGTGGCATAGAGGCAAGCTGGAGGTTTGCGTACGCATCCGAGGGACGAGGGCCAAAGATGAAGAGGGCGTGAAGGCAACAGTCAAGGCTGTTGATGAAGAGTCAACTAAGTTGTGAGGGTCTGAGTATGTGTGTTTGTACTCAAGGGCTAAGCCGGGAGGGTTTGAGTGCGGAGCGACTTGTACTCGGGAGTGAAACCCTAGGCTTAGGTGTGTACCAGTCGACTGGCCCATGGGCAGTCGACTGGTATAGGCTGAAACAGGCTGGCAGATTCGAACGTTGTGCTATAATGGTCGGATCTAAGTGGGACCAGTCGACTGCCCCAGGGGGAGTCGATTGGTAGCGACTGTTTCAGATTCGAGCCCTATTTAAAGGGGCTTGTTTCCTACTAACTCGCTTAACGAAACTCGCTTGGATAAAGTGGGTTAGTAGTCTACTGTGATCAGAGAGCGTCCGAAGTGTTGTGGCAAGGTTTCTCCACCCACAAGCAGCGACAGATCTAGCCGGAGGTTATCCGGGGGTTGATCCACCGAAGGATTCTTGGATTAGTCACCCGACCGGGGTGGATACCAAGTAAATCAGGTTGTTAGCATTGTTTATTTTTTATTTACTTTGCATATTATTGTTTCCGCTACGCTAACAATTTTGTAGAGATCCAATCCGGTAAAGTGCTATTCACCCCCCCCCCCCCAGCACGCCTAGACGATCCTTCAGTTGGTATCAGAGCAAGGTTCGCTCTAGATTGGAATAACCTCCAAGGGAGTAAAGCAAAGCTAGAGGGAATGATGGAAGACAAGCTTGGAGAAGATATAAACTCACTACCACCATACGAGCATGAAGATTTTGATTATTGGAAAGCGAGGATGAAAATGTGGCTCGGCATGGATTGGGAATGTGTATTGGTGATAGAAGAGCCATTTGAGACCCCTAAGGACAAGCACGGGAAGAAACTCCGGCCTAGGTATTGGACCAAGGAGCAACAAGAACAAGTAAGGGCCAATGAGAAAGTAATCAATATTTTGGTCAATATCTTGCCTACTAATATTTTGGGTAATGTAGGGAATTATAGAAATGCATATGAGTTGTGGGATAAATTGGAAAAGTGTCATGAGAACCCTACACAAACTCAAGGAGTAGAGGAGCCCGAGGAAATAAGCTCAAGTGCCCAAAAAGACCAAAGAAAAGGAGAATCATCAAGTGAAGTGGAGGAATTGAGTGAAAAAAGATCCACGTCATCCGAAGAAGAAGAAGAACAAGTAGTAATATCAAGGTTGAGAGGGGGGGGAGAGATCCTCATCCTCACAAGAGCAAGAAAAGACTTCCAACTCCACCAAAGTCAAGTCAAAAGAGCATATCATATGCTTTGGGTGCAATAAAAAGGGGCACTACAAGGATAAGTGCCCACTAAGTAAAAAGGAGATAATTCTTAAGCCCAAATCCATTCAATTTAAATCTAATATGGGTTGTAGCAATGAGGAAGCTCAAAACAAAAGAAGGAGAATACGATGCTTCACATGCGGGGAGCTTGGGCATTATCATACAAAATGTCCAAGAATGGGAGAGCTCAAAAAGATGGAGCATCTTAGGAAATGGGAGAAAGAAGAAAGAAAGAGGATCACTCATCAAGGGGGAGCACCAAGGGTAAGGGAGGTAACCTCTAACTCTACTTATGCTTCAAATTCTTTCATGAATGCTCAAAATAGTTGTATGAATGATAGAATTGATGACAATTGCATGCCCATGCGTGTTTTTGGTTTTAAATATCATGAGAGGAATAGAAACACTTTTGCGTTCCAAAATACCAAACATTCTATGTTGCATGATAAATCTAAGACTAAGGATCAAGACATAAACTCTAAGAAAGGGGGAAATATGCTTAGAAAAGTAGGTAAACCTAGAAATGATCAAATTGGATTTAGTGATCCTAAGGTTAGGAGGTTAGAAAAGGAAAATCAAGTTTTAAGAGCAAAACTTGATAAGTTAGAAAGGAACCTAGGAAGAGTCATTCAAAGGTCCAAAAGATTGAACATGACAACGAAGTACCAAAATCATAGGAATGGTAGGCCGGGTTTAGGATACCATTCTGGGAGGGCTAATGTTGACAAAGTATCATATTCAAGGATGCCCTATAACTATGGTAGAGAAGAAGTCAAAAATGGCAAAGAAAATCCATTTGAAGGAAAAGAAAAGAAATTGGCCAAGAGAAAGGTCTATAGGGTTAAGAGAGTAATAGTGGAAGGTCAGAAGCACCGGAGGAGCACCAGTGTGGGCTTGCTTTTGTAGAAAAATTACCTAGGGAGATAACTAGGGCTAAGAGCTCAAGGGAGAGCTCTAGAGGCCAAAGTGGGTTCCATGGTCAATGGATCTCAAGTGGTTTCCTTCTAGGAAATTGAAAAGAACTATAGGGTGTGTCAAGAGGTTTAAAAGACTAAGGTTAGTCTTAATCCTAGAAAATTGGCACACTAAAGGGAGGATTATAGAGAAAAAGGTGAAATTGATTTTTAATGGAGCTAAATTGGTTTTAATGTCTAAATACCATATAACTTGATGCTATGAATGGATTATGATTGAGTATGGGAAGAAGCATCAAGGTGAGGTCCAAATTAGAACTTTTGGGAAAGGTTCATGATACATTTTAGAGAAACTCGAAGTTTGTACCAAACTTGGGATTTGGGATGACTTTGACTGAAATTATATTTTTCCCAAGTAAATATAGGATCCACAAATGTCCCCACAAGAATTCAGAATTTTTGGGAATTTATGAAATTAGTTAGGCATTTCTGAAGTTCGGATTGGAAAGCTGAAAATCAGATTCCAGTCGACTGCCCTCTGGCAGTCGACTGCGAAAACCCACAGAATGTAATTACACTCTGGCCCAGTCGACTGCCAAATCCCAGTCGACTAGGACGCGGGTTTTATAAAAGGAAAGGGCGCGCCGGGGAGAAGCAAACCTCTAGGGTTTTGGCAATTTCCCGACGATCTTCACCTCTCTCACACTCCTCTTTCAAATCTTAGGCCTCTCCAAGCCCTAAAAACCCTTTCTAAGTCATTCCCCAACCTCGATCTACTTCTAGGGTTTGTTAAAACCTCTCCTTTTCAAGCCACATTCTCAAACTCAAATCAACATGAGGAGAATGAAAAGGTATTGCGTTTTAAGGTTCATTTTTCTTGGTTAAGCAATGTTTTGTCACTAACATGGTATTTTTGTGTGTATTCCTTGATGTTTTTCCTTTTTGGGGGGTTGTCTTGGCATGCATGTGTATGTGTGGTGTGTTAGGATGGCTTCTAAGAGGTCCAGGGGTGAAGGGTCATCCCGACAGGGTCAGGAAGGGTCCAGGTTTAGGTCCCTGGAGTGTAAGCAGCGTTTTGAAGAGAATGAATTTATGATAATGAATTACAGATACCTGAACAAGACTTTCTTTCAAGAAAAGTCACCCCAGTTGGCTGAAATGATCACTCATTTTCAGCTAGATCTGCTAGTTTACTGCCAGCAGGACATAGACATTGACTTGTGTTCAGAGTTTTATGCAAATTTGACCTGTATTGACTCTGATAACAAATTGTATGAGTCCCGAGTTGCTGGTGTTCCTATCCCCTTCTCTGTCATGGGTTTAGCCGGGTTCCTCCAGTGTAGGGCGTCCAATAATGCATCTGTGTATTTTCCTACTGTTATTGAACCTTTAGAGTTTCCTGGAGTCACTATTGATCAAATTCACATGCATTATTTCCGAAGACATAGGAATGACTCGGAGCGTCTTTTTGATGCTAAACTCATGCGACCATTTAGTCATGTCTTGTATAAGGTCGTCGTCGAGTGCATCCTGCCTATTGTCACTAAGGGGAGGTCTAAGGTTAGACTCCCACATTTGGTGATGATGTATGCTTTAGAGAGGAGGTTGGACATTGATGTCTCCCTCCAGGTTTTTAGTGCCATCTGTCATTCTTCCCACAGTGTCAATGGGAAGATATATATGCCCTTTTGCCACATCCTTACAGCATTTTTCCACTTACATTTTGGCGTCCGGGTGTGTAGTGGTCAGGTCAGGCACCTGTCAAAGGACTATGATCAGATTGGCACGCGCCAATTGTCCTTGGCAGGAATTGAGTGTAGACAGGGGGCATTTGTTTGGAGGGAGCGCCCAGAGGCCGCTGATGCAGATGAGGAGCCCACCGAGCTGGTCACACGCGCGGAGTTTACCCAGCTCCAGGCGGATGTTCATGGGCTTCGGGAGGATGTTCTCGTCATCCGCGAGGATATTCACGGGTACCAGTAGTCCGAGCAGAGGATCGAGGCGGCAGTTCAGCGGATGACTGGCCGTCAGGATGATATCTACGAGATGATGCAGCAGTGACATCTCACTTTTCAGGGTCCTCTTGCTCCTCCTCCTCCTCCAGGCGGTGACGATCACATGTTTTTCTGACCAGTGGATGCAGCTGCTGAGAGTGATTCTAGTGTTGAGAGTACTATCAGTGTTCTGATGTTTTATTATATCTCTCAAACGCTTTATATTCTGATGGTTGTATTTATGACTTCCGGCCTGTTGGCCCTAGGAACTGCTGTGATGTTTATTTGTTGCCTTATTTTATGACTCCATGTATTATGCACTTTCTTTATGCTATCTTAGTAAGATTGTGTCTTAGTTTGATAATGTTGTTGATTTTAAGTGCTAATCTATTGCTAAAACATTTTGGGTTCTTTTATGATCAGTATATATAGGTATTCATGATATGATGTGAAATTTGTATAGTATTATATTATCTAATATGATTTGGTTGTAAATCAAATAATGATTTCTTATGTATAAAAGGGATGATCATCTAGACTTATAAGAAAAAGAGGGGGAGTTCTTGTCAAAATGAAAATGTCTATATGAAAAAGGGGAGTTTGGGAATCATTTTAAATGTCAAGTGGAAGTGATAAAAGGTGGAAAACATTGGATAGCATGATTAGGAGTCAAACTTGATACAAAATGGCCACAAATTGAGAAGTTTAGAATTTATACCAAAAGTCAAGCACGGTTAATGTTTTTCATGAACCAAATTTTTCTAAGGTAGGGAATACCTTAACAATCGTGCTTGCAAAGTTTCACATTTTTCCAGAATTTCTGAAATTTTTTATTCGTTTCTGAATTTCGACTGAAATTCTGAAAAGCTGCGTATCAGTCGACTGCCAGGAGCGCAGTCGACTGGGAGTGAGGGCAGTGTGTATTTTTCTGGGTTCTGAGGGTTTTTTTTCGGAAACAAGGGTCAGTTATATTTGGCACCAAGGGTAGGGTTGCTTAGGGCAATCTTTTGATGGTGTCAAAGGGGGAGAATTTGAGTATTAAGTTAGGTTTGGGTTTGAAACTTAACTTAGGATGGATTGTGACTTTAGAGTTAAGTTATGAGAACTTAACTTGGAATTAGCAATAAGGATTGAAATTTGAGAGAAAGCATAGGTTAAGGGGGAGGTAGCCTCTCGTGTGATATGCTTGAAATTCAATTGTTTTTGCTATTATTATTGCTATATGTTTACCTAACTTAACATGTTGCCACACATCAAAAAGGGGGAGATTGTTGGGGCAATCGACCCTGAGATGATCTGGAGGATCATGATATTTTGATGTGTGGGCAATATAGTTAAGTTAGGATTTGTGTTGTTCTCATATGTGTACATGAGTGTGCAGGTGTACAGGTACACATGGACTTGGTTGATGTCTTCAGGTGAAGGATGGCATGGAGGCAAGCTGGAGGTTTGCGTGCACATCCGAGGGACCGTTGGATAGCAGAGATGATGAGCCGAGGGACGCGGACTTCGAGGCATACGTGAAGGGTGGCATAGAGGCAAGCTGGAGGCTTGTGTGCGCATCCGAAGGACGAGGGCCAAAGATGAAGAGGGCGTGAAGGCAACAGTCAAGGCTATTGATGAAGAGTCAACTAAGTTGTGAGGGTCTGAGTATGTGTATTTGTACTAAAGGGCTAAGCCGGGAGGGTTTGAGTGCGGAGCGGCTTGTACTCAGGAGTGAAACCCTAGGCTTAGGTGTGTACCAGTCGACTGGCCCATAGGCAGTCGACTGGTATAGGCTGAAACAGGTTGGCAAATTCGAACGTTGTGTTGTAACGGTCGGATCTGAGTGGGACCAGTCAACTGCCCCAGGAGCAGTCGACTGGTAGCGACTGTTTCAGATTTGAGCCCTATTTAAAGGGGCTCGTTTCCTACTAACTCGCTTGACGAAACTCGCTTGAATAAAGTGGGTTAGTAGTCTATTGTGATCAGAGAGCGTCCGAAGTGTTGTGGCAAGGTTTCTCCACCCACAAGGAGCGACAGATCTAGCCGGAGGTTATCCGGGGGTTGATCCACGGAAGGATTCTTGGATTAGTCACCCGACCGGGGTGGATACCAAGTAAATCAGGTTGTTAGCATTGTTTATTTCTTATTTACTTTGCATATTATTGTTTCCGTTGTGCTAACAATTTTGTAAAGATCCAATCCGGTAAAGTGGTATTCACCCCCCCCCCTCTAGCACGCCTAGACGATCCTTCAGGAAATAGGTCAGGCGGTCTGCCAGCGGCCTGTGGCCTGGCCTGTATTTGGTCTGGCCTATTTAAAAATAAAATAATACTCAAACCCGTTTGAAAGCCTATTTTTCTTATCAAGTCAGGTTCAAGCTCAATATAAAGACTATCAGGCTTAATATAAAGACTATTAGGCCTGACAGGCCGGCCTGAGCCTGTTAAAATTATATTATATAAATTGTCAAAATACTTCACACAATCGTGCCTAGGAGAGGCACAGCTAGGGATGGAAATAGGCCAAGCGGCCTGCCAGCGGCCTGTGGCCTGGCCTGTATTTGGCCTGACCTATTTAAAAATAAAATAATACTCAGACCCGTTTGAAAGCCTATTTTTCTTATCAGGTCAGGTTCAAGCTCAATATAAAGACTATCAGGCTCAATATAAAGACTATCAGGTCTGACAGGCCGGCCTAAGCCTGTTAAAATTATATTATATAAATTGTCAAAATAACTTAACGAAGATTTGAACCTTGGTCTTCTTACAAAGAAGACCTTAACTACCATCTTATTTGCCAATGCACCATAAATCTCTTTTAATTATAATATACATATTTTATATATTTATGGTATTTTTAGCTAATTTGTTAAATTAATATTTTGGATAACTGAATTGAATTATTTTATTTTATATATTAGAAGTATTTTGGATAACCGAATTAAATTACAGGCTTTGTAAACAGGTCGCAGGCCAGACCAGGCTATCAAATAGGTCATGCTTAAGCCAAGAACAAATCCTAGAACAGGCTATAGGCCAGGCTTATGCCAGTTTGTTATTATACAGGCCTGGCCTATTAAGATAAAAACCTGGCCTGGTTTGTTTCCATCCCTAGGCACAGTCATACATCCCCAAGGCATGGTTTTCAAGGGCTGAAGTCTGAAGCAAAGTTATAAATCTTGAAGTCCTCTTCAAGAGAACATCCCGAGATTCGAACCGAGCAAGAAGTTATGGTTATTACAAAATCGATCCGCAGTGTAGTCCTCTTCATGGGTGTGACTCCTTAGCATACGACCATGTCTTGCTAACTATTGATCTAAACTTGCTCCATTTCGCTTCAAAAACACATCTTATCAATGAAAATCAACAAGAGTAGTTTTCCGAACAAAGATAGTAAATGTAGCAAAATTATAAAAAAAAAATAGGATGTGATAAAGTAGATCAAGCTTATTAAATATAAATAACTAACATAAATAACTATGTCAAATAGTGCATAAAATCATATATAATCTACGCACATCGCATTCAACTTCATTTAACGTAACAGGTCTAATCGTCATTTTGTAAAAAAAAATCTTTAAGTCTTATAGATACTTTACGAACACATAGAACACCTAATGCTCTTCTCCATATCAAACATCCCACTTGTATTCTATATAAAATATTTCTCTCAATCCCTCCATACTTTTGAAAAAATGATCATAAATACTTAAAACTCTCAATTACAAAAAACTAGAAATCTCCTATCTTAAAAATTATCTTATTATGTCTAATATTACTAAACTTAAATTCTATAAATTCTATTTTTACTTTACTAAGACTAAAATATTTCACTTCTAACATTTCTCACTAAGATACAAGTTTAATATTTACTCATTCACATGTTTCATCTACCAGAACAATATCATCTGAAAATAACATGCACCGTGGTTGTATCTTAGATGTGTCCAGTGATTTCATTCATCCATGATTAATGTAAAATGATAAAGACTTAGAGATGATTCTTCATGTAACTCTATCTTTATGGGAAATAATTTGATTAATCCGTCTGAAGTCTTCACTTTTGTCATTAGATCCTTGTACATATCCTTAATTAGTTCAATATACAATATGCTAACATCTTTTTTAAAAAAAAATTACCATATAATTTTTCATGAAAGTCTATTATAAATTTTTTTCTAATTCGATGAATACTATGTGTGTCTATTAGTTGTTTAAGAATATATATACTTATATTGTCGACTTTACAAGCATAAACCGCAATAGATTTTCAACAATTGTGGTCTCTTTAATTTTTTTATTAGTCTTTTTCAAAATTTCATGAAATGACTTATTAATTTAATACACTTATAATTTACATAATTTTACACGTCTCCATTATTTTTTATATACGTAAACTATAATACTTACCCTCCCGTGGTCAATTTTTTTTTTAATTTTCAATATCAATACCTTGTTTCTCAAAACACTTTCATACCTTTATCAGAATATCATATGGTCTAACTATTTTTCATTTTCGATCTCATTTAAAACTTACTTTACCTCTAAAATTTAAATTCTAAGATAAAAATTTAAATTTTTATACTCATTTGACCTACTTAAATTTTCTAAATTAAATTGATCATTTAAACCTTCATTAAAAAAATTGATGAAAATATCTTTTATATTGCTCTTTTATTTCCTCTTATTTACTTAATACTTTATTATATTCATCTTGAATGAATAGGGGTGTAATCGAGCCGAGCCGAGCCGAATAGTATGAGGCTCGAGTTCGGGCTCGGTTCGGTATTTTTAGGCTCGAGCTCGGGCTCGAGTTCGATTCGAATTTTAATTCTTAAGCTCGAGTTCGGCTCGTAATAAAATTAAATAGTTCGAGCTCGGCTCGAAAAAAGCTCGTTTAAAAATTAAATGAGCTTAATTCGAGCTCATTTTAAATAAATAATTATAATAATTAATTATATATGATTTTATTTATTATTTATGTGATATTTAATTATATATGTATATATAAATAATATATAATAAGATAAACGAGCCTCTTAACGAACACGTTCACGAGCCTCTTAACGAACACGTTCGCGAACCTCTTAACGAACATGTTCGCGAGCTCACGAACCAAATATTGTTAAGCTCGAGCTCGGCTCGATAATGTTTTCGAGCTTGAAATCGAGCTCAGCTCGTTAACTTAATCGAACGAACTCGAACGAACTATTTTTCAAACCGAGACCCGAATAGCTCACGAGCGGCTTGACTCGTTTATGAATAAAATATCTTATCATCCTTTCTCATTTTAATTATATTGGAAACATCTTTTTTTCTCTTCTTGTGTATCTAATTTGTGTATCTAATTTTCGATATAAGATATAAAAATTTAAAAATTTCATTCTTAGCTAGCCAAAAAAGAAATTACAAGTTTATAAATACAAAGTCATCCTTATTTGTTCCTCCTGCAGAATCATTATTCAAATAAAAATATTTAGGGCTTCTCGGTGATAGATAAATTACTGGTTGGATGTAGATGAAAGGATGAATGAATGGCAATGATTCAATTATCTTGTTACCTTTTTTATAGACTTATATGCCCTTTCACATTCCAGCAATTCAACTGATCAGATTCCAAAGCTGCACTAAAAGTTTGGTAGAATTGACGAATCCTATCAAAAATTTTCAAATACTAACAGAAGTGCTCCCTCTTGTTTCCCTCAGTTAACAGCATCCAAAAGGAGAAACTTAGGGGGCGTTTGGTTTGCATTTTTCAATCTGTTTTCCATTTTTATTTTCGGTAGAAAATACGATTTTCTGAAAAACATATTTGGTTTGCATTTTCCAACTTTGTTTTCCAGAAAAAACCATAGCGTTTTCTGGAAAACTGGAGAATGGAAAAAAGTCATTTTCCAAAAAACTAGAAAATGCGATTTTCTGGAAAATGAAAAGGAAAAAAGAAACAAACCAAACGCCCCCTTACCTCCTCCCCTATTCTCAAATTTTGCTGCCACCTCTCCTTTTTCTTTCAAGCACACCATAAGTGAGACATTTCATAAACTGCAATGGAATTATTAGACACACTAATAATAACGATCCAGGTTCAAGCAAAATAAATCACAGATTCGCCAATTGCCTTGAAAACCATGTACATGCTAGTTACATAATGTCAAGCCAAAAGTAGATAATTAAAAAAAAAGTTAAATAGACGAGTAGGAAAAAAAATACGGCTAAAATGCTATATAGCTCGAGAGGGCAATCCCACCATCTTCTAAAAGGTCACTTGAAATGGTTAACCATTGCATGCGGATTTGTAGTGGTTTTCATCAACTGTCGAATAGATATTGCCTATGTCAACATGATATTCAATAGCTTCCCTGTAGAAAGAAAGAAAAATTAAGGAAGATATATAGATAGATAAATCGAGATGAGAAGAGAGAGACTTGATCTTCGCCACAGGTAGCCCTAGGCGATGGATGATTTCATCCACATGAAGTCCATGTTCACGTGCTCTGTAGACAAAAATTTAAGACGGTGATAGCTTATTCAATTGTTTGGCAGCCAAAAAGAAAACAAACAAAAACAAAAAAGAAAGATTAACAGGACGCACTATCAATATCAGTAAAATAGTAGTAAAGGAAGCAGGCAAACAGAACGAGATGTAGCAAAAAAAAAGTATTGTGTCAACGACCTTTGCGTTCATGAAAACAGTATAAAACTATTAAACAGAACGAGATGTAGCAAAAAAAATGTATTGTGTCAACGACCTTTGCGTTCATGAAAACAGTATAAAAGTATTAAACCGTACAAAAGAACAAAAACACAGATCTCATTTGATTAGATAAGAAACTAAATCAAGATACATTGCTTACAGGCTAGCTGGTTCCTGAAAAACATCTAAGACCAACTTCAACACATTGTTCGAACCACTGCTGCCTGAATGCGTGGGGAACTGTAAGGAACAAAAAAGAACACTACTTATGAGAATAGCAATTAAAGCATCTGTCAACACAAATAGCATGAATAATAAGCATTATGGCATCCTTACCTGATTTGCAGTAGGCATTTGGTAACCCTTAACATCATTCCTAAAGGGAGGTGCTGTTCCCACAGTCACATTAGCCTGAAAGGAAACAAAAATGTTGTGAAGATCATACCAATCATCGAAAAAACAGAGAGAGGTTTTAGCAGGGACTAAAACATGATGGCATGCTAGAATAGTGATCTATGCACATTGTAGCCAAAAAACACTTTGAATGTCAATACCTTCACTCGAATGTTATCCAGATGGACATGTATGCACTCGAGGAAATGAAGGGTGATGTGATTGAAATCAGTAACAGGTCTGGCAGGAGAGGAGATAAACCACAAATTAGATGTTTGTTTAATTAGAGCACTAATGACCAATACGAACCAGCTCCTGAATCACTCGAAGGTTGTCGTTGGATAAAAAAGAACCATAAAGCTTTTGAATAAGAGAACACAAAATAAATTCCAACAACTATATGCAGCTAAGGTTATAGCCTGAGATGCGCAAATGCAGAAATTAAGGACAGACCAAAAGAACATCAAGATCAAATTCTTTCTATAATACTTAAGAGTAATGATACGCTCAAGAAAAAAATTCAAAAAAAATCTCAAGGAATGACGTGGTAGTCAACATGTTCACGTTCGATTGCTGCCCAAACACCGTCGGCGGCCTCCGACCGCTGCCCCGAATCAAATTATATCCTGGGGGCACGGTGAACTCGTCGGGGATCGCTACAATTGCGATATCACGTCATTCTTTAAAATTTTCCTTGAGTTTTTTCCTTGAGCGTAGCATTATTCAATACTTAAACCAATGAATTGCGTAAGCCTCTTGTTCCAGCTTACAAGAAAATCATCAAGAAACAAGAAATGGAAAATGTTTTCCAATTATCAACTAAATTCACAGTCGCATTTCTTTTCAGCATTCATCTATGCTTAGTTTTGTGTATAGAGATAAACATCTAGTTGCTTACATGTTGAAAAACAAAAGTACCAAAGGTCACAATAAAGATTATGATTGAAGTGAAACTCTGAAAGCACAAGGTTCATAGAAAAACATCTGTATTGCACAAGGTTCTAACAAAGTTCAGACTTCCAACATTCCCAATAAAAAAAAAAGTTCATAGAAATTCACTCATGTACATCCATCTTCTTATTCTAAGACTTTAGATGTGGCGGAAGATGAAAATATTGTCAAATAAACTGTCAGCGAAGCATCGGCATGGCCTATGAGCATGTTCTATGCTGAGAAGCATTGTATATCACTAAATCTTATGTTCAATACATGAATCCTAAGAATCTGGTTAAGACTAGATTCTGATGCTCCCACTCATCACATTATCATGAATATGATTTGGATTAATAACATTATGAAATATATTTATAAAATGAGTCTAATTAACCATTGACTATTTGATTGCTCAAAATTAAATCAACAAGCCATTGTAGTTCTACTACTAGCATGAGTCGAATATTATCATACAAAGTAATTAGAACTAGAGAGACAAAATAACAATAATAATTATGAATTAAATTGAATTTGAATCAAGTCAGAATCAAATTAATAAACAAATTTGGAAAATGTTAGAGTTTTCGAATTGATGAGAAAGAAAATTATGAAATTGTTTTACGAATTGACTAGAATAAAAAGTACTTTATTAATTAGCAAAATTATTATTGGATAATTCAAAGGCAAGTTAGCAAATAATTTATAATTACTTTGACGGGAACTTTCTTGAAGAGTTTAAGAAATTTAGTTCAAAAGATTTAAATATGGAAAAATCTGATTGTCAAAATTTATTCTTGAAGTGGCATAAGGGAACAATAGGGGATGTAATCTTATCATGTGCACACAAATGATAAATATGACATGCTAGGCTTTGCACAGATATGTAGTGGAGATTAGATTTTATAATTAATGCTTGATCATTTGGATTCAAAAATAAGCCCCCCCTCCCCTAGCTCGGTGTGGAAGTAAAATCAATCATTGTTCATTCATGGTTTTCTCTAGAACCAAATAAGGCACTTCAAATAGGTTTACTGCTACAACCCAAAATTTGATAAGTTCCACATGGACTGCATTGAGCTAAGTAGTTTACTGGAAAAAATAATGTGTCTAGCATTTCCAACCGACTAAGTGAATCTTGTGATTTCTTGGTCACAACCACCTAAAGTTAAAAGATTGCATTAAAGAACAAAAAGGTGGAACCGCCACCTTAGCGGCCCCCTGGTTCCTGCCCCACAGGTGTCCAGAGGGAGGCAAATCACGGTTTACTAGTCGGGTAAGGCGCCTGAGGCCGAGAGGATTTAAGCTAGTAGACCAGGTTTTTACCCCGTGTGCGACTGGCGACTCTCGAACCTGAGACCTCCGGAACAAGCGGCCAGACGCCTTACCAACCGAGCCAGCCCGTGGGGGCAAAAGATTGCATTAAAGAGTGCCTCCATGTGGTGGTAGTAGAACCTTCTCAGGAAATAAAGGTTTTCATGAGGCTCATCCTGAGCAGCCAAGTACAAATACCTTCATTTAAGAGAATATTTTTTGTCAAGAAAGTTTCAAATTCAAGATCTTCCACTATACAAATGCATAGGGAAACAAAATCAAAGGCAAGTAGATTTAGAGTTAGACCAACTACCCCAATAATACTCAAACATTAACCAATTATGGATACAAATAGCATAAACAAATGTAAGCGATGTTTTATAGAAAAGGCAACCTCAAAGATTTGGAACAAAAAATGATTTGCAGTAACCATTGAATAAGTCTCATTGGTTTGAATTGAGTTAAAAGCACAAAATGCAGTCACAATGTCACCATCTTCAAATAAAGTATTTATACAGCAGCATCAAATTAGTTAAATATGTTGACCAAACAAAATTAAGTTAAAAGATTTTCAGTACCCACTATTCAATCCATTAAAACCAAACTCGTCTCAAATTCATGGCCATCCCATTATCATCTTGAAGGGCAAGTGAGTCTCACCTATCATCTTGAAGAGCCATCAAGTTTTAGGGAATATCATGGTTTTCGACCCAAAGGTCCAAACTGTCCTAGATATTCAGAATCTCAAGTAGGATCTAAATTGGGTTGAGAGCTTATGAATAAATTAAGCTGCGCTAAGTACGCCATCATGTGCACAACCATACTCCATGAGCCTAATAATACATGAGCCGCATCACAATGTAGAATAAACTCACTCTAATCAGCCTTGTTAAACAATAAGTCGTGCCTCCACATATTGATAGTTACTTGTCGAAGACATCTATGCATATTTACCTAATCATAATGCTTTGCTTGAATATCAATTATTTCCTTCGTATAATATCATCTGACTAGAGATGTGTCATTTCTCATGTTTGATGAGGAAGAAAGGGATATAGGAGAGTAGATGAAAAGAGGAGAAGACAACAAGCATAATTGTGGTTTTGAAAAGTGGAGATCTCGAAGAAGACATAAAGGGGCCCATTTGTTAGAAGGTGTAGGGAGTGGTGTAGTTCGATCATCAGCAAGATGAAGCCGAAGTCATCGCATGGGGAAGGAGGCAAATCGCTAACGTGAAAGCATTAGCATGAGGAATGCCGAGTCTCAAGAATCTCAGCCTAGAGACATTTCTGAATTTCAATAAAGTTTATGTAATAAAATTTATAAATAATTCAAGTTTTATTCAAGTTTTAGAAATCCTTCCGCTATGGATGGGAAGAGGGATGGCTCAAAAACATGTAGTGACACATGCAATGCAATCAATGAGAGGAGAAGAGATTAAAGTCGGTTGAACCCAACAAAAACAAGGATAGATGCTCAAATACCATATAACAAAAAGAATGTAACTTAGGTTTTGCATTCCTCTATTCTCTTTCTATTATTCACAAAATAAAATTACATATATCTCCCTAACTATTGTAGTATTTACATTTCACACCCTATACATATTGGTGTACAACATAAACAATTTAATGAATCAGGTCATTTCAGTAGTTAATCTTTTTTGTTTCCTACGACAAAAAAGAACTACAGTTTCTTTACATGCGAGTTGTCTTTCTACAATGGTTTCTTTCATATTCAAATTGAAGACATTACAAACGATTGCTTCAAGCTTCATGGGCTTAAATAAACAATATTATAAGATGCCAAGGGATAATAGCAATTGAACGAACTTGAGTTTTCATAAAAGTTTGACAAGTGAGAATAACCAATTGACCAATAAAAGAGGGGCAATCAAATATCTCACCGGACACAGAAGGCAACAACATGTTTTTTTCCTTGGAAACCTTTCAAGCTACCACTGACGGCAACATACATCCCATTCCTTTCAAAATACAATTAATAGTCAAGAGGCAAAGCAAATGGCAAGAAGAAGTACAAAGGAAAAAAAAATCAGGATATATCAGCTTCTTACTGGATTATGGCCATCTCGTTTGAGTCCGATGTTTCATTCACCCTGGAGAAAACAAGATTTATTCATTGACAAAGATATTAACACTCACACTTACCAGTTATTGAGAGAAGGAAATCTAGTGAAACACACCAGCGATTGATATCGACTCTTCCGGTACCATCATCGAGGGAAAATGAGACATCTGTGACCCTCTCAGCTTTGTTTAACACAAGTCCCAATAGCCGCACCTGTCACCAGCCACAAATGATGAAAAGCAACAAAATAATCAAGGTCATTGTCGGAGTAAGGTTTCTGCGAAATTTACATTGGAAGCCTCGACGCCATCGACGACGAAATTAGATTTGTCATCGTTGGAATGATAGGCCTCGCTGATCTGCTTCACTGTGAGGGGAAGCACAGCCTGGACTCCGCCGCGGCTCTGGAGAACAGAAGAAGGAAAAGGAACAGTGAAAATTAAAGAGAAAACAGGCGGAAAAAGTGGCATTTTTTCTTTATCTTTTCCTTTGTAAAGATTCAGGACCTTGACGAAGCCAGTATCAGGCGTTTGGGTAGCTTGCGAGGGCATGAATCCGCCTCCAGAGAACAGGGAGGCTGCTCCGCCGTCAGCCTGGCTCGCGTACATCTTTGGCACGCTCCGTCGGCAAAGAGTCAAAACCTTAGCCTAAACCCTAACCTCAAAGGAAGATGGAGAGTCACTGATCGTCAGATCCGAGGAAGAAAAGAGAAGATCGGAGGCGATGCCCTGCACCGAAAACTTACGCTTGATTCTTTTCGACCAAGCCAAACAAATCCGGCAAAATTCCTGCAATCTACCAGAGCCCAGAGGGGACTTGCAAAGACCCTAAACCGCGCAGGTGCACCCTTATAAAAATGTAATGAATCCAAAGATGTCAAAATTACTATAAATATTAATTTATTTTAGTTTCTAAAATTTAAGACGATTTTATCCAACCATATACCCGATTGTATATTGCCTAGAAAACATATCTATTTTAGAATGGATCAAATAATACATCTCTTTCCATTTTCTTTTTCACAATACTCCTCTTCCTTTTTATTTTATTTTTTTTAAAGTACTTAATTTCCTAGCTCTCCTTTCTCATGTCCGTTTCCCCCATCGTTGAAGCACTGACAACGGCTGTCTATCGTCATCTCTTTGTCTCCGTCCAACAATGCGAAGAGAGGTTGCAAGTCAACGGAAGTTTGGAATCAAGACTAAGCTTTGAACCGATTCATGGTGGCCAACTCTGTTGATTTTAAAAGGGGGCACCGGG
This sequence comes from Boesenbergia rotunda, assembly GCA_024364735.1. Classification (NCBI taxonomy): domain Eukaryota; kingdom Viridiplantae; phylum Streptophyta; class Magnoliopsida; order Zingiberales; family Zingiberaceae; genus Boesenbergia; species Boesenbergia rotunda. The sequence goes on from JAGFNQ010004945.1 coordinate 50,749, forward strand.
GGTGATCTTTCCTCATCATTCCATCTCAACTTCATTCACTCTCTTTTCATAATCCTCACACGGTTGCATTGTATTTTTTTTTTATTTTTCAACATTTAATCTCTTTTTAAGTTTCTTATTATTATTAGAGGTAAAATCTGAAATGTCAATCACGAGAGGAGGAAAATAAACACCTCGGGAGGATGATACTAACTTCGTCAATTCTTCACTGGAGGTCAACTCAAGTTGCAGGAGTATCGGTGCGTCCCCGACAACGAAATAAATTTTGGATTTTGGATTAAAAATATGAACTTTGTGTATTTTAGAGTGGTTCGATTTTTTAACTAATAGTTATTTGATAAAATACCAAGGTAGATGACGATGACGAAAACTCGTCGAGATGAAAATGAAGGAGTATGTGTTGGCGTTACAAGCGTTGATAAAACGAATGCGTTACTAACCTTCGTCTTGAATTGTTGACGTTACCTCGCCGAGCAGTAAATACCTCCATTGATGAAGGTAAGCAAAACGTCTTCTTCTTCTCCCTATAAAAAGCGTCCAAATGCAATCCATGAAAAACATACGAAGAGGGAATCGGAGCTTCGAATCTGAGGGATTTGGTTTGTGACGATTTGGGATCGGTCCGGTGACGTTCTCACGACAGCGAGCAGAAGAAGAAAAGGGAAGAAGAACCAGAAATTCTCAAATCGATGTAAGTCTACAAATTTTGATCTTTCAAGTAGATCTCATGCTCGGAAACCAACAATGGTATCAGAGCGATTGTTAGAGCATGAAAAATTTTTTTTATCTTTGCGATGAACACCTCGCGCTGTTGATCGCTTGAAATCGCCAATGAGCTCTCGGCGCTTTCATCCCCTGGCCGACGAACGCATCACGCGCGCGCAAGGGAGCCGTCGCCTTCGGCTGGTTGTGTCGGTGGAGGCGGCCATAGCGTTTGTGATGGCGAGAAAAAAAAATGGCTGTGTGGGGAAGAAGGTTGCGTGGAGAAGAAGAGGCGGCGGCTGCGGGCGTTGGGTAAAAAAAAATAATTCAAAACCTGTTCCATTCTGCAAAACGCTGTTGCCAAGCTGCTGCCCAAGGAGGATCAAACCACAGACCTCCCATTGAAGGCAACGAGCCTTAACCAGAAGCTCTATTCGGTAATTTGTTTAGGTTTGGTTCAACTTATTTAAATTAGATTCTAGTTTGGTTTAAAAAGGATTAAGTTGGTCAAATCGGTTTTGGTTTAAACCATTAGTTGATTTAACCAAACCGTTTTGATTAAATAATCTAAACTAAACAGACTGGTTTGATCGTTATATTGAATCTCAAATTTAAATAGGCTTAATTGTAGCTACAAAAAAAATGAAAACTTATATACCTTTATCTATTTGTGTTGTGAATTGAAGTGAACCAGTTTTGTTACTAGTTTGTCGATTTTGTACTGACATTGTGTATTTCAATTCCAGATGCCGAGATTTATTACCACAATGACTCGTCGAGATGTGCGACGGAATCATTTGAGGGAACAGATAGAGGAGATTGACTACCTCCCACATCTAGGCATCCTAGGGCATATGGGAAGGCTTGATCGTTTATTTTGGAAACTCGAACAGGAAGAGTTCCCAGTCCTAGATAACTACCGGATCGGGGCATTGATTAGTTCTTTGCCGAGACGTGCTGAAGTAGCTGCAAGAGGTATTTGGGGATGCTACGAAGGACGTATCTCATATACCGAGTTGTGCAGAGAACTACTTCGCCAGAATTTTTCAGAAGAGGATCTGAAAGATTCTGAGGACGATATGGAAGAGGATCTGGAAGATTCTGAAGACGATATGGAAGAGGATCTGGAAGATTCTGAGGACGATCTGGAAGAGGATCCAGAGATGGATCTGATTGTAGAATTCGAGGGGGATCCTGAGGAAATCGAGTGGGATCCAATTGAAGATTCTGAGGAGGACCCAAGGGAAGATCCCGAAATGTTCGAGGACGATCCTGAAATGCCTGGGGAAAACCCTGAAATATTTGAGGAAGATCCTGAAATATTTGAGGAAGATCTGATAGAATCTGTGGAAGATCCCGAGCCTGATCAGATTGGCCGATTAGAAATGAACGAGAGAGTGATAGTCACTGCCATAATATTTTTTATTATGGGAATGATGTCAACTTATCTAGTTCATTGAATTTTGTTTGTTGTACCAAATTATTAAGCCTATTAAATAAAGTTATGTTATGTGTTAACTGACTTGTCAATGATTAGTTCATTTATATGATTAGTTCATATTCAAGATAAATGATTAGTTCATTTAATGGAATGTATGTAATATAATTGATCAATGTTAGATTGGATGATGCGAATGATGAGTGAAAACGTAGTTATCACTTGATTTCGTAATCCAAGTCAAGTTTACATTGAGTCAATCAAAAATTATGTACAGATGATATACACTGAATTAATGAATAATATGTTTATTTATGATAGATCATGGCAACCAAGAACATCATAGCTGAACTGAACAAGGGGGAGAAATTGTATGGGGACAACTATAAAATATGACATCTCAAGATACAATATGTTCTTGAGGAACAAGAAGTTCTGGAGGCTGTAAATCATTTCATGGTAGAACCTGCTGTTGGTTCAACTGCACAGTACAGACTTGATCTAGATGCCTATAGGGCATGGAAGAAAAAGGACTCCACTGCAAAGGGGATATTGATTAGTTCAATGGTAGATGACTTGGTATTTGAGTATGAGCCACTACCATCAGCTCATGCTGTCTGGGTTGCCCTGAAAGAGAGATACAGTGGAGTTAGTGTAAGCAAGCTTCGTCAACTGACAATCAAGTTTGACAGTTGTAAAAAGCGCCCGAGTGTAACGATGACCCAACATCTGAGAGAAATGGGTAATATGATTCGGGAGCTTAAGACTGCTGGTCATGAGTTGACCGACGAACAACAGGTTCAAGCAGTTATTCATTCTCTTCCTGATTCTTAGGAAACAATGAAGCAGAACCTTACTCACAGTGAGAGTATCAGGACTTTCATTGATGTCTCACGCCATATTGAACTGGAGGCGGAGAGAGTAGAATCCGCAAGGATTTCTGAGCAAGCTTTTGTAGCTGAAAGTTCTGGATCCAAGAATAAGAAAAAATGGTTCAAGAAAGGAAAGGGAAAGGGAAAAGAAGCTGGTGCTACTACTGTGCAAGACCCAATCAAGAAGAAAGGAAAGAAGAATGGAAAGAAACCTAAAGGCAAGCTAACTTGCTACAACTGTGGCAAGAAGGGCCATTTTGCTCGGGAGTGTATTGAGCCGAAAAAGGTAAATTCATGTTTGTCTTCTTTTCATGAGCTTTATGTTGCTAGTTCGGTGTTGTTAGCTGATTCTTATCCTTTGTGGATTATAGATTCAGGAGCAACAAACCATGTAGCTCGTGATCGAGCTACGTACGTGGAGTACCGTCGCGTACCAGCTGGCAATAAGTGGATATATGTGGGAAACAATGCAAGAATTGAAGTCAAAGGAATTGACACTTGCAAACTCAACCTTCGTGGTGGGCGTACATTGTTTCTGCATGATGTCCTGTATGCTCCTGAGATTCGACGGAATTTGGTTTCTGTGAATTGTCTTCTTGAATTGGGTTATTGTATGAATTTTTACAGTCGTCGTGTAGAACTTAAAATTGACTCTGTGTTAATTGGATATGGTTTTATATCAAACGGTTTCATGGTTCTTGATGTAGAACCAGATGTTAATTGTGGAAATGATGGTTGTTTTTCAAACATTGCTCTTACTAGTGATGCTGATGTTAATGATAAAGTTTGGCATGCTAGATTGGGACATATAGGACAAGAAAGAATGAATAGATTAGCAAGAGAGGATCTGCTCGGCACTCGTGCTAAAGTTGACTTGTCTATATGTGAGCATTGTCTTGCTGGAAAAACAACTAGGAAACCGTTTGGTAAGGCTATTAGGGCTGATTCACCATTGCAATTGATTCATTCGGATATTTGTGGTCCGATGAACATGAAGGCTAGAAATGGTAGTTCATATTTCATTACATTTATTGATGATTTCACGCGTTTTGGTGATGTGTATTTGATTTCTCATAAATCTGAAGCATTAGATTGCTTTAATCGTTATTTGAATGAAGTTGAGAATCAATTGGAACGTAAGGTTAAAACCTTACGCACTGACCATGGAGGTGAATACTTGTCTGATCAGTTCAAGACAATATGTAATGAGAAAGGGATTATTAGACAGTTAACTATCCCTGGAACTCCACAACAAAATGGAGTTGTTGAAAGAAGAAATCGAACTCTTCTTGAAATGGTTAGGTCGATGATGGCTCAAGCTAATTTGCCTATTTCCTATTGGGGAGATGCATTATTGGCTGCAACCTACATACTTAACCGAGTGCCTTCTAAATCTGTTCCATCTACTCCATATGAACTTTGGACAGGCAGAAAACCAGATTTGAGTAATCTGATACCATGGGGGTCAGCTGCTTATATTTATGACAAGACTCACAAATATGGAAAATTAGGACCCAGAGGTAAGAAGTGTATTTTTGTAAGATATTCTGATACCTCTAAGGGTTATGTCTTTATTGGTGAGCAGCAAGATGGAACCATCTCTGAAATTGAGTCAAGAGATGCTACTTTTCTCGAAACTGAGTTCCCAACGAGAGGTGAAGTTGATAAATCAACTCCTCTATTTGCAGTAGAGGAGGAGGATACTGTTCCTCCGTTAACAGATCAGGAATCACAGGGGATACCTGAATCTAGTCAACCTAGTGGGAGTAAATTGCCTATAAGTGATTTAGTTTCTCAACAGTCAAACCTGCGAAGAAGTAATCGTAAGATTATTCCTCGGAGAATGTTTGACATTGAAAATGAGGCATTAATGATTCTCCCAGTTGACGATGAAGAACCTCGAACGGTTGAGGAAGCATTGAAATGCTCAGTTAGAGAAAAATAGAGAATTGCAATGGATGAAGAAATGGATGTAGGACCGGTGCCTTCGATAGAGGGGGGGTGAATATCGACCGTTCGAAATCTTTCGGAAATCTTCGTTCGTAAAACTATTCAGATCGTTAGTGCAGGAAAAATAAAAACAAAACGAACACAGGTACACAGCGGATTTTACTTGGTTCCCGACCCCCCAGGGTCAGTACATCCAAGGCCTATGCACGGGAACGCCCGTCCACTATTGGTCTCCTTCTCGGACTTTCCGGAGGCGGAGAAACCCGACTTACAGTGTAAGGTTTACAAGCAATAATATAGAAAAATTAAGTATACTAATTAACACGCAAACCAACGAGAAAATGGTTGAAGCTCGGCCGATCTGGACCTCCGAAGTGCCGCGCACCTCCTCCTGGAGCCTCCCGGTCGTAGAGTCTCGTTTCTAGCGTGTGGTCGTTGGTCAGAAAGCTTAGGATCGCTCTTGGAAGTTGTGTCTGAAGCAGAGGGGTCGAAGCCCCTTTTATAGCACTCCTGGAGGCGCCCTGGACGTCGGGGGCGCCCCGGAAGACCCGGTCAACTCTTATCCTTGCGCCTACCTCGTCGCTGGTGATAAGATCGTTGACCAGGGCGCCCCGGACCTCCAGGGCGCCTTCATGATGGCTTATCTGTGTTTTGGGTTCGAAACTGCAAATACAGCTTTGAACCAAGGCGCCCCGGACGCTCAGGGCGCCCTGCTTAACACCTGTTTTGCCTGCTTCACCTAACTGCTGTTTTTACCTTTGGCTCAGGGCGCCCTGGCTGTTCAGGGCGCCCTGGTTGGTGAGGGCGCCCTCCTTGATGGGGGCGCCTTCCTTAAAGCCTGCAAATTGGTTTTTTTGCTTGCTTTATCTCCGGTTCATGTTACCTGCAAGATACACAAACACAAAGCATATATACATATAATATTAGGCTTAAGGACTTAGTTCGGACTTCGGATTTACACGAAACCCTAGGTCGAACCGGCACGAGTTCCTATCCCCGAGAACTCGCCCTTCACCTACTCCTTTCAGGAGACGGTTGCCACTCAGTCCTTTGGATGGACTTTTGCTTAGCCTCCGATTACTCCGGATCTCGAGACGCTCGAACCCCGACCCGTCTCTACTCCTGTCCTTAGTCATCGCTCAGCTAAGTTGCTCAGTCCCTTGGACCAAGACTTAATTTCCTAGCAGTCCTTCGCCAGGTGCCTAGCAGCCCTTCGCTAGGTCTTTGTTACCAAGCGGTCCTTCGCCTGGTGCCTAGCAATCCTTCGCTAGGTCTTCTATACCTAGCAACCCTTCGCTAGGTGCCTAGCAGCCCTTCGCTAGGTCTTCTATACCTAGTAGTCCTTCACTAGGTGCCTAGCAGCCCTTCGCTAGGTCTTAGGGTTATGATACCTAGCAGCCCTTCGCTAGGTGCCTAGCAGCCCTTCGCTAGGTCTTGAGGTTTCGATACCTAGCAACCCTTTGCTAGGTGCCCAGCATCCCTTCGCTGGGACTTAGGGTTTCGATGCCTAGATCAACTAGGACTTTTCTTCAGCTAAGGTTACTTCTCTCTTATTCCCCTTTGTCTATTTAGTGTATCACTGACTTAAGTATATTGTCAAACATTAAAATACTTCAAGAGGAACATCATTGATGCAACTTGCACCAATAATCTCCCCCTTTTTGATGTTTGACAATAACTTAAGTTAGATTGTTTTAAGGGGCTAACTTACCATCCTTGGGATCAAACTAAAACATGACCTTAGTTTTGTAAAACATTTTGATCAAATGGTCCTTTAGTAAGAATCCAAAAAAAAAATTCTAACTTAAGCACACCTAAAAAAAATTCTAACTTAAGCACACCTCTCCCTCTTTGTCATGCATAAAAAAAAAATAGAAATACTTGCGCCAACAATGAGAGTATTTTGAGAATACTTAGTATAAAATTTTGAAGACATAGCATAAAACTAATACTTAAGTATTATGAGCTCAGAAAACTTTAGACAATATTTTGAAAAAGAATTTTTTGAAGGTACAAATATTTTGAAAGATAATAAGTAATTTTTGAAAAATATAAGTACCTTTGCAAAATGTATTGAGTTTTTAAAAACTAGGTACTTTTGAAAGAATGTTATTTTGGAAAATATAAATATTATGCATATTTTGCAAATACTAACTATTTTTGGCAAAGATGAGACTTTGAAAAATATAAGTAATTTTTGAAACATTATATCTTACTTGACTAGGATTCTTTTCCAGTCTGACACAATCCTAGGAAACCTTGTTAACTACAAGGACAATTTCTTAAGTGCCCTGGAAATTTTTCAAACTCAAGTAAATATTAACAGAATTTTTAAAAAACATGATAATATTTTTGAAAATATATGCTAGTGCAATTTGAAAAATGTGTGAGCTTTTGAAGACTCAATGTTTTACTTGACTTGGTTTATTTTCCAGTCTGACACTATCCTGGGAAACCTTGTTGACTACAAGGACATTTTCCTAAGTGTCCTGGACATTCTCCAACCCAAGTAAACATTATTTCAAAACTAATTTCATAAGTCACACAAATAGAATAATAGTATTTTGAAAGACATAGATTTTGAAAATATGAAAACATGTTATTAAATAAGTCTTTTAATTTGACCTCCCCCTAAACTTGACCCAGTCCCGGGAAGCTTGTTGACCACAAGTACTCTTCCTCTGAGTCTTAAGGTTTGATTCAGATCAAAAGAATAATAATTTTCAAACTGATTTAAAACTTGTTAGACTCCCCCTAAATTTGACACGTCCTAGGAGTCCTTGAAGATCATAAAGTGGACTTTTCCTCTGTGTCTTTAGGGTTTATCAAAGTCAAAGAACCGATAATCCGAAAAATATTTTTAATAAAAAGAAACAAAACACTCCCCCTGTATCCAACACCGTTTGACTCTATCTAAGTGCCTTAAGGAACTTTAGTGTTGTCCTAAGAGGCTTGTGTCTAATTGAGTGAGTCAAACAATTTTTGAAAGGATATAATTTTGGAAAAAGTAAAATATGTATATTCAATCAGACAAGCATGAATTCCATAAAAACATTATTATGTTGAAGCACTATTTTTAAAATATATTTTTAGAAAAATATTCTAATGATTTTGAAAAACAATTTTGAAAAATATTTTTCAATTTATTAGTCCTTAACATCTCACCTATTTTAAATGTATCAATACAACAAGCATGATTGCCTTATAAGTGTATTGTGAGATGCTTGAATCATTTTTCTTTAATTTATTTTTAATTCTAAGATTTAATTGAAGCTTGTGTTAGATTTGAATTTGACAAGAAGTAACTTGAATTTGAATTTCAAAAATTGACTTCCAGGTCTTGGCGAGGCACTAGGCCTTCTTTGGCCGTAGCCTTATGGGATCATCCACCCTTTCCTTGACAAAGCCTTTTAATGAAATTTCATTTTCAAAATTACTTTTTGAAAAATTCTGGTCTAACTAGTTTGGGTCTTGGATCGGTAGCTTCGGCTAGTTCTGCCAAGATAGCTTCCCTAACGTATTATCATCTCACATCCACCCAATACTAGGTTAATCAAGTTTCAATTATTCTTTTTCCTATAGCCGGTCTAATATATGCATAAAATATGAATGACATGTCATATATTTTAAAAGAATAGCATATGCATGTCATGACAGTTATGCATGAGTCAAACAAGTCAAATAATTTTACGTAAGTTTCTAAAATGTATCAAATTCCCGATTTGATACATGTCGAGTGAACCCGCGAATATGTCAACCCACTTTGACATATTTATTAATTTTAATTGTTATAGCTTGGGTAAAATTTTATTTTAGTTTAAGTTTAAGTCATTTAAGATTTTAGTTGAGTTCAGGTTAATTAAGAATTGATTGTATTAGAAAATTAATCAATTGAGAATAAATGAATTTAAATTAATTTGGATTAAATTAAATTTGAATTTGAATTTAATTTAAATTTTATATTTTGAATTTAATTTAGATTTAATTTTAATTTAAGTTTGAATTTGAATTTAATTTAAATTTTAATTTCAAATTTAATTTAGATTTAATTTGAATTTAATTTAACTTTGAATTTGAATTTTAATTTAAATTTAATTTGAATTTAATTTAAGATTTAATTTGAATTTAATTTGAATTTAATTTAATTTTGAATTTGAATTTTAATTTAAATTCAATTTGAATTTAATTTAAGATTTAATTTGAATTTAATTTAACTTTGAATTTGAATTTTAATATAAATTTAATTTTAATTTAGATTTAATTTGAATTTAATTTTAATTAATTTGAATTTAATTTTAAGATTTAATTTGAATTAATTTGGATTTATTTTGAATTAATTTGGATTCAATTTGAATTTAATTTGAATTTAATTAGGATTAAATTTGGATTTAATTTGAATTAATTTGGATTTAATTTGAATTTAATTTGGATTTAATTTGGATTTAATTTGAATTGATTTGGATTTAATTTGAATTTAATTTGAATTTAAATTGAATTTAATTTGAATTAATTTGGATTTAATTTGATTTAATTTAAATTAATTTGAATTAATTTGAATTAATTTGAATTAATTTGAATTTAATTTTAATTTAATTTGAATTAATTTGAATTAATTTTAATTTGAATTTAATTTAGGATTTAATTTGAACTTAATTAATATTTAAATTAAGATTTAATTTGAATTTAATTAATATTTAAATTAAGATTAATTAATTCGAATTTAATTTGAATTTAAATAATTAAGATTAATTAATTCGAATTTAATTTGAATTTAAATAATTAATATTTAATTAATTCGAATTTAAATAATTAGGATTAATTAATTCGAATTTAATTTGAATTTAAATAATTAAGATTAATTAATTCGAATTTAATTTGAATAATTAAGATTTAATTAATTTGAATTTAAATAATTATGATTAATTAATTCGAATTTAATTTGAATTTAAATAATTAAGATTAATTAATTCGAATTTAATTTGAATAATTAAGATTTAATTAATTTGAATTTAATTTAAATAATTAAGATTTAATTAATTTGAATTTAATTTAAATTTAAGTAATTAAGATTTAATTAATTCGAATTTAATTTGAATTTAAATAATTAAGATTAATTAATTCAAATTTAATTTGAATTATTTAAATTGATTCGACTTTAATTGAATTATTTGAATTAATTTGTATTTAATTGAATTATTTGAGTTAATTTAATTAAGGTTATGATGATTAATTAATAATTGTGGGTTTAAATTCATCATTTTCATTATTTCAAAAATTTATTTTTCATTCTTATCTTTCTTTTCATGTTTTTCTAATAATTTTGATTTATTTGAATTTTTATAATTTTCATTAATTAGGGCCTTTATTTTAGAAAATTCTATATCCTCCTTAATATTAGATTTTTTAATATCCTCATAGTAGGTGGAGTAAATTGGGCCACTAGTTAAAGTTTTATAGTAATATTCAATATTATCTATGATTAAATTATTATCTAGGAGAAGTTTAACTTCAAAATTATCCTCAGATATATTTTCAATATTATCTAGATTATCTTTAAGATTTTCACAATTAATTTCTGAATTAATCTTGAGATTTTCAGAATTAATTTCTGAATTATCCTTAAGATATTCAAATTTGAATTCGGAATTATCCTTAGGATTTTCAAATTTGAATTCGGAATTATCCTTAGGATTTTCAAATTTGAATTCGGAATTATCCTTAGGATTTTCAAATTTGAATTCCGAATTATCCTTAGGATTAATTTTGTCTGAATTAAGATTATCAGAATTAATTTTATCAGAGTTAATATTAGAAATTTCTGAATTGATATTTTGAATTAAACAATTAATTTCTGATATTTTAGTTGTATTCACATTTTGTAATTTATCATGCAAAATATTTAATCTACTATGCAGTAAATTTAATTTTTCAGAAAAATTAATTGAATTATCTAAGGATAGTGCAGGAAATTGTACAACTTTTGGAATGTAAATCTTGCGTACCTTCGCCGGACATTTATTTTTGAAATGCCCGTATTTTTCGCACTTGAAGCATCTGATATGGCTTTTGTCCCTCCGGTTTCCTGGCGCTGGTGCCTCCTTCGCCACCGGTGATGTAGACCGAATCTTACGAGTAGGGCACTGGTTTTTGTAGTGCCCTCTCTCCCTGCATGTGAAACAGATAATATGGAATTTAAAATTGGACATTTTAAAATTAAAATATACCTGATTCACCCCTGGGCTCCCCCTCAACTCCTGGCGTCTTTGCTCCGTCGGCGGTTAGTCCGGTGAAGAGCGGCTCGGCTCTGATACCAATTGTAGGACCGATGCCTTCAATAGAGGGGGGGTGAATATCGACCGTTCGAAATCTTTCGGAAATCTTCGTTCGTAAAACTATTCAGATCGTTAGTGCAGCGGAAAAATAAAAACAAAATGAACACAGGTACACAGCGGATTTTACTTGGTTCCCGACCCCCCAGGGTCAGTACATCCAAGGCCTATGCACGGGAACGCCCGTCCACTATTGGTCTCCTTCCCGGACTTTCCGGAGGCGGAGAAACCCGACTTACAGTGTAAGGTTTACAAGCAATAATATAGAAAAATTAAGTACAATAATTAACACGCAAACCAACGAGAAAATGGTTGAAGCTCGGCCGATCTGGACCTCCGAAGTGCCGCGCACCTCCTCCTAGAGCCTCCCGATCGTAGAGCCTCGTTTCTAGCGTGTTGTCGTTGGTCAGAAAGCTTAGGATCGCTCTTGGAAGTTGTGTCTGAAGCAGAGGGGTCGAAGCCCCTTTTATAGCACTCCTAGGGGCGCCCTGGACGTCGGGGGCGCCCCGGAAGACCCGGTCAACTCTTATCCTTGCACCTACCTCGACGCTGGTGATAAGATCGTTGACCAGGGCGCCCCAGACCTCCAGGGCACCTTCATGATGGCTTATCTGTGTTTTGGGTTCGAAACTGCAAATACAGCTTTGAACCAAGGCGCCCCGGACGCTCAGGGCGCCCTGCTTAACACCTGTTTTGCCTGCTTCACCTAACTGCTGTTTTTACCTTTGGCTCAGGGCGCCCTGGCTGTTCAGGGCGCCCTGGTTGGTGAGGGCGCCCTTCTTGATGGGGGCGCCTTCCTTAAAGCCTGCAAATTGGTTTTTTTGCTTGCTTTATCTCCGGTTCTTGTTACCTGCAAGATACATAAACACAAAGCATATATACATATAATATTAGGCTTAAGGACTTGGTTCGGACTTCGGATTTGCACGAAACCCTAGGTCGAACCGGCACGAGTTCCTATCCCCGAGAACTCGCCCTTCACCTACTCCTTTCAGGAGATGGTTGCCACTCAGTCCTTCGGATGGACTTTTGCTTAGCCTCCGATTACTCCGGATCTCGAGACGCTCGAACCCCGACCCGTCTCTACTCCTGTCCTTAGTCATCGCTCAGCTAAGTTGCTCAGTCCCTTGGACCAAGACTTAATTTCCTAGCAGTCCTTCGCCAGGTACCTAGCAGCCCTTCGCTAGGTCTTTGTTACCAAGCGGTCCTTCGCCTGGTGCCTAGCAATCCTTCGCTAGGTCTTCTATACCTAGCAACCCTTCGCTAGGTGCCTAGCAGCCCTTCGCTAGGTCTTCTATGCCTAGTAGTCCTTCACTAGGTGCCTAGCAGCCCTTCGCTAGGTGCCTAGCAGCCCTTCGCTAGGTCTTGAGGTTTCGATACCTAGCAACCCTTTGCTAGGTGCCCAGCATCCCTTCGCTGGGACTTAGGGTTTCGATGCCTAGATCAACTAGGACTTTTCTTCAGCTAAGGTTACTTCTCTCTTATTCCCCTTTGTCTATTTAGTGTATCACTGACTTAAGTATATTGTCAAACATTAAAACACTTCAAGAGGAACATCATTGATGCAACTTGCACCAACAATGGAGTCTATGAGAAAGAATCAGGTTTGCGATTTAGTCGATCTTTCTCCAGGCCGAAGGGCTATTGGGAATAAATGGATTCTCAAAATCAAGAGGAAGGCAGATGGATCGATTAATAAATACAAAGCTTGTCTGGTTGCAAAAGGATATACCCAAATGTAGGGTATTGATTTTGAAGAGACATTTTTCCCCTGTTGTGAAGTTTGTGTCAATACGTGTCATTTTTGTTGGTGCAGAATGCACCAAAGTCAAACGTGAGTTTTGATAATGGCAACAGAGGTCAAAAGTTAAGTCTTACTTGTTGTCTAACAAGTTACTCTAGTGTACAGGAAAAGCCCTAGCGAAGGACTGCTAGGCACTGGCGAAGGAATGCCAGGGCAAAAAACCCTAGCGAAGGACTGCTAGGCACTGGCGAAGGAATGCCAGAGTCAAAAGCCCTAGCGAAGGAATGCTAGGCACCTGGCGAAGGAATGCCAGAGTAAAAAGCCCTAGCGAAGGACTGCTAGGCACCGGGCAAAGGACAGCTCGGCATCCAAGCCCTGGCAAAGGACCGCCAGGCAAAAGTCCAACCAAAGGAGCGGTTGGTATCAGGTAAATTCTCCCGAGAGGAGTAGGTGAGGACGCATTCCCCGTCGAGGGAACAGTAGGCGTCGGTTCGACCTAGGGCTCCATTTTGGAGACCAAAGTCAGAACCAAGACAGCTAAGGCTGTATAAAATAATAATTAATTGCTTTATTGTGTTTTGGACTAACCCTGGATGCAGGACCGAAGGAACGTGTGTCTGCAACTCAGAGAGCCTCAAAGGAGTGAGGCAGCAGCTGAGCAGGGCGCCCTCAAGGTGAGCCAGAACCAAGTGAAGCAAAAAGGGGCTTCGGCTGCTTAGTGAGCAAGGCGCCCTCAGCAGCCAGGGCGCCCTCAGCAGCCAGGGCGCCCTCGTCAGCCAAGGCGCCCTCAGCAGCCAGGGCGCCTCCGCGCCCAAGACTGCGAAGCTTCAGCTTTATCTACAACCGAGATTTCTACGCGGAAGAAGTCAGCCAAGGCGCCCTCTACGACCAAGGCGCCCCCAGAGTCAAACTTATCCCTATTCGGATGGGATAACTGTTGACCGAGCTAAAACCGGATCGTCTGACACGTGGCAGGGCGCTCCCGACGTCCAGGGCGCTCCTGGGTGCTATAAATAGCACCCAACGCCCAAGCCTTCGACATCAACTTCCTACCAAAGCTTCCACGCTCTTCTGTGCTCACGCCTTGTTCCAAAAACTGCCCAACTCGAGCGACGACGTCCTGCTGCTCCGGAAAGTCAACCTACAACCGGACATCGGTAACAGAAGAATTTTTTTAAAAAAGTTTATAGTGCTATACTTGTAAATCTCTTTTTGTAAACTGATTTTGCGTTCATATAGAATTGCCCAAAGTAAACGATCAACGATCGTGGGCCTTGGAGTAGGAGTCGACCTAGGCTTCGAACCAAGTAAAAAATACTGTGTTCGCGTGTCTTAATTTCTTTCCGCTGTACAAATTGCTCTCTCCATAAATTTGAAAAGTTTTGTCGATATTCACCCCCCTCTATCGACTCTATCGATCCAACAAGTGGTATCAGAGCGGGGAAGTTCAAACTTGGTGCAACCACCAGTTTGAAAATTACTTTTCGAATTTTTCTTTATTATTTTCGGATTGTTTTTAAAAATATTTTTTCATTCGATTTTTTTGTTAATCGAGGTTGGTGCAACACCCCTCGATATTTTATTTCCCTTATCCAGCACTACTAATCCAAGACCTAGTCTTGGAAAATTTGTTTTTCTGTTAATTTTTTTTCAGATTAAAATGACCATGCAAGAGGGATTCAGCACCGCCAGACCTCCACTTTTCAGTGGAGAAGACTTTTCTTACTGGAAAAGTCGTATGGAGGTCCACCTGAAAACTCAGGTGGATATGTGGATCATCATCCAGTCCGGTCTGGAGATCCCCCGAAACGCCGAAGGACAACCACAAAGCTACTCCGAATGGGACAACTCCCTTAAACGCAAGATAGAAGCCGACGCAAAAGCAACACAAACCCTACAATGCGGGCTGACAAAGGAAGAATTGAACCGAGTAGGCCCCTTCAACAGTGCAAAAGAGCTATGGACAAAACTGATCGAGCTGCACGAAGGGACTTCAAATACTCGGATCAGCAAGAGGGATCTGCTACTAAACAAACTCTACACCATCAAGATGGCCGACAACGAAACAGCAGCCCAGCTCCACGCACGAATCCAAGAGGTAATGAACGGTCTTCACACAATAGGTCACAAGGTTGAAAACCGTGACCTAATAAGGTATGCTCTAAACGCCTTCCCTAGAAACACCTTGTGGGCATCTATGGTAGATGCATACAAGGTCTCTAGGGATCTTTCAAAAATAAAATTAGACGAATTATTTTCTGAACTAGAACTGCACGAACAAACTAACACCAATATGGTTGAGAAAGGTATTGCTTTTCTTGCAGGCAAGACTGGAAGGACAACGAAGAAGAAGCCTGAACCTGAAACCGAGTCTAACTCAGACTCAGATTCAGAAGAAGAAGAAAGAGATCAAACTAAAGCTGGTCCGGCTCGCTCGAAGCTACTACAAGGAGCTGAAGAACCGAACCAACAAACGGAAAACCGGCCGAAGAAAGGACGAACCAGCTGAACCAGCAAACAAGCCCAATGTAACTTGCTACGAGTGCAAGAAAAAGGGTCACTACAAGTCAGAGTGCCCTAACCTAAAGGAAACTAAAAAGACGAGAAGAAAGAAAGGCACTGCAAGCAACCTGGGACGAGTCTTCCTCAGAAGAAGAAGAAAGAGGCACCCCAGTCCAACCTCCTAGCTCTGACCGCCTCAGATAAAGTCGAGACTGAGTCAGAAACAGAACAAGAGGACGCGAGCTGACCTTCACAGAAGACGGAGAAATTAAGGTAACAAGTTTTAATAGATCGCAATTAAGTGAATTAATTTCTTTTCTTTCTCGAGATTTGGCAAAAGCCAAAACTCCGGGTCCGAAACCCCTCCGACAGGAAGTAAAACTCCTGAAAGAGGGAGCTGACTCTAAACCCTTAACCGAGAAGGTTCAGGAAGAAACTCCTACTCAAGTTGAAAAACTTGAAAAGGAGAACTCCTTCCTGAAAACTCAAGTTAAGGATCTTAATCAGCTTTAGAACGATTTACATCTGGTTCCAAGGGTCTTGACATGATCCTTGGAAAACAGAAATCAGTTCTAAATCGATCCGGACTTGGCTACCGAACCAAATCCCGACAAAGATCATATTTGACTGTACTGAATCAGTCCAGAGGAAAAATTCAGGCATGGGTACCTAAACTGTGCCTGAACCAACCTACTGGATCAAATCAGTATTGGATCCCCAAGGACAAGATTCACATCTTGCCTAACCATCACCGTGGCTTTAGTCCAGGGGGAGCCAAACTGAAAACAATATTTATAGTTCATTAAGATTTAATTTTTTTTTAATTGTTTGATTGATTTAATTTAAAAATTTCTACAAATTACCATGC
>JAGFNQ010004945.1:79848-139334 GCA_024364735.1 Boesenbergia rotunda
TTTGTTGGTGCAGAATGCACCAAAGTCAAACCTGTGTTTTGATAATGGCAACAGAGGTCAAAAGTTAAGTCTTACTTGTTGTCTAACAAGTTACTCTAGTGTACAGGAAAAGCCCTAGCGAAGGACTGCTAGGCACTGGCGAAGGAATGCCAGGGCAAAAAACCCTAGCGAAGGACTGCTAGGCACTGGCGAAGGAATGCCAGAGTCAAAAGCCCTAGCGAAGGAATGCTAGGCACCTGGCGAAGGAATGCCAGAGTAAAAAGCCCTAGCGAAGGACTGCTAGGCACCGGGCAAAGGACAGCTCGGCATCCAAGCCCTGGCAAAGGACCGCCAGGCAAAAGTCCAACCAAAGGAGCGGTTGGTATCAGGTAAATTCTCCCGAGAGGAGTAGGTGAGGACGCATTCCCCGTCGAGGGAACAGTAGGCGTCGGTTCGACCTAGGGCTCCATTTTGGAGACCAAAGTCAGAACCAAGACAGCTAAGGCTGTATAAAATAATAATTAATTGCTTTATTGTGTTTTGGACTAACCCTGGATGCAGGACCGAAGGAACGTGTGTCTGCAACTCAGAGAGCCTCAAGGAGTGAGGCAGCAGCTGAGCAGGGCGCCCTCAAGGTGAGCCAGAACCAAGTGAAGCAAAAAGGGGCTTCGGCTGCTTAGTGAGCAAGGCGCCCTCAGCAGCCAGGGCGCCCTCAGCAGCCAGGGCGCCCTCGTCAGCCAAGGCGCCCTCAGCAGCCAGGGCGCCTCCGCGCCCAAGACTGCGAAGCTTCAGCTTTATCTACAACCGAGATTTCTACGCGGAAGAAGTCAGCCAAGGCGCCCTCTACGACCAAGGCGCCCCCAGAGTCAAACTTATCCCTATTCGGATGGGATAACTGTTGACCGAGCTAAAACCGGATCGTCTGACACGTGGCAGGGCGCTCCCGACGTCCAGGGCGCTCCTGGGTGCTATAAATAGCACCCAACGCCCAAGCCTTCGACATCAACTTCCTACCAAAGCTTCCACGCTCTTCTGTGCTCACGCCTTGTTCCAAAAACTGCCCAACTCGAGCGACGACGTCCTGCTGCTCCGGAAAGTCAACCTACAACCGGACATCGGTAACAGAAGAATTTTTTAAAAAAGTTTATAGTGCTATACTTGTAAATCTCTTTTTGTAAACTGATTTTGCGTTCATATAGAATTGCCCAAAGTAAACGATCAACGATCGTGGGCCTTGGAGTAGGAGTCGACCTAGGCTTCGAACCAAGTAAAAAATACTGTGTTCGCGTGTCTTAATTTCTTTCCGCTGTACAAATTGCTCTCTCCATAAATTTGAAAAGTTTTGTCGATATTCACCCCCCTCTATCGACTCTATCGATCCAACATGTGGTATCAGAGCGGGGAAGTTCAAACTTGGTGCAACCACCAGTTTGAAAATTTCTTTTCGAATTTTTCTTTATTATTTTCGGATTGTTTTTAAAAAATATTTTTTCGTTCGATTTTTTTTAATCGAGGTTGGTGCAACACCCCTCGATATTTTATTTCCCTTATCCAGCACTACTAATCCAAGACCTAGTCTTGGAAAATTTGTTTTTCTGTTAATTTTTTTTACAGATTAAAATGGCCATGCAAGAGGGATTCAGCACCGCCAGACCTCCACTTTTTAGTGGAGAAGACTTTTCTTACTGGAAAAGTCGTATGGAGGTCCACCTGAAAACTCAGGTGGATATGTGGATCATCATCCAGTCCGGTCTGGAGATCCCCCGAAACGCCGAAGGACAACCACAAAGCTACTCCGAATGGGACAACTCCCTTAAACGCAAGATAGAAGCCGACGCAAAAGCAACACAAACCCTACAATGCGGGCTGACAAAGGAAGAACTGAACCGAGTAGGCCCCTTCAACAGTGCAAAAGAGCTATGGACAAAACTGATCGAGCTGCACGAAGGGACTTCAGATACTCGGATCAGCAAGAGGGATCTGCTACTAAACAAACTCTACACCATCAAGATGGCCGACAACGAAACAGCAGCCCAGCTCCACGCACGAATCCAAGAGGTAATGAACGGTCTTCACACAATAGGTCACAAGGTTGAAAACCGTGACCTAATAAGGTATGCTCTAAACGCCTTCCCTAGAAACACCTTGTGGGCATCTATGGTAGATGCATACAAGGTCTCTAGGGATCTTTCAAAAATAAAATTAGACGAATTATTTTCTGAACTAGAACTGCACGAACAAACTAACACCAATATGGTTGAGAAAGGTATTGCTTTTCTTGCAGGCAAGACTGGAAGGACAACGAAGAAGAAGCCTGAACCTGAAACCGAGTCTAACTCAGACTCAGATTCAGAAGAAGAAGAAAGAGATCAAACTAAGCTGGTCCGGCTCGCTCGAAGCTACTACAAGGAGCTGAAGAACCGAACCAACAAACGGAAAACCGGCCGAAGAAAGGACGAACCAGCTGAACCAGCAAACAAGCCCAATGTAACTTGCTACGAGTGCAAGAAAAAGGGTCACTACAAGTCAGAGTGCCCTAACCTAAAGGAAACTAAAAAGACGAGAAGAAAGAAGGCACTGCAAGCAACCTGGGACGAGTCTTCCTCAGAAGAAGAAGAAGAGGCACCCCAGTCCAACCTCCTAGCTCTGACCGCCTCAGATAAAGTCGAGACTGAGTCAGAAACAGAACAAGAGGACGACGAGCTGACCTTCACAGAAGACGGAGAAATTAAGGTAACAAGTTTTAATAGATCGCAATTAAGTGAATTAATTTCTTTTCTTTCTCGAGATTTGGCAAAAGCCAAACTCCGGGTCGAAACCCTCCGACAGGAAGTAAAACTCCTGAAAGAGGGAGCTGACTCTAAACCCTTAACCGAGAAGGTTCAGGAAGAAACTCCTACTCAAGTTGAAAAACTTGAAAAGGAGAACTCCTTCCTGAAAACTCAAGTTAAGGATCTTAAATCAGCTTTAGAACGATTTACATCTGGTTCCAAGGGTCTTGATATGATACTTGGAAAACAGAAATCAGTTCTAAATCGATCCGGACTTGGCTACCGAACCAAATCCTGACAAAGATCATATTTGACTGTACTGAATCAGTCCAGAGGAAAAATTCAGGCATGGGTACCTAAACTGTGCCTGAACCAACCTACTGGATCAAATCAGTATTGGATCCCCAAGGACAAGATTCACATCTTGCCTAACCATCATCGTGGCTTTAGTCCAGGGGGAGCCAAACTGAAAACAATATTTATAGTTCATTAAGATTTAATTTTTTTTAATTGTTTGATTGATTGTTTATTTAAAATTTCTACAAATTACCATACTTAAAATTAGAAATGGTTAGTATAAGGACTAAACAGACTTAGCTGAAATTTGACAACATAGTATTAGGTGGAGGTGAGATGATAGTACGTTAGGGAAGCCAATTTGGCGGAACTAGCCAAAGCTACCGATCCAAAACCTAAACTAGTTAGACCAGAAATTTTTCAAAGAATTTTTGAAAATGAAATTTCATTAAAAGGCTTTGTCAAGGAAAGGGTGGATGATCCCATAAGGCTACGGCCAAAGAAGGCCTTGTGCCTCGCCAAGACCTGGAAGCCAATTTTTGAAATTCAAATTCAAATTATTTTTTGTCAAATTTGAATCTAACACAAAATTTCAGTTATTTATAGAGTTGAACATCTTTTCAAAACTTCAAAATTATTTAAGCTTTCAAATTTAAATTGTTTTCAAAATTAATCAAAATTTTTTCAAAACTATCAAGGCACTAGGAAAAACAATGTATACACTATAAATCTTCCCCTTATACCCAAATGTATGTTAACACAATTAGAACAATCAAACCTCTGGCATAGGAGATTAGGTCATACCAATTTGAGAACTATCTCAAAAATTACCCAACTTGGCTTAATCAAAGGTATCCCCAAAATCAAAAACAATGAAAACCTAATATGTGAATCATGTAATCAAGGTAAACAAACCAAATCCAATCACAAACTAATCTAGTCTGATTTAACTCAAACCACACTTGAGCTCCTGCACCTTGACCTATTTGATTCACATGGAGCCAAGTCACTAAGCGGGAACCGATACTGCTTAGTAATAGTTGATGATTACTCTAGGTTTACCTGGGTTAGGTTCTTAAAAACCAAAGATGAAACCCTAAACCTATTTATTGAATTCTGTAAACTAATTGAAAATCAAAATGACACTAAAATTAAAAGACTTAGGAGTGATCACGGGGGAGAATTTGAGAATCAACGGTTTGAGGAATTCTGTAAAGTAAATGGGTATTTACATGAATTTTCATGTCCTAGAACCCCCCAACAAAATGGGATAGTCGAGCGAAGGAATAGAACATTACAAGAAGCCGCTAGGGCTATGCTCAACGAATTTAAACTAGCAAACCAATTTTGGGCAGAAGCAACTAGTACAGCCTGTTATATCCAAAATAGGGTTTTGATTACCTAAGGGTCTTTGGGTGCAAAGTCCATATCCTAAACACCAAAGACTATTTAGGAAAATTTCAATCCAAGTCAAACCCAGGTATTTTCCTAGGGTATTCAACCACAAGTAGAGCCTATAGAGCTTACAACAAACAAACTAAGAAAATTGAAGAAACAACAAACTTAATTTTCGAAGAAGAAATCAATTCAACATCTAATAATCCAGACCCAATTTCATCAAACTCTGACCAAGAAAATAATGAACAAATTATTGAACCATTAATTGAACCCTTACACGAACTAACTATTGAACCAACAAATGAACCAGCCCAAAGAGTCGAATTAAATAGTGAACCAAACCGACCAGCTGGACCTGAGGCTGAACCAAGCTCTAGAAGAACAAAGAAACCCAGACTTAGTCACCCAACTGATCAAATTGTGGGTGATCCAACTCTAGGAGTCAGGACTAGGTCCTCCTATAGGAACCTTAGCCAAATTGCTATGATATCAAAAATTGAACCCAAAACTATAGAGGAAGCCCTACCTGATCCTGATTGGATCATAGCGATGCAAGAAGAACTAGCTCAATTCGAGAGAAACAAAGTCTGGGAATTAGTACCTAAACCTGAGGGCAAATCCGTGATTGACACTAAGTGAGTCTTTAGGAATAAGTTGAATGATCAAGGAGAAATAGTCAGAAATAGAGCCCGCTTAGTAGTAAAGGGTTTCAGCCAAGTAGAGGGATTAGACTACGATGAAACATATGCCCCAGTAGCTAGACTTGAGTCTATTAGAATGTTGTTAGCCTTTGCATCCCATAAAGGATTTAAGTTATATCAAATGGATGTAAAGTCAGCTTTCTTAAATGAATTCATTAAAGAAGAAGTTTATGTAGGACAACCCCCAGGGTTTGAGGACTTAGACAAACCTAACCACATTTACAAACTAACTAAAGCCTTATATGGGTTAAAACAAGCACCTAGGGCCTGGTATGAACGTTTATCAACCTACTTAACTTCTAAAGAATTCAAACAAGGCCAAATTGACTCAACTCTATTTATTAAAACTCTAGGAAAAGATATATTCATTGCCCAAATTTACGTAGATAACATAATTTTTGGATCCACCAACACAAACTTCCTAAAAGAGTTTGTCAAAATAATGGAAAATGAATTTGAAATGAGCTTAGTTGGTGAGCTTAACTTTTTCCTAGGCTTACAAATTAAACAAACTAAGGATGGAAACTACGTTCATCAATTTAAGTATGCTAAAGAATTGATAAAGAAATTTAAAATGGATAACTCTAAAAGTATAAGTACACCCATGGCCACTAATATAAAAATAGATAGTGACCCTGATGGTAAACCAGTGGACCCCAAACTCTATAGGAGTATGGTAGGTAGCCTACTGTACCTTACAGCCAGTAGACCTGACATTCTCTTTGCTGTAGGGATGTGTGCTAGGTACCAAACCTGTGCTAAGGAAACACACTTAGCAGCCCTAAAAAGAATACTTAGATATGTAAAGGGCACCCTAAATGTAGGAATTTGGTATCCTAGGACCTCAACTTTTGATTTGACAGGATACTCAGACTCTGATTATGCTGGATGTAAATTAGATAGAAAGAGCACAAGTGGAAGCTGCCAACTGTTAGGACAGAGTCTAGTTAGTTGGTGCAGCAGAAAACAACACTGTGTAGCCCTATCCACAACTGAAGCTGAGTATGTGGCCTTAGGAGAGTGTGTAGCTCAACTTTTGTGGATGATGCATACACTAAAGGACTTCCAGCTCAACTACAACCAAACTCAAGTATTTATTGACAATATAAGTTTAATTAATTTAACTAAGAACCCAATCAAACATTCAAGAACCAAACATATAGAAGTCAAACATCATTTTGTAAGAGACCATGTAGCCAGGGGTGAAATAGTACTTAAACATATTGACTCTAAATCCAACTTAGCTGATATATTCACAAAACCCCTACCTGAATCTGAGTTCAGTTCACTAAGAAGGCAGTTAGGATTGTGCTCTGTAGAATAGATTAATTTTTTTTACTTGATTTAAAATTGTTTTTAAAATAATTTGAAAAACTGCTTTACTTAATTTCAAAATCAGTTTTCACTTTCGACTTAGTTTTACTCTTTTCAAAACTACCCCTTTAAAAACTAGGGATTTTTTTCGAAAATGGACTTAGCCTAGGCCCTAACTCTAGAACTGCATGCACCTATAGACTTAGAAGCCAGCATCTCACAAGCACCTTAGGGTACTTATGATTGATAACCTAGAAAGGGTTGAGATGCTTAGGTCTTTGCCTTAATTCAAGATGCTTTAAGTCAGTGCATCTGCAGTAATTGGGGCACTAAATACAACTTACACAGCAATCAAGTTAAGTGTCAAGCTTAGAAAATCTAACTTGAACAGAAACACTTAACTTGACTAACCCTAGCAAAAACTACTGTATCTAACAGTTAGTAAGTAGCTAATTGGGTTAGACAGGTCCCTACAGAGAAAATTGAATGATTTGATTTTGTCAAATTATAAAATGGTTCAGTACAGCAAATTCCTTTATGAAATTTTTTTCTGCTACATTTATCTGTTTTTGATATATGGCAAAGGGGGAGAGATAGGAAAGGAGAGAGTAAAACATTTTGCAGAAATATTTTTTTTGCAGAAATATTTTTAAATTTTACTCTATCCTTTATTCAAAAAGTTTTCAAAATTTGCTTATCCTTTATTCAAAAAGCTTTCAGAGATAGGAAAGGAGAGAGTAAAACATTTTGCAGAAATATTTTTTTGCAGAAATATTTTTAAAAATTTACTCTATCCTTTATTCAAAAAGTTTTCAAAATTTGTTTATCCTTTATTCAAAAAGCTTTCAAAAATACTTAAGCTTTTTAAAATATTTCAAAAGTACTTAGTAGTTAAACTTTTCAAAAACCTTTTCAAAGTTAGCTAAGTACTTAAGCAAAAATCTTCTTCAAACTATTTTTTTACTAATTAAGTACTTAAGTTTTTCAAAATTGTTAAGTACTTAAGCTTTCCAAATGTACTAAAGTTTTATTAAGTAATTAAGCTTTTGAAATCTTACCAAGTACTTAAGTTAACACTTTCAAGACTTGTGAGTACCTAAAAGCTTAAAGTTTTCAAAGTACAAATAAAGGATTCTTAACCCTACGAAATTTTGAAAAATCTAGGGGGAGATTCTCTCCAGGGGGAGGGAACAAATTTCCTGCTTTTGATTAAACTTAACTTTTTGAACTATGGTTGCCATGAATCAAAAAGGGGGAGATTGTTGGTGCAGAATGCACCAAAGTCAAACCTGTGTTTTGATAATGGCAACAGATGTCAAAAGTTAAGTCTTACTTGTTGTCTAACAAGTTACTCTAGTGTACAGGAAAAGCCCTAGCGAAGGACTGCTAGGCACTGGTGAAGGAATGCCAGGGCAAAAAGCCCTAGCGAAGGACTGCTAGGCACTGGCGAAGGAATGCCAGAGTCAAAAGCCCTAGCGAAGGAATACTAGGCACCTGGCGAAGGAATGCCAGAGTAAAAAGCACTAGCGAAGGACTGCTAGGCACCGGGCAAAGGACAGCTCGGCATCCAAGCCCTAGCAAAGGACCGCCAGGCAAAAGTCCAACCAAAGGAGCAGTTGGCATCAGGTAAATTCTTCCGAGAGGAGTAGGTGAGGACGCATTCCCCGTCGAGGGAACAGTAGGCGTCGGTTCGACCTAGGGCTCCATTTTGGAGACCAAAGTCAGAACCAAGATAGCTAAGGCTGTATAAAATAATAATTAATTGCTTTATTGTGTTTTGGACTAACCCTGGATGCAGGACCGAAGGAACGTGTGTCTGCAACTCAGAGAGCCTCAAAGGAGTGAGGTAGCAGCTGAGCAGGGCGCCCTCAAGGTGAGCCAGAACCAAGTGAAGCAAAAAGGGGCTTCGGCTGCTTAGTGAGCAAGGCGCCCTCAGCAGCCAGGGCGCCCTCGTCAGCCAAGGCGCCCTCAGCAGCCAGGGCACCTCTGTGCCCAAGACTGCGAAGCTTCAGCTTTATCCACAGTCGAGATTTTTGCGCGGAAGAAGTCAGCCAAGGCGCCCTCTACGACCAAGGCGCCCCCAGAGTCAAACTTATCCCTATTCGGATGGGATAACTGTTGACCGAGCTAAAACTGGATCGGCTGACACGTGGCAGGGCGCCCCCGACGTCCAGGGCGCCCCTGGGTGCTATAAATAGCACCCAACGCCCAAGCCTTCGACATCAACTTCGTACCAAAGCTTCCACGCTCTTCTGTGCTCACGCCTTGTTCCGAAAACTGCCCAACTCGAGCGACGACGTCCTGCTGCTCTGGAAAGTCAACCTACAACCGGACGTCGGTAACAGAAGAAATTTTTTTTTAAAAGTTTATAGTGCTATACTTGTAAATCTCTTTTTGTAAACTGATTTTGCGTTCATATAGAATTGCCCAAAGTAAACGATCAACGATCGTGGGCCTTGGAGTAGGAGTCGACCTAGGCTCCGAACCAAGTAAAAAAATACTGTGTTCGCGTGTCTTAATTTCTTTCCTCTGTGCAAATTGCTCTCTCCATAAATTCAAAAAGTTTTGTCGATATTCACCCCCCCTCTATCGACTCTATCGATCCAACAATTTTAGCTATAGTAGCACATTATGACTTGGAATTACATCAGATGGATGTAAAAACGGCTTTCCTTAATGGTAATCTTGACGAGGAAATCTATATGGCACAACCAGAAGGTTATATTGCTGATGGCCAAGAGGAAAAAGTATGTAGACTTAAAAAGTCTATATATGGGCTAAAGCAAGCGTCGAGACAATGGAACATAAGATTCAATGAAGTCATTTTATCTTATGGTTTCGAAATGATCAATGAGGATCATTGTGTTTACCTAAGAAAGGATAAAGGAAAGTTGGTCATTTTATCATTATATGTTGATGATATCCTGATAGCTGGAAATGACTTAAAAGTTGTGATTGAGGTCAAGTCTTGGCTTTCATCACAATTTGACATAATTGACATGGGAGAAGCCAAGTATATCTTAGGAGTACGGATCATTCGTGATCGATCAAAAAGACTTTTGGGTTTGTCCCAAGAAGCTTATATTACTAAGATACTACAACACTTCAATATGTTTGATTGCAACGTTGAACAGACACCTACAGCGAAAGGTGTTGTTTTAAGCAAAAGTATGTCTCCCAAGATTCCTGAAGAGATAGCCGAGATGAAGAAAAGACCATATGCTGGTGCCATTGGTAATTTGATGTACACTATGTTGTGTACTCGCCCTGATATAAGCTATGCTGTTGGCTTAGTTAGTCGTTTCCAGTCAAACCCAGGATCGAGACACTGGAAAGCGGTAAAAAGGATATTCAGATATCTCAAAGGAACGACAGATTATTGTCTCTGCTTCCAAGGATCAAAACTGAGCTTGAAGGGCTACACAGATGCAGATTGGGCAGGGGACCTTGACGATAGAAAATTCACATCTGGCTATATTTTTTTGCTGAATGGAGGTGCCATTTCATGGAACAGCAAGAAACAGGCTTGTGTAGCACTGTCAACAATGGAGGCTGAGTATGTGGCTTGTGCAGCGGCTGTACAAGAAGCTGTCTGGTTGAGAAGGTTCCTGAAGCATCTGAAGATTGTTGAGGACAGTGGGAGCCCTGTTACAGTGTGTTGTGACAATCAAGCTGCTATAGCTTTATCTAAGGATCCTAAATATCACAGCAAAGGCAAGCATATTGAAATTAAATACAATTTTGTAAGGGATATTGTTGACAAGAAAAAGATAATTCTTGAGTACATCCCTACCCGAGCAATGCTTGCAGATCCTTTTACTAAGACGTTGACTAAAGAGTCGTTTTATGAACATGTGAAGTCTTTGGGACTACGCAAAATGTAAAGCATTGTAAATGTATTTGTTACATTTATATAAGTGAAATGTTATGATCTATTCAGTGTAAATGTATTTGTTACATTTGGTAAAAGTCTCGATGAGCATGTTGGCAGGCTAAGATTGGTCCTCTCACATGGACAATCGTCTCTATTTGTTGAGTATAAATAGAGGTAAGACCATTACTTATGAGACAGCTTATGTAGTTGTGAAGAGAGACATACTCATAAGTTGAGGTCGCCTTGATTTTGTATCAAGATGAGATCATTTATGTAATGATCATAGTAAATGAACCCACCATTTACTAAACCTGTTTAAAGCCAGATTGGAATTCATAAGTTGAATTTGGATTAGACGTTAGGTATGTCTAGATCAAAATCTGTACGATGTTAAATATTTGAGAAAAACATGCACTCTTTTTGGTAAAGAGAAAAACATCGTAGCATGTGATTCATACCACATGTGCTATAGCGACAATAAGGGTAGGAGGAGAATGGATCCCTGCTTCTATACTATGTGAGACCCTTGAGATTATTAGTTAATCTCAATCTTACCCTAAGTGACTATTTAGCTGTCTACTTGAAGTTTTAATCAGTGGTTGCTACTTTAGTGTGTGTCCTATTGACTATGGATGATTCGGTCTATGGAGCATAACTAGGAAAGTGACTGATTAGAATGAATAGATTCTAGCTGAAAAGGAAGATTAAAATTGGTTTACACCTGTAATACTTATTCACTGGTCGACCAGTTACATTTTTTGTTAAGTACTTAAAAATGTGATTGTGAATAAAAGTATTGATTTGAGATATCGAACATGCTCTTGACATAAATGTCATATGAGGGATTAGAGATGTTCAGATGGATGTAAATATTTAATCTGGGGTAAAGGCAAGTTATTGATGTCTCTGATTTGTTTTATAGAGCAGCTAAGTTAAGTGTAACAACTTTCTTAGCATTAATTGCTCAGTGTGCTTGCTGTCGCACGAACCATTTTCCCTGAAGTATGAGTTGAATGCTCCTATATGGTCTTTGTGACTTCCTTACATAGTCTTAGTGACTAGATGACCTATATGGATAGAATTGGACGAGTGGGAGATGTTGGCGTTACAAGCGTTGATAAAACGAAGGCGTTACTAACCTTCGTCTTGAATTGTTGACGTTACCTCGCCGAGCAGTAAATACCTCTATTGATGAAGGTAAGCAAAATGTCTTCTTCTTCTCCCTATAAAAAGCATCCAAATGCAATCCATGAAAAACATACGAAGAAGGAATCGGAGCTTCGAATCTGAGGGATTTGGTTTGTGGCGATTTGGGATCGGTCCGGTGACGTTCTCACGACAGCGAGCAGAAGAAGAAAAGGGAAGAAGAACTAGAAATTCTCAAATCGATGTAAGTCTACAAATTTTGATCTTTCAAGTAGATCTCATGCTCGAAAACCAACAGTATGGATGGGAGATTAGATTTTTTTTAAGGAAAACAATAAGACGTATATATTTGATTAAGCTTACTTAATAGTATGCATAATAAATTTATATTATGACTATATGTCAATAGTTTTTATGAGTAATGAATTATTGGTAATTTAACATGTAAAGTAATAATTCCATTTATCTTATCTAAAATTTATATAATTTTTAAAAATGTTATTTATTATGATATCTGTTCCGGAAGGAATTGACATCGACGGTCAGTCACCAGGGTTCAACCCACGCGGGCGCTGACGCTAGAGGAAACACTCACACCCTATGAGATTAACACGAGCGTTAGGGGAACACGTCGGAAGTTATCCGGCGGAGCCCACTCCGACGCTCAAGTCAGTGCCTCGATCTAGGAGATGAAGAGAAGGCAAAAGAGTATGTGTGAAGTAAAGAAGGCGTAACCCCCTTATCGGAGGGGTTGGAGTACCTTTTTATACCTGTGGCGGCTGTCTCACGAGTCTCCACGATTTTTGTCACGTCCCCCCGATTTGTCGGTTATAGGATAACCTTTGCAACAGTCCACACCATCATTAAGTTCGGATTGTTGCGACAATTATGGGTCATGATGACTCTGTGATAATTGGTGATGGTTATCCGTAAATCCGAAGAAAGGGGGGTTGTTCCTTGAGGTAGAATGCTTCTTGGGTTCCACTTCCCCGAGGTGATCTCGGGGTCTTCTGGCCCAGGGGGTCCCGGGCATTTTGCCTTCCCGAGGTGGTCTCGGGGACATGACTTCCCGAGATAATCTCGGGAGTGCCTCTTCTGATTTGATCCCGGGGCGTGTCTACCCGAGGGGGTCTCGGAGGATCTTCTTCTCGAGAGGGTCTAGGGAGCCCCGGAGAGATAGTCGTTCAGACTCGACACCTCTTGCCACATAGCATCTTCCATCCACGTGTCAGTCACAGGGTGCTCAACCCCATCACAAGCCCCTCCCTTTAAGTCTGATCAAAGGAAGTGTTGCTGATTGATTAGACTAGTGTCCACGATGAAGAAGCTATGTCACAGCGGGTCCCTATACCCATTACTTCTTCCCTGGCAGTTATACCGGGTCCGAGAATTGTAGAATTTGAGTCGGGTCTCGAGCCAATCTCTTTTTGGTTTTGTCTAGGGCTGTAATCGAACCAAACCGAGCCGAATACCTGAGAGTTTGAGTTTGATTCGTTTATTATCGAACCGAGCTCAAGCTTAATTTATCAAATATAGTGATGACTCGCGAGCATATTTGAGCCTAATCGAGCCCTAAATGAACTTACCAAATATATATTATTAATTAAATTATTCATCAATTTATTGAAAAAATAAATTATATATTCTAAAAAATATAAAATATTTACTAAAATCTATGATTTTATTCATATAAATAAGTTTTAATGGATATTTTATATTTATTAAATATAAAAGTGTCAAAATTATATATTTAATGTTAAATATTAATTTATATTTTACGAACTAGTTCACGAGCTTATTAACGAGCCTGTTCACGAGCTAACGAGCCGAATACTGTTGAGTTTGAGTTTGGTTCGTTAATATTAATGAGCTTTATTAAACGAGCTCGAACGAGCTTCTATCGAATTGAGCTCCGAATAGTTTACGAGCGGCTTGATTTATTTACAACCCTAGTTTTGTCTTCCCAAAAAGGCTTATATGGTTTTCGAGGTATTGCAATGATACCCATCCGTCCTTCATAAAGGCGTATGACAGTCTTTAATGGTGACAAAGCCCTTCGTGAATTCCTCGTCGTCACGTGCCCCAATTGCTCTCCTCGTGATCTCTTACTGTCGTGCGCAGCTGTAGCAGGCACACGTCAAGCAGCTGCTCCATGGCGTGGCCCTGATGTGGCGGTTTCTTGCCGTCCATGTGCCTTGCCCCTCTTGCACCTACGTGAGCGGCTTCCTCCGTATAAGAAGGGGAGGCGAGGACGTTTGGCCACCTTCTGGCCTGGTTGTTTGGTGAACCTCGTCTTTGTCTTCTTTCCTAAGGATTCTTTTCGCGTAAGTCTTCTACCTCCTTTTCATCTTTTTCCTTAGGAACCATGGAAGGTTATTGGGCAGAGTGGTATGAGTCTGCCTCTTCGAGAGTGAGGCCAGAGGCTTTGCAGGCGACTATTGAGGCCTATGGTATTCCGACTGAGATGGCGGTGGTGATCCCTAAAGTGGACCAAACGCCTGTGGAGCCTCATGTAGGTTTCTTTACCTTCTTTCTGGGGCAGGTAGAGTCAGGGCTCTGCTTTCCCATTCCTCCTTTTTTCATGAATATGACCTCCTATTTTGATATCCCCCTCCACCAGATGGCTCCCAATGCCTTTGCTTAGATAAGCGGGGCGTACATTATCTTCAAGCTCTTCTATATCCCCCTGACCTCTCGCCTTTTCCATTCCTTCTTCGTTCCAATCGACGCGCAAGGGGCTTTTAGCTTTTCGGAGCGTCCTGGCCATAGCTTCTTAGGGGGTTCCCTTCTTCGCACAAGGGATGGAAGGAGAAGTTCTTTTTCATCCGACTGCCTGCACAACCCTTCAGTCCTCTCCACTGGACGAAGGATTTGCCGACTCCTCCTTCCCTAGGGAATTTTCTTCAAAGTCCAGCCTACCAGCGATCTAGGAACAAACTCTCTGGCATGGAGTTCAGTGGCCGGGGTCTGGTGCAGAGTGAGGAGCTCATGTACCAAGCGAGCCTTAGCCCTAAAGTGACTCAGATTAGCCCCAGCCTCGGTAAGTTCATCTTGTCTATCAATGCCTGTTAGTTTTAACTGATATTCTCTTGCCTGATTATTACAAAGGAAATCATGTTTTCGAGGGCGATGCACCGATTGATCAAGTAGGATGAAGCCAACAAGGAGGCTCTGGATTCTCCCCCAGGCGCTCCTGGTGTGCCCTCTGCTTGAGCCGAGTCCTCGGAGGGGACTGATGAATCGTCCAGTGGGTATGCCCCGCCAGAACGGCAGGGGCTCCTGCTGCACCTCCGCCGTTTACTGGCCAGGGAACTTCTGGTCCATCGGTTGACCCGGAGCTAGGCATCCCTTCAGGGGATAACCCACCCCCGGCTGCTGTCCATCCGGAGGGGGTCACAGAGGAGTCGTTACCCCCTACTGCCCCCTCAGCATCCCAATTCTTTAGTCGGCATAAGAGAAAGGTTCCAGAAGGCTTAGGCCCCAAGCGAAAAAGGCTGCGCCCCAGTGGCCCCAGCACACTTCCCTCTATTCCTGAGGAGGATGTTCCACCTTTCGCGGGTGAGGAAGCTATTCCTCTATCTCCACCTTTTCCATCGACTGCCACTCTAGAGGCAGGTAGTCAGGCCCCCGACTCTTCCTTAGTCGACCCTACCGAGGTCACAAAGGGTAAGCAAGTGTTGCCCACCCAATATAGAATGCATCTTGACTGTCTTCGGAAAAGGCTAGATGCGGCGTCGGAGGCTTCCATGCACTCTTTCCCCCCGGTATAGTTGAAGGAGGTCCCTGCCGAGGGCCTTTCTTCCGAGGGGACTTTCAGCTCTGAGGAGGGCGACTTCGACCCTTCTGTTAGTAGGAGCCCTAGAGCCAATTATGTGATGTTTGACTAAAGGCATTTTTGTATCATATTCTATTATTAATAAAGGCATGTTTGGTTATTATACTTACTTTGTATTCTATGCCGAATAACTAAGTATAATAATGTCCTTGTGTAGTAGGTTCATATCTACATTATATCTATTGGTTGAATCGATTATGAGATAATGTAGAGAACACTACACTAAATTATTCCTAATCAAGCATCAATTATTCAGGGATAATATTGATGTATGGAGACTAGCATGTAGGTCAACTGATGACTTGAGCTCACAAGTCATGGATATGTTATATCAAGTTGACACATGGGTATACATTGGAGAATGTGTACTGAATGACCCGCCATGAGAAAGTTTCATATATTGTCATATGAGTGTCATAGACTTTCTCATGTGACTATTGGTATTCCTTAGACCTGAAGTCACTAGGGTTCCCTACATAAGGAGTTATGTACTTTGGTATCATCAAACGTCACCCGTAACAGGGTGGACTATAAAGGCGATCACTGGGTATGTAATGAATTATGCGGAGGGATATGAGTGATGTAGATGGGATCTATCCCTCCCATATGACGGGAGTGATATCTGTGGGCCCCTTGATCGAGTAGGACTACTGAAACGCATGGCCATGCTCAAATGAGTCAATATGATATATTGAGCTCATTTGTTTGAGTGAGTCTACTCAAGGATCAAGAAACACAAGATTGATTGAGGATGACACGGTCTATGCCTCATTGGTCAATCTAGATATCAAGGATAGAAGGACAAGGTCATACACTATCATAGTCACGGAGGTTTAGTCGGATCTTGACTTTTCTTGTTACTTGGGTAGCAATGATACATTGCTAGATACCGCTCATTGCTTATGTGTCTAAAGTGTTTAGGCGCATTGCCAACGCCACGAGAACCTATTGGGTCACACACAAAGGACACAATGCTTCGGGAAAGTTGATCGGCAGATCTGATCCCGAGTTGGGAACTCGGGAGATCTGAGCCCGAGTTAGGAACTCGGGAGACCTGAGCCCGAGTTGTGAACTCGGGAGGTCAGTTCGGAGGACTCGAGTTGGGAACTCGAGAGAGACCGAGTCGGAGCTCGGCGGGCCGAGTCGGAGCTCGGCGGGCCGAGTCGGAGCTCGGAGCTCGGCGGACTGAGTCGGAGCTTGGCGGATCGGGTCGGCACTCGGCGGACTGGGTCGGAGCTCGGCAGACTGGGTCGGGAGCTCGCCACTCGGGAGACTTGGTCGGGAGACCTAGTCGGAAGCCCGAGAGGCCCGGTCGGAGTTGCATGGAGGAAAGAGAAAAGTCTCTTTTCATTGGATGAAAAGATTCTTTTCTTGCATGGGAAATGATAAAGAGCCACATAAAATGATGTGCTCTTTATTAGGAAGCCAAAGAGACACAAACCTCTTCATATTCATGGGATGATTATAAAAGAAGGTCTTGTGACTTTGGATGAGGGCTTCTTCTTCTTGCCTTAGTTTTTCCCCTTCTCTTCCTCTCTTCTTCCTCTCCTCCACTCTTGGCCGAAACCTTATTGTAAGGTTCTTGGTGTTTTTGAGCTACCTCAAGTTGCTAGCACAACTAAGGTAGTTCTCCCGAAGTTGAGAGATTGTGTCCGTGTGGATACGAATAGAGGCACGAACGCTTGAACGTGCAAGAGATCCAGCGCATCTTGGACAAGTGGGATAACCGAAGGGCACGCTTCAAAAGTATAAACAATAGATAAATCTATTAGATAGATAGCTTTGTACGAGTTTTCTTTCGCATGGATCGCTCGTGGGTTCTTGTTTCCGCTGCGTTTTTATTGTTTTGTGTCGGGAGAACCCAACACCTTCTACATTGCCACCTGGAGCTCCCACTGTCCAACCACTTCCCCCATGCAGAGGTTCGTCTCCTTCAGGGAGTCGGGTTGACACTTCGAGATCTCCAAGAGGGGAAGTCGTGCGAGTCTCTAGAGGCCTCTCACTACCCTTCGTGAGTCCCTTTTGAAGGTGCGTGTTCTAGGTACATAGGTTGTTTTCTTGTATGCTTTATAATCTTTGGTGCAATGTTAGGCGGCTGAAGACTACCTGACCACCGACCATGCCTTGTACGCCTAGCCAAAGATTGAGGCCTTGACCCGTCGGGCACTAAGAGCAGAAGTCGCAGCTGCCCACGAGCATAGAGCAGGACTTATGCAGGCGGGGTCAGCAGAGCTCTCTGAGCGAAGGTGGGGCATCAGCTGGACACCTTGATGGCCATGGAGTCCTCCCTACAGAGTTACCGACATCGGGAACATTTGGCGTCCGAGAGGGGTTGTGGCCATCACCAACGACCTGCTCCGAGTGACTCAAGAGCGGGATCAACTTCAAGTGAAAGAGAATAAGTTGTCGGGGGATATCCTGTTGGGGCAATCGACCCTGAGATGATCTGGAGGATCATGATATTTTGATGTATGGGTAATATGGTTAAGTTAGGATGTGTGTTATTCTCATATGTGTACATGAGTGTGCAGGTGTACAGCTACACATGGACTTAGTTGATGTCTTCAGGTGAAGGATGACATGGAGGTAAGTTGGAGGCTTACGTGCACATCCAAGAGACCATTGGATAGCAGGGATGATGAGCTGAGGGACGCGGACTTCGAGGCGTACGTGAAGGGTGGCATGGAGGCAAGCTGGAGGCTTGTGTGCGCATCCGAGGGACGAGGGCCGAAGATGAAGAGGGCGTAAAGGCAACAGTCAAGACTGCTGGTGAAGAGTTAACTGAGTTGTGAGGGTCTGAGTATGAGTGTTTGTACTCAGGGGCTAAGCCAAGAGCGTTTGAGTGCGGAGCGACTTGTACTCAGGATTGAAACCCTAGGCTTAGGTGTGTACCAGTCGACTGGCCCATTGGCAGTCGACTGGTATATGCTGAAACAGGCTGGCAGATTCGAACGTTGTGATGTAATGGTCGAATCTGAGTGGGACCAGCCGACTGCCCCAGGGGCAGTCGACTGGTAGCGACTGTTTCAGATTCGAGCCCTATTTAAAGGGGCTCGTTTCCAACTAGCTCGTTTGACGAACCTCGCTTGGGTAAAGTGAGTTAGTAGTTTATTGTGATCAGAGAGCGTCCGTAGTGTTGTGGTGAGGTTTCTCCACCCACAAGGAGCGATAGATCTAGCCGGAGGTTATCCGGGGGTTGATCCACCGACGGATTCTTGGATTAGTCACCCGTACTGGATTACGAGGTGACGGACGGTGTGACTTGCTAGTTGCTACGCTATTCTATGAGGGATTTTGACTCATAGATTCGGTGTATATGGTTGGATAATCTCAATGGTACATTGGGATGTACGACCCGCTAGGGTGCGGAGGATGTGGAGTTAACTGTATCCTTACCTTCCGGTGGGATATTGGACATTAATCAGGAGGTCAAAGATGACCACTGGTTTTCACTTATTATACCCCCATCGTGGACCTATTAGTTCACTGGATTATAAGGTTGTTATCACGGTGGACTTTCTCGTTGGTGTTGAGAGATAGATTAAGATTTACGAATTGCTATGTTATGTGGTATTTTGAGGATTCTAGTAGTGGACATGGACCTACCGGATTTGTAGCTTTTTGATGGATCATTAAGTGGATAAATGATCTTTTGGTGGTTGATTATTTAGGAAGTCTGTTATTGATAGCAGCATATGGTACGACATATTAACACAATTTTAAATTATATGTTATCTTCTGACGACCTATTGAAAGATATATATATATGTGATCTTTTGATGGTCTTTTAGGGGATATATATGTACATATATATATATGCCTTGTGATGTTTGAGAGAATGTTATTGACTTGAGGATACTTGGGTGATATTCTTAAATTTGAACGTTTTACGTTTAAGGATCAAAGTATAGACTTGGCACTAGTGATCTTAGAATTGAGTGCCCTGGATGGTTGTGATGATTGAATGGTTGTTCGGGTGTATTTGGTTATCGGATGATAACCTCTGGGTCGATAACTCCAGTTGTTCCGTAGCAGTGTAACCTTAGGGTAATTGACGAATTGGTTACTCATGATGAGTATAGACATGTTTTGATGCTAGTGTGTGCCGTATGAGTAATGATGAAATTTGAAGGACCAAATTTTTGTTAGTGGGGGAGGATGTTAAATCTAATATTTTTATTCACTCAGGAAAAATGTTTCGGGAAAGTTCCTAGAGTTTCCGAGCCCTTGGAGAAAATTTTGGGATTCAGATAGTATAATATAACTATTAGAAAGGACTAGGTTGTGTTAGAACAAATTCCTACAAGGGCTAACGTGTAAATAAAATTAAAACCTAGGGGCAGTCTTGCGATAGGACTAAACTTTTGGACTGAAGTGCAAAACTCCATTACTTAAGCCACCCCGATTTCTCCTTTTCGCTTGTGCTCTCACACGATGCCCTAGCCGCAGCCAATTCCCCCAATCTCTCCTCCTTCATCCACCCGACAAGAAACCGACTGAAGTTCCTCTCGGATCGCTACTCTCGATCCACGGCAACCTCTTCCTTCCAATCCATAATACCTAGCGTGTGGGCAAACCAGGATTTGTAAGTGGTGGGATTTCCCTCGCGAACGCCCTGCTCCGGCCAAGCGATGCTGCGAAGGAGAAGGTCGGGCACTGTTATCGCTCATGGATCATCCGGAGAGTCTGTGTAGCTCTCCTAGCCTTGGATGTGAGAAGGTGAGGCCATCCCATACCATTCTATAGAGTTGTTTTTTTCATTCGATTGAGGAAAGGGGAAAAGAAGGGCACATCTGATTGAGTTTCCATGATATGGTTCTTATCACAGCACGTATCCGGTGGCCTGGTGGTTATCGAGCTGTGAAGGGCATATCTGAGATGGGTGGATTACCTGGGCGACCTCGGATCGTCAGATAGGAGAAAGGGAGTTCTGCCGGCGCCCATTTTAGGTAAGGAGATCATCTCAAGTTTGCTGTGGCTAACTTAACTGCTGTAGATTCCTTTCCACTCTTCTTTTGGTTTCGAATTGAAACTGTGACCTGTTTTGGAATGCTTCTAGGTACCTATGAGATCTGGTATTAATTGGAAGTGTTTTGGATGAGGTTTTCTAGAAAATTAAGTGTTAGGTTTTGATTTAAAATCCCTATTTAGATTGGTTTGTTGTGTTGGATTTGGAATTGTGTTGTTATTGGATTCAAGCCACTACCATGCGTGGGTTTTTGGTTGTAATCCAGTTTCTGTATATTGATCAAGTGGTGTTTTCTTGTCTGGTAATACCTGGTGGTTTGGATTATAACAAGGAATGATTAATTAAAAGGATTAGGTAATGGATCAATGATTGATAATTGGAATAGTTTTACCAATTGTTTCAACCATGAGCTGCAATTATGAGATTAATTCAGTTCTAGGATCTTAGAGTTTGAATGAACAGCCTACTCTCCTTAGTTTTCAATTGTGCCGTGAGCTTGAATAGGTAATAGGTTAATTGGATTAAGATTTTCTTGTTTGTGGTTGTGCTGAGTGGTACAAGGATGATGAAATGATATGGATTTTGTTTGGGATTGAGTTTTGCTTTGAGTTGGGGTTAATTGTTGATCCTGATATATCTCTTAGTTGTGGGCTATGGTATTGTGATTTTGGTTTGGTTCTAATGTTGAGTTGGATTGGATTTTGTTTAGGGTTGGACTAAATCTAAGCTTGAACCCAATCGCGAAAACTTATGCTAATCATCTAATTTGGGATAATTAAATGATTACAATAATTAGGTTAACCCCTGATATGGTTTAGGGATCTGTTTAGCTACTTGATAATTGTTAAGATAGCTAAAATTATGTCCGTTGATACAGGACATTGATCGCTTTTGGACTTCGGGACGGGAGGTTCTCATTTGATACGGACTTCTACTCTTGGAGGCGGGTACCCTTTGACTTATATTTTAGATATTGTCATGTTGTTATGCATGGTTTGTTATAGATAACAGTAAGTTTATATGCTATACCTGCCTTAGTATACCTGTACTTGATATCGGTTGCATATCTTTAAGGTTATCTCCCTTTTTAGTTCCATACAGACTCAGGTATTGTCATATCTATATGTATGCTTAGATATCGTGATGTATCTCTAGTATTTGACATGAGGGATCTGTAGTTTTCGGCCAGTATACTGTGTAGGTCACCTGTATTTCCTATTATAGGATTTCAGACTGAGACTTAGTATACTGAGGACTTGGTGAGGGAGGTATGTGTATCTATCATACACCATCTCTGCATTGTTGCATGCCGGCGATCAGCGACTCCCTTGTGGTTGAGCCTATCGTCTTTCGGTACATGATATGCGCACACGACCACTCATGGGTTAGTGGATATCGTAGGATGTGTGCATTTGCCCTGTATTGCTCCGTTCGGCCACTATGTGGAGGGTGGTTGCGGGCGTGGTAGCAGCCAGGGGTCCCTTCTCGTACTGAGCCACGAGGAGATGAGAGCTAGACTCCCCCATTGCTTGGGGTAGGAGCGTAGTCTCCGCCAGCATCCTGTCCACCCGGTCACTCAGGAGCAGTGATGGCAGGGTTTGTACAGGTTGTCACAGCTCTACCCACACGGACGTCGTGGACGATGATCCTGACTGGGACTAGGGGTGATACATGTCATTGCACCATGTGCATATTTTGCATCGTGCATTGTTTGCTGCACTTGATTTCTGCACTTGTTTGACATGCATATACTGGATACCTGTATACCTTGGATTATATGTTATACTTGTTCCATAGGGACTTATTTCACCCTCTGAAGGACAGATAGATTCTGGTATGTATCTTTATTCAGTATCTTCAGTATACCCTTTCCTATTGTTCATATGAGACTGTCTCAGCGTAGACTCCTATTGTTATTATAACATACTATGCATATCTGCTGGGTATTCGCTGAGTTTATGTACTCACATCGTTGCCATATGTTTTAATTTTAGGTTGAGATATTTGGAGTCGCCAGAAGAGCCCAGCAGCCAGTCCCTACCCATCGCGACGATAAAGTTTGTTTTGTACTTAGTAGTGTCTATGTTTTCATATTTAGTTATTGGATTTGTATATGTCTTGGGAGTGTTGTTTTGTACCCTAAGGGGTTTTTCTGTATTGGTTGTTTCGTCGTAAGTCGGACCGGTCCGCAGTCAGGTATGATTTAGTTTGTGTTATGGTCAGTTTATGTTTTGGTTTTGAGGCCTGAGGCCAAATTATTATCTGCGTGTGTGTTTGGATAGTGTATGTATGTGTAAATTGTCCGCCGGACAGGGGAGGTGCTGTCCGATTTTCTATTGGATCAGCGGCTCCTGGGTCTCGGGGCGTGACAGAAACAGGCTGGCAGATTCAAACGTTGTGATGTAACGGTCGAATCTGAGTGGGACAAGTCGACTGCCCCAGGGGCAGTCGACTAGTAGCGACTGTTTCAGATTCGAGCCCTATTTAAAGGGGCTCGTTTCCTACTAGCTCGTTTGACGAAACTCGCTTGGGTAAAGTGAGTTAGTAGTCTATTGTGATCAGAGAGCGTCCGTAGTATTGTGGTCAGGTTTCTCCACCCACAAGGAGCGACAGATCTAGCCGGAGGTTATCCGGGGGTTGATCTACCGACGGATTCTTGGATTAGTCACCCGTTCGGGGTGGATACCAAGTAAATCAGGTTGTTAGCATTGTTTATTTTACTTTGCATATTATTGTTTCCGCTGCGCTAACGACTTTGTAGAGAAACGAACGACAAAGTGCTATTCACCCTCTAGCACACCGAAAATGATCCATCAGTTGGTATCAGAGCGAAGGATCGCTCTTGATCGGACTAACTGCCGAGGGAGCACACGCTAGAGGAAGATGAACGATGGAAGACAAACTTGGGGAAGATATAAACTCACCACCACCATACGAGCATGAAGATTTTTAGTATTGGAAAGCTAGAATGAAGATATGGCTCGGCATGAATTGGGAGTCCGTAATGGTGATAGAAGAGTCATTCAAGACCCCTAAGGATAAGCATGGAAAGAAGCTTCGCCCTAGGTATTGGACCAAGGAGCAACAAGAACAAGCAAGAGCCAATGAGAAGGTAATCAATATTTTGGTTAATATTTTGCCTACTAATATTTTGGGTGATGTAGGGAATTATAAAAATGCATATGAGTTGTGGAATAAATTGGAAAAGTGTCGTGAGAACCCTATACAAACTCAAGGAGTAGAGAAGCCCGAAGAAATAAGCTCAAGTGTCCAAAAAGATCAAAGGGAAAAAGAATTATCAACATTATCAAGTAAAGTGGAGGAATCGAATGAAAAAGGATCCACCTCATCCGAAGAAGAGGAAGAAGTATCAACATCAAGGGTTGAGGGGGAGGAGAGACCCTCATCCCCACAAGAGCGAGAAAAGACTTCTACCTCCACCAAAGCTAAATCAAATGAACATATCATATACTTTGGTTGCAATAAAAAGGGGCACTACAAGGATAAGTGTCCACTAGGTAAAAAGGAGGTAATTCCTAAGTCCAAATCTATTCATTTAAATTCTAATATGGGTTGTAGGGATGAGAAAGCTCAAAAGGTGAAAAGAAGGAAAATTAAGTGTTTCACATGCGGGGAGCTAGAGCACTACCATACAAAGTGTCTAAGGAGTAAGGAGGTCAAGAAGATGGAGCATTTAAGGAAATGGGAGAAAAAGGAAAAGAAAGAGAGGAGCTCACATCAAGGGGGAGCTACAAGGGTAAGGAAGGTAATCCCTAACTCAATTTATGCTCAAAATGCTTGTATGAATGATAGAATTGATAACAATTGCGTGCCCATGCGTGTTTTTGATTTTAAATGTCATTATAGGAATAGAAACAATGTTGCATGCTAAAACACCAAAAATTCTATGATGCATGACAAACTTAGGAATTCTAGGACTAAGGACCAAAGCATAAACCCTAAGGAAGGGAGAAATTTGCCTAGAAGAGTGGGTAAACCTAGAAATGATCAAATTAGATCTAATGACTCTAAGGTTAGGAAGTTAGAAAAGAAAAATCAAGTTTTGAGAGTAAAACTTGATAAGTTAGAGAAAAACCTAGATAGAATCATTAGAGGGTCAAAGGAGGTAAGCATGATGCAAAAAGATAAATCTCTCAGGAATGGTAGACCGGATTTAGGATACCACCCTAAGAGGGCAAATGTTGATCAAATGTCATATTCAAGGGCGCTCTATAACTATGGAAGAGAGAAGGTCAGAAATGACAAAGAAAAGTCATCTAAGGAAAAAGGAAAGGAATTGACCAAGCATAAGGTCTATAAGGTTAAGAGAATAACAGTGGAAGGTCAAGAGGCACCGAAAGAGCATCAGTGTGGTCTTGCCTCTGTAGATGAGTTAACTAAGGGGGTAACTAGGGCTAGGAGCTCAAGGGAGAGCTCTAGAAGCCAAAATGGGTTCCATGGTCAATGGATCTCAGGTGGTCTTCTTCTAGGAAACTAGCAGGACTATAGGGTGTGCCAAGAGGTTTAAAAGGCTAAGATTAGTCTTGATCCTAGAAAATTGGCACACTAAAGGGAGAATTATGATGAAAAAGGAAGAAATTGGAATTATAATTGAGAGAAATTGATCTTAATACTTAGATATCATATAACTTGATGTTATTAGTATATTATGAATGAGCATGGGAAGAAGGATCAAGGTGAGGTCAAAATTTGAACTTCTGGATTAGTTTCATTGATACAATTTAGAGAAACTTGAAGTTTGTATCAATCTTGGGATTTAGGATAATTTTGATTGAAATTATATTTTTCCCAAATAGACTTAGGATCCACGAATCTCTCCATGAAATTTTAGAATTTTTGGAGATTTATGAAATTAATTAGGCATTTCTGAATTTAGAACTAGGATACTAAAATTAAGGTACCAGTCGACTGGTTCAGAGCCAGTCGACTGGTCCAAAGGAACTCAAAACCGAAATTTCAAAAATTATCAGTCGACCCACCCTGGGCAGTCGACTCAACTCTTGTATGGTTTCTCAGTCGACTGCCCTAGGGGCAGTCGACTGATCCACGGGTGTTTAAATAGAAAAGTTCACGTGGGGGTGGCCGAATCTAGGGTTCTCGGTACACCTCCCGCGACATTTCTTCCTCCCCAACCTCTCCTTGCATCCTAAGACGTTCTCAAGCTCTAAAAGCTTCCTCCTAGCCTTCTCCATCTCGATCTACACATAGGTTAGAGAATATCTCTCTTTTGGAATCAACCATCACCACCATTCCTCATGGAACGCCCCAAGAAGAGGTAACTATTTGTGGACTATATTTTCAATTAAGTTCATGGTTTGACACTAATCTATATCATTTTGCATGATTTCCTTATTGTTTCTTGGGGTGATTTTGGTACATGCATGGGCAAATCATATGATAGGATGGTGCATCAGAAAAAGGTGGGTGAGGGATCATCCCGCCAGGGACAAGTAGATCCTGAGGGACCTCGGTTTAGGTCCAAGGAGTGTCAAAAAGTGTTTAAGAATGCGACCTTCATATTAATGGATTGCCGCTATCTCAATCTTTTCTATTTCCAGGATATTCCCTACATCGTTGAAATCATTGCCTGTTTCGGGTTGCAACAACTGGTGTACTGTCAGCACTTCATCAACTTTGATGTGTCCAAAGAATTCTACGCCAACCTCTCATCCATTAATGCCCAAAACATGATATATGAGTCAATGGTCCAAGGAATCACTATTCCATTTACACCTGACGAGTTACGGTCATTCTTAAGGTGTAGAGTGTCAAATAGTCCCACCGTTGCTGGCCCTCTAGATTTGCTGGGTGTTACCATAGATCAGATCCATCGACATTATTTTGGTAGACCTCGGTGTCCTAGGGACCGCATTTTTGATGCCAAAAACATGAGTCCAATGAGTAATGTCCTATACAAGGTGGTTCTAGGTTGCATTCTTCCAATCATTACAAAGGGACGGTCAAGGATTTGTCTTCCTCATTTAGTGTTAATGTATGCCTTAGAGAGACGATTGGACATTGACATAACGCGTTAGGTTTTCACATCTATTACCTACTTCTCCCATGATGTCAATAAAAAGCTATACATGCCTTTCGGTCATGTTCTGATTGAATTTCTTAAGTCTAGAGGGGTGAGAGTCGACAAGGGTCAAGTGCATGAATTGTCCAAAGACTATGACCAAATAGGCTCTCGACAGCTCTCTTTGGCGGGGATCGAGAAGCATGACGGGGAGATTATCTGGCGTCGTCGACCTGTTCCTGTGCCAGCTGATGATGATGAGGAGGATCTCACAGGAGGAGTTACACGGGAGGAGTTCTCTCAACTTCGATCCGAGGTAGAAGAACTGAGGGAGGACTTTCATACGTTCCAGCAGCGCCAGATGGACATGCAGATGCAACAGCAGGAAATGTATGAGATGATGCAGCAGTGGCATCTAGCATATCAGGGTCCTCCTCCTCCAGGCGGTGAGATGTAGTCAGCTTGACTTGGTGGTTCTAGTGTTGAGAGTGTTCTATTTTGATGCTTTATTATATCTCTCAAACACTTTATTTCAGGGATTGTAAAACTCTAACTATTTTGGGGTCACGACCCATCTGACTTTCTCTATGTTACCATGTAAGAACCATTTGCTGATCTTCCCATGAAAATTTATGTCATGACTTAATGTTACTTTATATTACACTTATGATTTGCTCTGAATAGTGTTTGAAAATTCACAATCCTTGTATCATGTTTTACTTTTTAATTTCATGATGATGAATGAAATAAGGGTATATTGATATAATGAGTATGGATGGAATTGAAAGTTGATACATATATGGCAAATTTTGATGAAATTAGAGTTTGTACCAAAAGTCAAGCACGGTTGATGTTTTTCATGAACCAAATTTTTCTAGGGTAGGGAATACCTTAAAATCGTGCTTGCAATGTTTTACATTTTTTCGAATTTTCTGGAATTTTTTATGCGTTTCTGAATTTCGGTTGGAAATTCTGAAATTGGCGTATCAGTCGACTGCCTTGGGGGCAGTCGACTGGTATTGTGGGCAGATTGCGGATGTGTAATTTCTGAGGGGATTTTCAGAAATCTGATTAAGTTCTATTTGGCACCTAGGGTAGAGTTGCTTGAGGCAATCTTTTGATGGTGTCAAAGGGGGAGAACTTGGGTGTTATGTTAGGTTTGGGTTGAAACTTAACTTTGATACTGTGGAATTCAGTTTTGGGAAAACTTAACATTGGAATTAGCAATAAGAATTGAAATTTGGGAGAAAGCATAGGTTAAGGGGGAGGTTGCCTCTTGTGTATTATGCATTAATTTTTCAATTGATTTTGCTATTATTATTGCTATATGTTTACCTAACTTAACATATTGTCACACATCAAAAAGGGGGAGATTGTTGGGGCAATCGACCCTGAGATGATCTGGAGGATCATGATATTTTGATGTATGGGCAATATGGTTAAGTTAGGATGTGTGTTGTTCTCATATGTGTACATGAGTGTGCAGGTGTACAGGTACATATGGACTTGGTTGATATCTTCAGGTGAAGGATGGCATGGAGGCAAGCTGGAGGCTTGCATGCGCATCCGAGGGACCGTTGGATACCAGAGATGTTGAGCCGAGGGACGCAGACTTCGAGGCGTACGTGAAGGGTGGCATGGAGGCAAGCTGGAGGTTTGCGTGTGCATCCAAGGGACGAGGGCCGAAGATGAAGAGGGCGTGAAGGCAACAGTCAAGACTGCTGGTGAAGAGTCAACTGAGGTGTGAGGGTCTGAGTATGAGTGTTTGTACTCAGGGGCTAAGCCAGGAGGGTTTGAGTGCGGAGCGACTTGTACTCAGGAGTGAAACCCTAGGCTTAGGTGTGTACCAGTCGACTGGCCCATTGGCAGCCAACTGGTATAGGCTGAAACAGGCTGGCAGATTTGAACGTTGTGATGTAACGGTCGAATCTGAGTGGGACCAGTCGACTGCCCTAGGGGCAGTCGACTGGTAGCGACTATTTCAGATTCGAGCCCTATTTAAAGGGGCCCGTTTCCTACTAGCTCGCTTGACGAAACTCGCTTGGGTAAAGTGAGTTAGTAGTCTATTGTGATCAGAGAGCGTCCGAAGTGTTGTGGCGAGGTTTCTCCACCCACAAGGAGCGACAGATCTAGCCGGAGGTTATCCGGGGGTTGATCCACTGACGGATTCTTAGATTAGTCACCCATCCGGGGTGGATACCAAGT
Source organism: Boesenbergia rotunda (assembly GCA_024364735.1). Lineage (NCBI taxonomy): Eukaryota > Viridiplantae > Streptophyta > Magnoliopsida > Zingiberales > Zingiberaceae > Boesenbergia > Boesenbergia rotunda. The sequence goes on from JAGFNQ010004945.1 coordinate 108,378, forward strand.
AAATCAGGTTGTTAGCATTGTTTATTTTACTTTGCATATTATTGTTTCCACTGCGCTAACGACTTTGTAGAGAAACGAACAAATGTGCTATTCACCCCCCTCTAGCACACAGAAAATGATGAACCCATTTCAATGGAATCATGACAATATGAAAATGTTATAATGAAATGATATGAACATGCACACATCCATGAATGAGAAGCATGAAATATTAATCATGAAATATTAATAAAAACAGAATATTAATCAGAATAAAAAAAAATAAGAAAAAATTTTGGAAATTATAAATTCTGAATTATATTACATATTATGAATTCATGATGGCTGGTATGGCTGGAAATGAATGTGCTAAAAGAAGTGCAAATGGAAGCAATTGAACTTGACTCTAGTTGCACTCACCATGTATAACCAATGAACCAAGCCATATCATGTAGAAGGAAAGAACATGCTTGTTAAGTGGTAAGAGTGAAGAGACATGTCTTTTCATGAGAAAGTATAAATATGGGAAGTTGGAATAACTTCCATTTCTTTTCTTCTTCCTCTTCACTTTCCAACCGAAATTCCATCATTTCTTCCTTCTTTCATTTTCGAAACCCTAGGCAAGGGTCTAACCTAGAGCAATTCAAGAGGAAAATCCAATGATCTTTCATCTACAAGACCAAGAATTAGAGAGAAGATTGGAAAAAAGATCTTGCAACAAGTGAGACCTACGGTTTAAGAGAAGGCGAAATTTCCAGCCTAGATGTAAGTATCCTCCGCCTGTAGCATATTGCTATTGAATGTTACTTGTTTCATTCTTTTGGAAAAAATCACAAGGACATCCCTTATAGATTTCGGCACCAATGAAGTAGGGCTTGGTTACTTTTTATTTTTTTTTTTTTTTTTTTTTTTTTTTTTTTTTTTTTTTTTTTTTTTTTTTTTTTTTTTTTTTTTTTTTTTTTTTTTTTTCTATGAGGAGATGTTCCTAGAAACATATAGGAGTATAATGTAATGGAGATTCTTTATCTTCCATGGTGTCAAGGGAGACCCTAATGTATTGCTATGTTATGATACGAGGCTGGTTATCTCCACCCCTTGTGATATTTATGATAGTACTACCATTTGGACTTTTGAAAAACATTTCTCATTGTATTTGTTCCTAAAGTACTTAAGTAAATTGTTTTTGTGTTTGATGAGATGCTTATGTTATATTTATCTGATTATTTTCATGATATGATGTATTGATTGGATTTTCAGTAGGCCGGTTTTATAGATGTTTTTTATTTTGTTTTTTCTTATGTGCAGATAGCGTAAGAAATACTCGACTAAAGGAGATGCAGGGGGGTGGGGATGTGTGTGGTGATGGTCGGGAAAGGATGAAAGATTCTATCTACCTTAGTTTATCTAGAATCTAACTGCTTCGATTAAGATTGAAATGTTATATACTCTGATTATGATGATTGTGACTATCTACTGTTAGGATATGGACCTAGTCGTGTTAGATAATCTATTTTGTCTAATTCCTTATAGAGTAATTTAGTGTTTTATTTTCGTTGCTATGTGTTTCTTTTGCATCATCTAAGTGATAATTTTGCTATATGTTACTTAGATTTCTGCTATAGTGTGTTAAATGATTTATATTAGGTTGTAATGCATGTAGATATAAATGAAATGAAAAAAACATGTTGGTAATTAGTTTCAATAGCATGCCTACTACTTTCTTGTATGTATTTTTTTTGATATACATGCTTAATGATTGCATGATATGTGTATGCCTACCGCTTTAGGGTAGATATAAGGTCGGGCGTTACAATGATCCATCATGGTTGTCTAAATAGTTTGATATGAAAGACTTGGGAGAAGCTGGACACATCCTTGGGATCAAAGTTATAAGCGATCGTAAGAAAAGGATGTTATGCTTATCTCAAGCTTCATATATTGATACTATCCTAGCTCGTTTTAGCATGCAAAACTCCAAGAAAGGTTTTCTACCTTTTTGGCATGGAGTACCTTTATCTAAGGAGATGTGTCCTAAAACATCAAAGGAGATAGAGGAGATGAAGGCAGTTTGCTTATGCTTCGGCTGTAGGGAGCCTAATGTATGCTATGTTATATACGAGGCTGGTTATCTACTTCGTCGTGGGCATGGTTAGCAGATATCAATGTAATCCAGGACAAGGCATTGGACTGCGATAAAGCATATATTAAAGTACCTGAAAAGGACAAGAAATTATATGCTAGTTTACAAGGCAGATCATTTGCTCCCTATGGGTTACACAGATTTAGATTTCCAATCAGATAGGGATAATAGTAAGCCTACCTCGGGTTATGTGTTTATTTTGAGAGGTGGAGCCATAGTATGAAGTAGTATCAAGAAGAAATGTGTTGCGAACTCCACCATAGAAGCTAAGTATGTGGCAGCCTCTGAGGCAGCCAATGAAGTTGTATGGCTCAGAAACTTCTTAATGGACATAGCGGTGATTCATGGTTTGCCCAAAGTTATCACAATTTATTATGATAATAGTGGTGCAGTAGCAAACTCGAAGGAACTACGAGCCCATAAGGCAAGTAAACGCATTGAGCGCAAGTACCACCTGATACGAGACATCGTAAAGAGAGGAAAAGTTGTTGTCGCCAAGATTGCATCGGCAGATAACCAAGAAGATCCTTTCACTAAGGCCCTTCCAGCGAAAGCTTATGATAGACATATTGAGGGGATTAGAATCAGATGTATGGCAGTTTGATGGCAGCATAGTCTTTTAGTATAAGTGGGAGATTGTTAGGATGTATACTATAAGCCTAGCTTTTGTATGAACATCTATTTTGGAATAAGAATTACAATGGTCATATGTTTGCATTTTATATTTGTTATATATGCAGTTGTCTGTTACTTTACATTGTACATAACATAGTGTGTGGTGTCACACAGAAGATCATGTTATCAGTTCCTTGTAAAGTATAAGTAGTGGCTCACAACCAAGATGAATTTGGACAAACCATTGGAATGGTTGTATTGTAATTTGGTATTAGTCTATCATGACTATAGAATTATACTAGTTCACTTTGTGTGTACTGAGCAGGACCATTTTGAGGTGATTCGATTTATACTAACTATATAATCGAACAAGACCTCAAGTTATTATGGTTGTACATCTTTTAATCTACACTTAATATTTATTTCTTTAATTTACCAATCAGCGAGATTTATTCGTTAAATCAATAGGCCAGGTAAATTGAAAAAAAATATTATTTATATGGCGTGTCGTTGATTATAGAAGGATAATTATTTAGGATGATGATGTCCCTTGAGGAGCTCATAAGGATTATCATGTAAATTCTGCAGGTGGACTTGGTCCGACATGATAATAAAACTCAGTAGTACTACTCTGGGAGTTAGATGTTAATTAATTAAATTGTCGGTAATTTAATTAATTAATGGACATGCGATATTTTAAACACAGGGAGATATTGTACACATAATAAGAAGGAGACCATATTTTATTATGGGGTTGGTGCGGTAGTTCAATAATAACCCATTAGTGGAGCGTTTTATTATTAACGGGTCGGGTTAAGGATCCCCAAAATTATCTCCTCCTCATGGTCCCTATTGTAGCCTATAAATACCTTCATAAGCCATGAAACCAAAAACCTAAGCCTCTCTTATTCTTTCCGTCTCTCTCTCTCTCTCTCTCTTTGGTAGTTTGCGGCGCCGGCAACAAGAGAAAGCATGGTGGTTGACTAGGGTTTGGAGAAGGGAGAAAGATCTTTCTTCTTCTCTTCATTCCCTTCTTCTCTTCTTCCTTAGTGGCGTGCAACATCAACAAGTAAAGAAAGGAGAGGGGGTGGTGTAAGTTGAAAACCTCAAAGAAGGAGTGTCTTCTTCTTTTGGTCGGCGCAAGTAAGGAGAGGAAGAAGGGTTCTTGGTGGCTTTCGTTCTTGGAAGATCGTTGCCCACACGACGTCCAAAAAGAGGATAGGAATACAATAGAAGATCAAGAGGTAAAACAAGAAGCATATCTTTTTTTTATTTCATTCTAATTTAACTGTATTCTTGTTTTACTTGGATCCCGAATTGAACATAAGAACCGTCAATCCAAATCTTCATCTTCTATTCCACTGCTAATCGATGAAGGAGTTTGATTGCTTGAACAACAAGTTTGATTAAGTGATCACTCAATCGAAAAGCATGAAGATGAAAAAGATCGTTTGGGACGTTTTCTTTCCCTATCCGGATTAGTTCAAATCAATAGAATTTTTAATCCGGGATATAGGTAGGAATCTCGATAGAATCCAATAGTCCTGGTTTAGGGAATTGGGCACGATGTCCTGGCCGAGGTTGGGCACCAAAATCCTGGTTCGAGAAATTGGGCACGATGTCCTGGTCGAGGATGGGGCTGAAGACATAGCCGAGCGTGGACTACAGACAGAAGTTGAGACGGGTCGAGGTACGAACGACTCGAGATCTGGGAGTCTCGGATGCCGAGCAAAAGTCCAACTGGAGGTGTCTCTTGGCAGTAGGTAACTTCTCTACAGTGGAGTAGGTGAAGACGCATTCCCGAAAAAGGGAACAGTAGGTGTCAGTTCGACCTAGGATTTCATTTGAAATTCAAAGTCAGAACCAGACAGCTCTAGCTGTCAATCATTTAGGCTTAGGATTATTTGTTTATCATGTGTTTGTTTATCTTGCAAGATCCTGGAGCTGGAGCAAGATAGGAGACCAAACGCAAACAAATAAGACCCAGAAAAGGAGATCTCGGGCGCCCTCAAGGGTTGAGGGAGCCCCCATCCTAGGAGCCCTCAAGCTGCTTGGGGGCACCCTCATGGTGAGGCGCCCCTATGGGCATGGGATGCCTCCATGACCCGGGTGGCCCTATGGGCATCGGGGCGCCCTAGACACTGCCTTATCTCTTGACGCTGAGTTCGCCGATGGAGATCAGATTAGACCACATTGGAGGCGCCCCTATAGGCTCTCGGGCGCCCGGATGTAGTATATATAAGGGGATTTGAGCAGTGCTTTCAAATCATCAATTTTCCCATCTGATTACTCATTCCCTACGAAGAAAAAGTCCTAAGACGAAGCTCTACGAACAAGAGGCTCCAAGATGAAGTGTGCGACGCTTCGGACTTCCGGATTTGTCGGGATCATCATTGTTTGTTGGTTTGCATTCACTTACAAGTTGTAATTCTTTATATTATTTGTGCTTGAATGAAAAATTGTAAGACAGGTTTCTCCGCCTCAGGAAAACTTTCGAAAAGGAGACCACTAGTGGGTTGGCGCTACCTGTAATTAGGCCTTGGACGTACTGACCCTGGGGGCTTGGGAACGAAGTAAAAATCCGACTTGAATGTGTTGTGTGTTTTCATTTTATCTATTATTCCATTGTGCTACTAATGACTCTGTTATGAAGTTGACCGAATGAACGACTCAAAGATGACAAAATGATACAAGTCGATATCCCCCCCCCATTCTATCAACGTCACCGATCCCACATATATTAAAGAATATATTGAATTAACCCACCATGAGAAAGTTTCATGGATCATTATATGAGTGTCATAAACTTTCTTTTAGTGACTATTTATGTGAATAGTCATGAGACCTGAAGTCACTACGGTTTCATATATAAGGAGTTGTATGCTTTGGTATCGTCAAACGTCACCCGTAACACGGTGGACTATAAAGTCGATCGCTGGGTATGCAACAAATTATATGGAGGGATGTGAGTAATGTAGATGGGATCAATTCCTCCCATATAACAAGAGTGATATCTGTGGACCCCTTGATTAAGACTACTAAAATGTATGGTCATGCTCAAATGAGTCAATATGAGATATTGAGCTCATTTGCTTGAGTGAGTCTACTTGTGGATCATGAAACACAAAGATTGATTAGAGGATAACACAGTTTATGTCTTAGTGATCAATCTAGATATCGAGAATAGAAGGACAAAATCATATATTATAATAGACACGGAAAGGGTCGGATCTCGACATTCTCGTCACTTGGGTAGTAATGCTGTATTGTTAGATACTGCTCATTGTTTATATTTCTAAAGCAGTTTAGATACATTGCCAACGTTACGAGAATCAATTGGATCACACACAAAGAGCACGATGTTTCAGAGATATGTTAATTTTAGTTTGACTAAAATATGATTTGAATTTGGATTAATTGAGTTAGACTCAAATGAATCCAATTGGGTTATGGGATTGAGTCTAATCGAAATTAGTCTCATTTAGATTAAACTCAACTATTTAATAATGGATAATGTTCATTAAAATGTTTAATGAAACATCATTAAAGAGGAATGCCAAGAGACATTTATTCATTAGATGAATAGAAGATGAAAAGCCAAAAGGAATACCAATAGATTTTTATATTCATGGATGATTTATGGGCACTAAGAGGAGGGGAAGCTAAAGGGGCAAAGACCTTTGGTATTCATTGGATGAATAAAAACCTCTTCTTGCAATTTTGTACTAAGTGTTCGTCATCTTCTTCCTCCTCTCCTACTTTGTGGCCGAAACTCTCCTTGGAGGTTTTGGTCCTCTTGTCTTGTGAACCATCGCAAGTTGCTAGCACATCAAAGGTGGTTTATCTCCGAGACCGAGTTCGTGTGACAAACAAGATTGTGTTCATATGGATACTACTAGAGTCATGGCCCTCTTGAACGTGCAGAGATCCATCAAACCAAGGACTTGTGGGATAGATGAAGGACACGCATCAAAGGTATAGATATTAGATAGAAGCTTTGTATGGATTTTTCGCATGTATCGCTTGAAGGGATCATATGTTTCCATTGTAATTTTTTTTGTTAATTTAGGGCAAGTAAACATTTAGCCCCCCCCCCCCCCCCCCTATACGTGAGCACACTAGCCTGAAAACCCTAAACGTTTGTCTCAAGAAATTTTTTTGAAACTGGGTTTTTAATTTATCCTATTTAACATCAATTAAAACCCTGTTAAATACGGTAAACATTATACCCAAATAGCTTAGTGCACTATAACTTATAACGTAAATGTTTATGGTTCTTTTTCATGCTATTAATATCTTTGATTTTTCAAAAACTTATCTTTTAGAACTCAACTTTTAAAATGATTCTTGGTTTTCAAAAGTTATGGTCAACAAAAAAAAAGGAAGTCCTTCACAACCTTTGACTCATTTTTTTAATGTTTTCTTACTTTCAAAAGAAAGTATCGGTTAATTGGAAAAACTCCCCAATCCCAAACTGGCCTTTGCATGCACTCCCCACTTGATAAATTCTTTGCATTCACTCCCTGATGGATTGAGTATAAAAGAGTGAAAACTCAGTATACATTGTAAAGATTTGATTATAAATTGTTTAAGATTGAGTACTAATTTAAGAAATTTGAGTACAAAGTTCGGTGACCCCTCATGTGAAAATCTTGATGTGGTGAGTATAAAAGAGTGAAAATTCAGTATACATTATATTAATTTGAGTATAAATTGTTTGAGATTGAGTATTAATTTCAGAAATTTGAGTATAATATTTCGATGACCCCTCATGTGAAAATCTTGATGTGGTGAATGCAACCTCACATACTCAAATTTCTAAATTTTATATTTTTTTCAAATAATACTCAATCTAAATCAATTTTTACTTAAATTTTGATAATGTATACTGAAATTTTTACTATATACTGAAATAATGTATACTCAAATTTTTTCAAATAATACTCAAATTTCTTAAATTAGTACTCAATCTCAAACAATTTATACTCAAATCTTTATGATTTATACTGAATTTTTACTCTTTTATACTGATAAAAAAAATAATACATAAAACTGTCATGTCCATCCCATCAGGGAGTGCATGCAAAGAAATTTTCGGTTGGGGAGTGCATGCAAAGCCAAGTTTGATGTTGGGGAGTTTTCTCAAATTTTCCCAAGAAGTATCAAGCTAAGGGAGAGGATTCATTTAATTTAAATTTGAATTTGAATTTGAATTTGAAAAATATTGCCCTTAAAGTAAGACTTGAAAATATTCCTCGCAATGTATTCAAATTTTTTCCTCTTGAAAATACCTTATCAAAAATATCATTTTGATTTTAAAAAATCATTTATATATATTTTTATGTAAAACTCACACTTTCAAAATCATTTAAAATACTTGAAACTATTTTGCAATCTAATTTGATTTTTTTTAATATCTCTGAAAATTCTTTATTTTTTTTTGAAAATATCTATTTGATAAGTCCTTTGAAAATATTCTCTTTGAAAATGTAATTTTTTAAATACTTTATTTATTTTTTTGCTAAATGGACTTAAAATAGTTTTAGTTTTTAAATATGTTTTCAAAAACATAGTTGATATTGTAATTTGGATCATTTTCAAAAACACAATAGAAAGTTTACCTTATAGTTAACATGGAATCCTAAGTGTATGTTAGGTTAAGGGGGAGTCTGAATTGAAAAATCAAAAATTCTCTACAATATCATTGAAAAATATTTTTATAAAATCTTTTGAAAAATTGTCCTTGAAAAAAGGGGAAGGTATTTTTTTTTGAAAAATCCATTAAAAAACATTTTTGAAAATACTCTTTGAAAATTTTTTCCTTCTAAATATGCTCATACATAGCATATTTTTGCACATATTCTTTAATGCCTTAGAAATTTTGTGAAAAATATCTTGAAAATATGCTTTGAAAATGATTGTAAAAAAATGTCTTAAAATTCTACTCTTAAAAAATATTTTGGTAGCTTTGAAAATTGCTGCATAATTTTTGAAAAATGTTTGAAAAATTATTCTGTAATTTTGAAATCATATTGCAAAAATAATTTCATTATTTTTTTATATTTGAAAAATACCTAAAACATTTTCTATGTTTTTTTATAAAATTTACTTTTAAATTTTGTTTTAAAAATCCTTTGAAAAGTATTTTCAACTTACTATTTTGAAATGTCTAAACAATTATGAAATATTTTTTTTGGTATCATAAAGTCATTTTTGAAGAATCATTTGATCATACATAAAAATATTTAGTTATGTATTTTTTTATGAAAATGCATTAATAGTTGTTAAATCTTTATTAAAGTTATTCCAATACTTCATAAATGATTTTTTAAAATGCCTAAATAATTTTTTAAAATATTTTTATGGCATCAAAAATTCATTTTGAAATATATACTTGAAAATATTTTTAAAAAGACTTTGAAAAATTATCTTTATAAATATAAAATTCTTTAAAAATCATTGAGGAATTTGTTTGAAATTTTCTTTAAACAGGTGCTTGTGAAATTTGAAAGCATTCTTCATTCAATATACCTTAGAATGTTTTGAAACTATTTTAATTTGCCTTTGAAAATACCTTAACTTTTGAAGTGTCTTAAATTTTTGAAATGCTTTAAAATAAAAAAAATGTCTCCCATAGATTCATGTTTGACAATAGTTTTCAAATGATTATCCTTGAAAATCATACTTAATTTGTATTAAAACTTAGTTTCCATAAGTTATTGGAAAGTCCTTATATTTCTTAGAGTTTTTCAAAAAAAAAAAACCTTAGAATTTTTTGAAGATATTTTGAAATTATGTTTTAAATCAAAAGTTCATTCGTAAAATGGCTTGTTAGTTGTTTATCTTTATGCATGTTTTTTATGAATAACAAAGGGGGAGAATAAGGGTGGGTAAAACATAGAAAATCTAAACCCTAAAAAAATCTTAACATAAAATTAATCAACTTCATTATAATATCTATTTTCTCTTATTCATGCTTTACGTTGCATATTTTTCTAACTTTAATCCAGGTTGTCATTACATCAAAAATATGGAGTTTGTTGGTGCAGTTTGTACTAATGATCAAGCATAGATTTTAATGTGTGACAAATGGTTAAAGGTAGATGTTGAGTGTTTCTAACCTTATTACAAAGTATGCAAGATTGAAAGGCTTAAAACCTGACATCAGGTTAAAGTCCAAGGTGGTTGAATCCTAACAGGAATTCCTGCTAGGTTTGTGGGGCCTGATAACTGGTAGAAGCCCAGTTTGGTAGAGAACTGGCATGAAGTCCAGATGGGGAATCTAACAGGAAATCCTAATGGGTCAAGAAGCTGACTCAATCTACACAAGGTATGTGAGGTAAGTCATTGGAGGAGTGAAATTCTGTGAAGATGAGTCCCCGGTGGAACTTTAGTCTCAATCCATCTTAGAAATATTTTGGAGCACTAAGCTGAGATCTTTGACAAGATCCTAGTCTTGGGAAAATGGGATCTAATTAATACTAAGTTCTTGTAGGATCGATGTGATCAACAGAGGGGGGTGAATCTCGATACAAATTTTTTGGATTGAAACATGAGTAAACATAGTAGAATAATAAAATGAACAAGTTAAAACAACGCTGACGGCTCCTACTCCAAGACCCACAGTCCTTGACCATTTTCGTTGGGCAATTCTATAATACGCAAAAATGAGTTAAAAAGTATGAAGATTTATGTACAAATAAAAATGAAACATTATGATGACAATACTTGCTTAAAGAAGAAGAAGTCGTTTCGTCGTCGAAGTAGCATGTCATTGATCTTGGACTGTTTTAGCATAATGAACATGAGCACAGAAAATTGATCGTAGTGACTCTGAATGCTTGAATTGATGTTTGGAACTGAGGAGGCCTCCACATCGCTGATTCAGCTGCGTCGTCAACCGTTGACCCGAGCGCCTGAGTGCACTAGGGGGCCTGAGTGCTGATATGGTGCGTCCAATCAGCAACCGCCGACTCAGCTTCACCAACAGGGGTGACCGAGACCTCTCGGGCGCCTGGCTTCTCGAGCTCCTGAGTCCTCTCAGGTGTCGGCCAGCTGCTCTTCTTAGCCTGTAATCAGGGTTAGTCAAGGAAAATAATAGTATATATAGTATGCATGAATAGTTGACAGCCAGAGTTGTTTGATCCTAACTTTGGATTTCAATTGAAATCCTAGGTCAAATTGACGCCTACTATTCCCTCTTTCGGGAAATGCGTCCTCACCTACTCCACTCTGGAGAAGTTACCTTTTGCCAACTAGCACCTTCGGTTGAACTTTTGCTCAGCCTCCAAAGCTCTGGGTTCATGAGACGTTTGTACCTCAACCCATCTCTACTTCTGTATGTAGTCCACGCCCGACTAAGTTTTCTGCTTGATCATCCGGATCAGGTCTTCGTGCTTAGTCCTCAACCAAGTCTTTATTCCCAACCCTCGGTCACGTCTTCGGTGCCTAGCCCTCAGCTAGGACATTGTACCCAATCCTTGACCAGGACTTCGTGCTCAACCCTACAGGTTAAGATTTCATGCCTAGACAAACTAGGACTTTCCTGCACACTTAGCAAATACATTAGATCACAACACAAACATAACTTTGAACTCTTTGCTATTATCAATACAAGGTTTGATCTGGTGCTTCTGGTACCAACAATCTCTCTGTTTTTTATTTATGGTAACCCAAATCAAAAATTATATTAAAACACATATAAGCAAGTAGAGAAATAGAGTTAAACTATATGTTCAACATTAAAGCAATTTTCAAAATTGAAAAAATTTGAAAGAAAACTTTTAACTCTCCCCCTTGATATGTAATCCCCCCTTTAGGTTTTTTAAACATTTGTAATTTTTAAAATCATACAAAATTGAAATAGTGCATAAAGCTCCCCCTTGATATAAAATTTCTTCCCCTGAAGCTTTTGAAAATCATGTAATTTTAAATTTGAAAAGATTTTCTAACCTTTTTGAAAATTTCTAAGTATTATTTTGAAAGTTAATTAATTTGAAAAATCCCAAGTATCATTTTGAAAAGGTACTTTGAAAAATTCTAAGTTGAAAATTTTTTTCCATTGAAAAATATAGTCATTGAAAATTAGAGAGAGAAAAAAAACATAAATTGAAATTTCTTCTCTTTGAAATAATATAGTAAAAGAGAAAAACATCATTTTTGAAAAACAAAGTTTTTGAAAAATATTTGAAAATCTTTTTAACTTCACTTTTTCTTCATTCCCTCTTTACCATTATCAAAAACTATTTGCAAGAAACATTCTTTGGAGAAAAAATACTTTTCCCAACTCTCCCCCTTTTCCAAATAGAGAAAAACATTTGAATTAGGAGAGGGAAAAGAACTTAAATAATTAGGTATCAGAGCCTATGAATTTTGAAAACATAAGTACATTTTGAAAAATAATTCTAAGTTAAAAAAATAATGAGTAATATCATGAATTATTTTTTTTTAAGGAAACAAATAATATGTTCTAAGTAATAACTTTGAAATAGTTAAGCAATAACAAAGAACTAATATTGACGAAATGAATTTGAACCAAGTTAATATACCCATTTGAGTCCAAGCATGATTTAAATCCAAGCATACAAAAGTAAACCATGCAATAATTTTGAATCATAATTTGAAAAACAAAAAAACACAAATCCTTGAGACCCTGTCTAACCCAGTTTGTTACATACTAACTGTTATAAAATAGTAGCTTTCACTTGAGTTGGACAAGTTAAGTATTCTTATCAAGTTTGACTTTTTATGCTTGATTACCTAACTTGATTAATGTTTAATGGTATTTATTGTCCCAACTACTTTAGATGCACTTACTTAAAGCATCTTGAGTTAAGGTATAGACCTAAGCATCTCAACCCAATCTCAGTTGTCAATCGAAGTATCCTAATGTGCTTGTGAGATGTTGGCTTCTATGTCTATAGGAGCATGCAAACTAGGATTAAGTTCTAAGTTAAGTCCATAACGAAGAAATCCTTAGTTTTGACTGGGGAATGTTTTTGAAAACTAAGTCACAAAATAAGTAAAACTTTTAAGAAAAACATGATTTTAAAAATATAATTTTTGAAAAATAATTTCTGAAAAATAGCTAAAGAAAATGATTTTTGAAAAATGACAAAAATGATTCTAATTAATCAAGAATAAGTAAATAAATAAACCTATTCTATTGAGCACATTAAAATATACAAGACAAGTTAATAGATGTCAACTAGAATCAACTAAGTCATATAAGAAGGTCAACAGCGAAGTCAAGTCCAGATCCACCTATAGTCAAAATACAAATCAAGACTACAAAAAAGATGAACATGGATGCCATGATCGAAACATAGCCATCAGCTTTGCATGGTGGGTCTGATCAGCTTCCATCCTCTCCACATCATGGACCTCCATCTCCTCTCGAAGACTGTGAACCTCCTGCAGAAGTTAGGTGAGACGCTCATCCGTAGTCAAAGGAGGAGGGGATGCCGGTATGTGCTCCAGCTTCACCCCGATCTCGGCAGCGATGTCCTCAACATCGATGTCATCGTCGTCCTCCGAATCATCCTGTGATAAAGCTCCCCATCGTCTCAACGAGATGACTCTACTAGTCGAGACATCTATCGCTGCTAAGGAGAAGTTCCTATTCCTACTTCATCGAACTCCATCATCCTAATAACCTCGCTAGTGGTAATATCGCGCCCGTAAGAGTGGAAAAGTATGGTCAAGATATGACAGTAAGGTGTCTGAACTCTTGATCGAGTAGAGACACTGGACGCGTAGATGATCATCTGAAAAATATGGAGTTCGATATATCGAGGTGGTGAATCATGGCATAAAGTAGGAAGGAGTGAAAAGGTCGCATAACCGCTACATCCCGAGAGGTCAATGGTAGAATGCAGTGGTCCAAGACTCGATAGAGTGCGTAGTCGTGGATACGCAGGTCGACGGATCGGTAGTTTGACACAGTCGGATCTCTCACACCCCTGACAAAGTATGTGAAAAGTATATCAAGGGTGATGTGAGAGTAAGGAGTAGGAAATGGATGGTCCCTAGGAGGGTAGCAGACAAAAGCGGATTGCGAGGGTCGTAGTCCAAGAAAATGAGTAAATAAGGCAAGGGTAATGGTAAGAGGAAGGGATTGTACCAAGGTAGAATAGCTAAAATTATTAATCTTGATCAAGTTATTATAGACTTTTGTACATAAGGTTGTGTTTATTGAGCTATTACAATAAACTAAATGGTCGAGTTGATAATAGTTATTGGATCCTACAACTAAGGGAGATGATTGATTAAAGAAGCCTCTACTATGATAGAGGGTTTTGAATGGATTATATATGGTGGTTGTAAACTTATTGAATAGAGCTAGTGATGGGAACTTAGGGTCAGGGCTTGGCTCGGCAGTGGGGTCAGCCTTAGTAACACGACATTTTCTAAACAAAATAAATAGCATAATAATTTTTAAAAATTGAAATTAAAGAAAAGTTTAGATTAGAATTTTACCAAGGAGGTATAGTCAGAAATTAAGAAGAGAGTGTTGGTGCAGGAAGCACCATATCGAACCTGGTTTTGATATTGGCAAAGGATTCAAAGTTAAGTTTATTTGTGATCTAACGTTGTTCACTGAGTGTGCAGAAAAAGCTCTAGCGAAGGACTGCTAGGCACTGGTAAAGGAATGCCAGGAAAGAAAGCCCTAGCGAAGGAATGCTAGGCACTGGCGAAGGACTGCCAGACAGGAAAAGCCCTAGCAAAGGACCGCTAGGCTCTGGCGAAGGACTGCCAGAATGGACAAGTCCTAGCGAAGGAATGCTAGGCACTGGCGAAGGGCTGCCAGAAGAAAAGAGCTAGCGAAGGGCTGCTAGGCACTAAGCGAAGGGCAGCTTGGCAACTCAAGACCTGGCGAAGGACTGCCGGGCAAAAGTCCAACTGGAGGATCCGGTTGGCACCAGGTAAATTCTCCCGAGAGGAGTAGGTGAGGACGCGTTCCCCTAGAGGGAACATTAGGCGTCGGTTCGACCTAGGGCTCCATTTTGGAGACCCAAAGTCAGAACCAAGACAGCCAAGGCTGTGTAAAATTAACTTATTAATTGCTGTTTTGGACTAACCCTGGATGCAGGACCGAAGGACTGTGTTTCTGCAGCTCAGAGAGCCTCAAAGGAGTGAGGCAGTAGCTGAGCAGGGCGCCCCGGATGTTTCGGGCGCCCCAGAGTCAACCCAAAGTCAGCAGAGCAAGTAAACGCCCCGACAGCAGCACATTTGGGGGCGCCCCGGATGTTTCGGGCGCCCCGCGCGCGTCGGGTGTCGCGGGCGCCCACTGTGACACGCCACTGGCAGCTGCAGCAGCTCATCCTCGCGAAGAAGATGAAGCCTTGACCGGTCAACCCGGGCGCCCCGCGCGCGTCGGGCGCCCCAGTCAAAGGTGATCCCGAAGAAGCAGAGATCAGCCTTGACCAGAGGGCTCGCCGGATCGAAAGCCACGTGGGGGGCGCCCCGAGCATCCCGGGCGCCCCCAGCCCTATATAAAGGACCCTCGACCCTCTTCTTCAAGCATCAATTCCATTGAACGCAATCACGCTCTTCTGCTCCCGCGCTCTGCTCCAGAACCCTCCAGACTCGAGATACAAGCGCCGGCGACGTCCAACTGCTCTGGAACTTCGATTTACACCGGACGTCGGTAACAAAGAAAAGCTATCTTTTTTCTTACTGCAATTTACTGTAATCAATCTTTGTAAAATTGTTTTGCGCGATTATAGTATTGCCCATAGTAAACGGTCAACGACCGTGGGCCTTGGAGTAGGAGTCGACCCAGGCTCCGAACCAAGTAAAAATCTTGGTGTTCTCATTGTCTGATTTTGATTATTCCGCTACGCAATTGCTCTTTACGAAATCCGAACGATTTGCGACATTCACCCCCCCCCCTCTCTCGCATCTCTCGATCCAACAGAGAGGACGATCCTCGGTTGATCACGACCGGTCGGAGAAAGTATAGAATGGTAAAGGGGAGGAGAAGATGTGTTTGTAGAGGCTTTTAGGGCGCCTGGGAATGGAAAATAGCGTCTGGCACCCTTGTTGGTTATCGGGCGATCATGTCAGGTGATTTATGACTGGCGCTCGTGGTTTTGTAAAACCAGGGGCGCCTCAAAGGCTATGTTGTTCAGAAGAAAAAGAATCGGGCGGTAGAGTGGGTTCTCGGGCACCCAGTTGACCATGGTTGCCCAACGATTTTAATGAAATATCAATCAAGCACACACTCAAAAAAAATATTTCATTAATGTAAGAACATTATTAATTTAATTTTGAAATATTAAGTTTGAGTATAAAAATTTTATGTTAAGTTTTGAAATTAAGTTTTATAATTTGAAATTTTGAGTTAAATTTAAGTTTTGAAAAATGAAGTTAAGTTTCGAAATTAAGTTATAAAATTTGAAAATTTGAGTTATATTTTGTTGGTGCCCGAAGCACTAGATCGAACCTGGTTTTGATAATGGCAAAGGGTTCATAGTTAAGTTTGTATTGTGATCTAACATATTTACTAAGTGTGCAGGAATGCCCTAATTTACATAGGCACGAAGTCTTGGAGGGATATTGTGATGCTAATTGAATCCCAGATACAAAAGACTCCAAATCCACTAGTGGATATGTATTCACGATCGGTGGGGGAGCAGTATCTTGGAAATCCACTAAGCAGACATGCATAGCTCGATCAACAATGGAATCCAAGTTTATAGCACTTGACAAATAAGCTGAAGAAGCTGAATGGCTGCAGAATTTCTTGGAAGATATTCCGAGCTGGACAAAACCTATGTTCGTCGTACTTATCCACTGTGATAGTCAATCGGCAATTGGAAAGGCACAGAGTAGTATGTATAATGGTAAGTCACGACATATACTTCGTCGACATAATACCATTAGGCAGTTGATCTCGAACGGAGTGATTGCAATCGATTATGTTAAATCGAAGGATAATTTGGCAGATCCCCTAACAAAGGGGCTAAATCGAGATCAAGTATACTGCTGATCAAGAGGAATGAGATTGAAAATCTACAACTAAAAACGACTGTAGCGGTAACCCAACCTTGTTGACTAGAGATCCCAAGATCTTGGTTCAATGGGACAACGAAGTTACAGAAGTTGTGTAACAACACAAGAGAAATAATTATCTCTACTATCCCAATCCTAGGATGATTTGGTGCTGTCCAACCACATGTAGTGAGGATAAGCTTATGCTTTTAATAACTTCTATACCTTTAAGGTAGAGTATGGTAGGATACACTTGATAGAAGTGTCACCTATGTGAGTGTGAAGACAGGTCGCTTCAATGAGACACACATGAATCCAAGATGGTGTCCATGGCCGAAACGGAACCAACCATGAGAACCAAAAGTGGGTGAGATAAGTCTCTGTGTGGGTATTATTGTCTTAGTATACACCAAGAGTTGAGCAGTTCAAGACATCACGTTCACTGCGCAGCCTAGTATGCTGGATAGCATTCCACTATGGAAGGTTCAAAGCCACAAGCTACCTTTCCCGATGCATTGACTTATCGATTGGACTCTTGTAAAGTGTCAACATGCATACACGCAATACATGCATTAATTTCCTTGTGGGGAATTGTTGGATACGATTTTTGCAAAGCAAAATTTTGATGCCATCGATCGTTGAAAGTCAAGTTTAACTTCAAAATCGAAATCTACATTTGCGACTTCAAATACCGAGGTGATACAAGTCAGCAACCAACAAACACAACCTAAGGGTTTCACATCTTTTGATAGAAATAAAGTATGCAACCTTCAATTGTTCATTTAGGGACTGAAGTAAGCATCGAGGAGCTGGAATATCCATTTTGATGAGACAATCAAACTATTTGATTTCTCACAAAATCTTGATGAACATTATGTGTACAAGAAGGTTAGTAGGAGTATGATCATATTCCTAGTATAATATGTTGCCGATATATTGCTTATTGGAAACAAGCGGCCATTCTATAATCAGTTAAATTTTGGTTGTCCAAGGCATTCTCTATGAAAGATGTGAGAGAAGCAATTGATATCATGGGATTAAGATCTATAGAGATAGGTTAAAAAGGTTGCATAGTCTTTTGAAGTGTATATATATAGACCGAATGCTAAAATAGTTTAGCATGTCAAAATCCAATAATAGTTTTACACCCATAAGGCATGGGATTCACTTTTCAAAGTATATGTGTCCATGGACCAAAGACGAGATGATTTGTATGAATAAGATGTCCTATCCACCATTGATAGGATCTATCATGTATTCTATACTATGTGCAAGACCCAAAATATTGTACACTCTGAGTGTCATGAGCAGATATCAATTAGATCTAAGCATGGATCATTGGGTGGATGTCAAGGTAATCCTTAAGTACTAAGTGTTAGGACATGTCAAGAGCTAGAAGGGGGGGGGGGGGGGGAGGTGAATGGCATCGATCGCTTCGTCAATGATTTGTCAGAGTGAAAACTTCAAGCAATTGCTAAGACTTTCTTTTTTATTTGGTATCCACCTCCTTGAGGTGACTAATCCAAGAGTCCACTCTTCCTCACTCGTACATCCACTAAGAATGATTTCCTTGATGGAGATGTAGAAACCTCGTATAAGCTCACAAGAAGAAACATGACAAGAATAAGCAAATACAAATAAATCTTACAAGATTTACAATAATGTCTTCTTTTGCTTTTCTTAATTTCTTCTAGCTTGGAATCACATATAGATCCTTGGAAATGTAGTAGTACTATGCTCCAAGAAGTAACATGAAATGGAATTGGAAGGAACAAAAGCAGTGCTGCTTCAACCTACGTAAAAATCCTATATACTCGTGACCTAGGATTCCTTAATCAATTTCCTAATCGATTACTAGGTCAGATCTAGCCGTCCAATGGCTATTATCCCAGTCATAATCGATTGGCCAATTGATTAAGAATGTTTTAAACGATTGTCCAATCGATTCAGCACCTTTCTATGCTCCCACACAACACAGCCTGTAATTGATCACCTGATCGTTTGACGAGCCCTTGATCGATCACCCAATCGATTAAGAGTGCTTTGTTGGTGCCGGAAATACCAAATCAAACCTTGTTTCAATATTGGCAAAGGATTTAAAGTTAAGAATTATTTGTGATCTAACATGTTATCTTGAGTGTATAGGAAAGTCCTAGTTTACTTAGGTGCTAAGTCTTGATCTGCAGGATTAGGCATGAAGTCCTTGCAAAGGGTTTGTAACACCAGTCCCGTACCATTAAGGCGACGCATTACCCTTTTTATCCTACTTAACTTAACTTACGCATATTATTGCACATGAATCTAAAGCATTGCAGCGGAAATAAAACATAACTATAACACATGCAACAAGAAGGGGTATGAAGATCACATAGTATCTAGTAGCATCCATGCATTAAATAAACTCCTAAAGAGCTAACAAGTATCAAGTATAAGGTAGTAAAACATGTTTTCTTAGAAAGATAAGTGCTATGTCTATAATGGCACTAAATGGATCGATCAGCCAAGTCACCACCACACACACGAGCCCTTCCTGCAGCTTCCCTTCCTTTAGAAATTTCTATGTTGATCTGCAACATAAGCAATCAACTACAAGTACGAAGCTTAGTAAGCTCTTTCCTACTCACTAAATCCACATGTCACGTATATTTGAAAGATATATAACATCTCATATATAGCATAAAACTCATAAGGCACATAAGGTGCATGAATGCATACAAACATAAAACATATGCATTGCAAAAACATTTAGGATGCTCTTTAGAAAACATAATAAGTAATACTTTAACATAAGCATACATCATCTTTATAGGAGTCCCCGGCTTGTACCATTCTTTCTTTATGCGCATCCCTAAATAGATGCGAGGTAGCTAGTCTCGACCTACTAGGGTTACTAGGCCTACTAGCTTTCAACCTGGGGACAGCTTCGGTAGTCCAGAACCATGGATCTTTTTCAAGATCCGGTACAAGCCATACTTTAAAGTAAAATACATACATGCATTCTTTCCTTTCATAATGAATGTACTATAGACATTCAATCATTTATGAGTGTAGGCACACTTTCATGGCACAATCATTCACATAAATAGCATGATAATGTAGGATCTTTCTTTAAAAATATGCAAGTGAAGCAAACATCATGCTAGTCTTATCAACACATCATTCATGTAACATATTTGTCTTAATCAAGACAAAATATTGGTTTTAGCTTTCTTTTCCTATCTTAATACATGCTGGCCGAAACTTCATAGGTAGGGTTTCATAGCATAAAATTCCTATAACATTGAAATAAGTGCACACTTCACATAAGAGATTAGTTACAAGTACAAGGGTAGTCTAAACTTCACTAAACATTAGTTTAGGCACATGATTATAGTTTGGATCTATTTTAGTCCTCATTCTAGATGCTGGCCGAAATTCATAGTTAGGGTATTATAGCATAAAAATTCATGTAACATGGAAACAATTGCATATGAGATCATTTACAAGTACAAGGGTAGTCTAGACTTCACTAAACCTTAGTTTAGGTACACGATTTGTAGCTTGGACCTATTTTAGCCCTCTACCTAGTTGTTGGCCGAAACTCACAGATTTAATAAGGCATAGATTCCACAATTTTCTTGACATAAAACATTACATAAGCAAGGGAAAATTCACATAGAATCAAACCCTAGTCCATACACATGCATCTACCCATCTCCACCACTTGGCCGAGAGGTTCTAAGTCCTTTACATCATGGAAGGCACTCAAACATCATGTATTCATCATTCATCTACTATAAGAAGGTATCAATAAGCATGTAGAATCATCATCTAAACTTAAACATAACAAAAGAGGAGAAAACCTTCCTTGACTGTAACATACAACATGGCTTTTCTTCCATTTTTTCCACACAACATCACAAGCAAACACAAGGGATCATTGTTGGGACCGGGTGCATGTTGACATGGATGCGGGTTAGTAATTTTAAAATTAATTACGTGCAGTGGAAGGTTTAGCATAAATAATTTCTCAAATTATTTAACCACACATCTAAGCATGCAACCTTATGTTGTGTAGACATGATCATATATTTAAAATTTTGCAGAAACGTAAACTAATTTACTTGTTACCTCGCGTAACTCGAAGAAAGGGACGAGATCCAACTGTAAGCGTCCCTCGGAAGCTCCGTCTCTATTTGCGTCCACGCCGAGTATCTTCGGGATGACTTTGCAAAGCCACGAGTTTCGTGTTCTCGAGAACTACTAGATTCTCCGAGAACGCGACAAAAACCAAGAGAGAAGTAATCACATCGGAAGAACTCACCACCAAGGTTGGTCGGAATCACAATTCCAGCGAGGAGGAGGAAGATGACTTGCGCCCAATCCCAAGGTGATGATGGCCGGAGAGGAAGATCGTCCCAACGGAAGAACTTCGTCGACTCGGTGCTTCTCCTTGTGCTCACGGCAAGAAGAAGGGAGAGAAGGGAGAGGCCGGCCAAGAGAAAGAAGGGAGAAGAGGGAGAGAGCCCAAGCAAGAATACTTTGATTATTTTGAATGAATTCCAAGTCTTGCCTTGGGTCCTTTATATAGTGGCCTCTCAACCGCCAAGTCTCTTTTTTTTCTTATGAATAAATTTTCATAAGAAATTTATCATATAAATTTTCTATGACTTATTCCATCATGCCAAGTCTTGATTTTATATCATGGTTAAAATCATATTTTAATTCATGATAAAAATCAACCAAGTCTCTTTTTTCTTATGGAATAAATTTTAATTTCCATGAAAAATAAATTTTATATAAATTTCTTTATATAAATTTTTTTATCATGGTAAATCAATCCATGATTGATTTTATAAAATAAAATAAACCAATCCATGGTTCATTTTAATTCCATGAAAAACAAACCAAACCTTGGTTTATATATATAAAATTTATATCATTCATAATTTTATAAAACAAACCACACTTGATTTATTTTATAATTGAACCAAACAATTTGGTTCCCTCCCTTTGTTGTGGCCGGCCAAGCAAAGAGGGTGGGGACCCTCTTTGGCCGGCCTATCTAGGCCACCCCCCAATGAATTAAACTCATTCAATTCATCTATTAAGTCTTCAAAAGACTTAGCCATTTAACGCTTCCGATGCGTCTCTGAAAAATTCAGATTCGACTTATCGTTTGGCTCAACCAAACCTAATCTCTCTTGATTGGAAAATCAATTTTCAACTCGTTTTAAATCCCTCAGATTACTCGTAGTGCGTGTGACTAAATAGGCTTTCGATTTATGTTGGCCGTCTATAATTAACCAATTATAGAACGATCATGAGTGACACCTAGTAGTACATCATGATCCCCAATTAATCGAAAGATCAACGGTTGACCTCAGAAACAATTCTGAAACCCTTCAGCAGCTATAATAAATCGTGCCCCATTCCCTTCACCATCTTATACCCACTTGGTTTAGGACATGGTCTATGTGTGTCAGTCCCCACTAGGCTGACTACGTCACACCTAGCCCAAGTAACGTTTTCTCGTCCTACGGATTCTAACTACTCTCATGTATCTAAGAGATTCATACTCTGAACATGTCATGCTCTAGCCAGAGGCTTCGAGTAACAATCCGACGATAGGCCTTGGGTATACATCTCCTCGCAAGGAGTGGTGAATCCTTTGTAGGCTGTTCAAACATCTTCGGGCACATCGGCTTATACCCAATCATCCTGGGTCCACACCTCCTTGGAGATGCTTGCTTAAGATGTCAAAGTATAAGTCTCCATGACCAAGATGACTTGAACACCGCAAGTCAAAGGAACATCGCACTTAAGCTGCAGTAAGAACTTCACTGACATATCTATATGTAGACTACCATATGAAGTTTTACAGCCAGTCACTCCAATGAACTAGTTCCCTTAACTAGCATTCATGTTTATCTCCGGACATCCCAATGTCACCAGCCAGTGAGAATCAGCTGATTAGAGAATAACACATGCTAGTCTCAACAGAATTGATAGTGTCCGTATTTATCAATTCATCGACTAGGGATAATTTCAATACTTCACAATTGCACATGTAGAGATAATCACTAGTTGTGAATTCATCACAAATTCTCTCTTGCTGTGAATTATATTGCGGATATTCAGTAAATGAGTTTAAGATCTCAATCAAATACATAAACATGTATACTCAAATAGTGAATATTCATTTATTAAAAAAAATGATTACAATCATAAGACGATTGCCTTAGGACACTTTTCTCATATCACTAACAAACTCCCACTTGGCCTAATGCTAATCGCTACGGTATCCAATACCACAGGCTCTAACATGACCCTCAAACTTGCTTTGAGGCAAGGCCTTAGTTAAAGGATCCGCTAAATTCTTTTCAGTGGGAATTTTCTCAATTTGTATATCATTCCTACTTATAATCTCTCAGATGATAGCGGCGAAGCACATGTTTGGATCGCTGATGAGACCTTGGTTCCTTTGCTTGTGCAATAGCTCCATTGTTGTCACAATAAACTGGTATTGCTTCATCAATGGTTGGAACCACACCAAGTTCTGAGACGAACTTCTTGATCCAGACTGCTTCCTTTGCTGCTTCCGAAGCTGCAATATATTCCCCTTCCGTGGTAGAATCCACTACGGTGTCTTGCTTAGAACTCTTCCAACTTATTGCGCCTCCATTCAAAATAAATACGTATCCAGACTGAGATTTGAAGTCATCCTTATCTGTCTGAAAACTGGCATCTGTATACCCACGTATTACCATATCACCTTCTCCATATATTAGGAACACATCCTTTGTTCTTCTTAAGTACTTGAGGATTGTCTTGACAGCCGCCCAATGATCCATTCCTGGATCAGACTGGTATCTGCTTGTGACTCTCAGAGCATACGATACATCGGGCCTAGTACATAACATAGCATACATGATAGATCCTATCGCGGATGCATAAGGAATCTTATTCATGCAAATCCTCTCGTCTTCTGTCTGCGGACACATAGACTTCGAAAGGTTGATCCCATGCTTGATGGGAAGGTAACCTTTCTTGGATTCCGACATGCTAAACCCTTTTAGCACTCAGTCTATATATGTAGACTGCAAAAGACCAAGCAATCGTTTTGATCTATCTCTATAGATTCTAATCCCAAGGATATAGGTTGCTTCTCCCAGGTCTTTCATAGAGAAAGTTTTGGACAACCAAATTTTAACTGGCTGTAAGACTGATATATCGTTTCCTATAAGTAATATGTCATCGACATATAACATTAGGAATACGACTGCACTCTCACTAACCTTCTTGTACACACAAGGTTCGTCAGGATTTTATGAGAAATCAAACTCTTTGATTGTCTGATCAAAACGGATGTTCCAGCTCCTGGATGCTTGCTTTAGTCCATATATGGATCGTCGAAGCTTGCATACTTTGATTTTATCAACCGTTGTGAAACCTTCAGGTTGTATCATGTATACATCCTCAAGCAGGTTTCCATTAAGGAAAGTTGTTTTCACATCCATTTGTCATATATCATAATCTAAATGAGCTGCTATGGCCAGGAGCATTCGAATGGATTTAAGCATAGCTACTGGCGAATAGGTTTCGTCATAATCAAATCCTTGTTTCTGACGATATCCTTTTGCCACTAATCTGTTAGTGATATGAGAGAAGTGTCCTAAGGCAATCGCCTTATGATGTAAACATTTATATTAATAAATGATAATTCACTATTTGAGTATACATGTTTTGTGTATTTGATTGGGATCTTAAACTCATCTACTGAATGTCTGCAATACAACTCACAGCATAAGAGAATTTGTGATGGGATCACAACTAGTGATTATCTCTACATGTGCAATTGTGAAGTATTGAAACTATCCCTAGTCGATGAATTGATAAAAACGGACACTATCGATTCTGTTGAGACTAGCATGGGTTATTCTCTAATCAGCTGATTCTCACTGGCTGGTGACATTGGGATGTCTGGAGATAAACATGGATGCTAGTTAAGGGAACTAGTTCATTGGAGTGACTAGCTGTGAGATTTCATATGGTAATCTATATAGATATGTCAATGAAGTTCTTACTGCGGCTTAAGTGCGATGTTCCTTTGACTTGCGGTGTTCAAGTCATCTTGGTCATGGAGACTTATACTTTAACATCTTAAGCAAGCATCTCCTAGGAGGTGTGGACCCAGGATGATTGGGTATAAGCCGAAGTGCCCGAAGATGTTTGAGCAGCCTACAAAGGATTCACCACTCCTTGCGAGGAGATGTATACCCAGGCCTATCGTCGGATTGTTACTCAAAACCTCTGGCCAGAGTATATCATGTTTAGAGTGCGAGTCTCTAAAATACATGAGAGTAATTAAAAATCCAAAGGACGAGAAAGACACTACTTGGGCTAGGTGTGACGTAGTCAGCCTAGTGGGGACTGACACCATAGACCGTGTCCTGAACCAAGTGGGTATAAGGTGGTGAAGGGAATGGGGCACGATTCATTAGAGCTGCTGAAGGGTTTCAGAATAATTTCTTCTGAGGTCAAACCGTTGATCTTTCGAATAATTGGGGATCATGATGTATTACTAGGTGCCACTCATGATCGTTCTATAATTAGTTGATTATAGACGGCCAACATAAATCGAAAGCCTATTTAGTCACACGCACTACGAGTAATCCGAGGGATTTAAAATGAGTTGAAAATTAGATTTTTCGATCAAGAGAAATAAGTCGAATCTGAGTTAATCAGAGGCGCAATGGAAGCTAAAAATGGCTAAGTCTTTTTGAAGGCTTTTTGGCCGAATTAAATGAGTTTAATTCGCGTTTGTTCGGCTCGGTTCGGGCCGGCCAAAGAGGGTGCCAAACCTCCTTGAAGTGGCCGGCCACCTATTGGGGAGAAAACTAATTAATTTTGGTTTAATTAATAAAGTAAATCTAGCACGATTTATTTTATAAATTATGGATAAATAAATTTGTATAATGAAATTTATATAAATAAATTTATAGAAATTTATTCTTTTTATGGAAGTTAAAATAATCCATGAATTGGTTTATTTTAAAATCAATTATGAATTGATTTTTTCATAATAAGAAAGTTTATAAATTTCTTATAAAATTTATTCCGTAATAAAAGGAGAGATTAATTAGTTTTATTATAAAGTTAGTTATAATAAAATTCATAAGAGAATTTATAGGATAAATTTCTTATGATAACTAATTAGTTTTATTATAAAGTTAGTTATAATAAAACTTGGTTTAAACGGAAAAATTCATAAGAGAATTTATAGGATAAATTTCTTATGATAACTAATTAATTTTATTATAAAGTTAGTTATAATAAAACTTGGTTTAAACGGAATAATTCATAAGAGAATTTATAGGATAAATTTCTTATGATAACTAATTTCGTTAATTCCGTTAATTCCGTTAAGAGGGAGACTTGGCAAGGGAGATGCTACTATATAAAGGAACCAAAGGCAAGCCCTTAATTCCAATTGAGTTGTCAAGAGAAGTAGCTCCCTCTCTCCCTCTCTTTCTCTTCTCCTTTCTCTTCCCCCCTACCTTAGGGCCGGCGCCCTCTTCACCAATTAGGGCCGGTGCCCCTTCCACAAGCTAGGGCCGGCGCAACTCCTCCCATAGAAGGTGGTTGCCGTGAGCTTCAAGAAGAAGAAGAAACAAAGCAAGAAGAAGAAGAAGCGGATAGCGACTCCTCTCTTCCCGGAATTCGATTCCGTTTTCTTGGTGGTTAGTTTCCTTTTCTTCTCTTGATCTTCTTTGTTGTACCTATAGAGAATCTAGTAGTTCTCGTCGGCACAAAACTCGTGACTTTGCGAAGTCATCCCAAAGAGAACTCGGCGTGGACGCGAATAGAGGCGGAGCTTCCAAGGGACGCTACGGTTGGATCTCGTCCCTTACTTCGAGTTACGAGAGGTATAATGTAAATTAGTTTACTTTTCCACAAAGTTTTATTTTATGATTATGTCAACACACTATAAGGTTGCATGCTAGATACGAAGTTAAAATAATTTAGGAAATTATTTTATGCAAACTCTTCCGCTGCACGTAAAATTTTAAATTTTACGAACTCGTATCCTTGTCAACATGCACCCGGTCCCAACAGTGGTATCAGAGCCGGTTAGTGTTCGACTTAATCATATAATTGTTTTGTGGAAAACTTTGTCATAATCTAAATTTCGGAAAAATTTTTCAATTATGGAAACTTTCAAATTATAATAAATTTTAGATTTAGAAATTTCAAAGTTTGGAAATCCTCATGAAATTTCGCAAACGTTTGAAATTTTCTATTTTCTGAAATTTTATAATAATTTCGAAAACTTCCCATCTTTGGAAACTTTCCAATTTTGGAAAATTTTCTATTTTAGAAATTTTTCAATTTTAGAAATATGTAAGTTTTCTTTATACCGGAAACTTACAATTATTCTGAAAACCTATTTTTGAATTTCGCAATTTTGGGCACTTTCTTTTAAGAAGGTCTAGACAAATTCATGGACAGTTAATTGACAATTAGATTTGAATTGGTTTTTAAGTTGACAACAAAATTCTTTATTTTGGATTGAGCCTCGGGGAGCCGTCCAATTTAAAGCTAGTTGTTGTAATTTAATTTCCCAATTTTTAATTGAAATTGTCATGTTTGATTTGGATTGAGCCTCGGGGAGCCGTCCAATTGGATTTACGACAAATTATTTTTCTTTGGGTATCTGAGCCTCGGGGAGCCACCCTTAGAAAACGATTTGTTGTAATTAATTAAATCCATGAATAAAATATGTTTTAAGAGGTAATGCTCTTACATATTGTTGTCTCCAAAATTAATTAGGAAAATGGTTTCCTATAGAGTTTCTTAAATGAGATTTTCATGAAAATAATATGTGGTTGAATTAAGGGAATTATTTCTTAATTTAATAAGTTTTGATTTAGAGAAATCAAAGTCTTGAACATATTATTTCCGAAATTGATTATGACAATTTAGGAAATTGTTTCCCAAAACAATTCCTTTATTAAAGTATGAGATTAGAATTAGGAAATCCGGTTCCTAATTCAATTAATGAGACTTGATAACTTAAGTCACATACATACTTTATTGAGGAAAACGTTAGTCATGACATATGTCATGAATGTGCTTAGAAAAGATGAGACCCAAAACCCCTTACAAAATATTAAGGCCAACACCTTCCATTAATATGGTTAGAATCGGAGTTTTGTTTATCGTTTGGGTTGATGGACACATCCATGCCCAGCTTGAACCTCAACATGTTCAAACCATGGAATTAGTTTATGAATAATATAGTTGGAGTCAGAGGTCAATCCTTAGTTTTGGTTGTTGGACACATCCAAGCCTAACTAAACGGTTGAATGAGCTCCAACCATATTAAAACTATTTCTTGATTAATGGGTCAGCCTTAAGCTTGGAGCATCGATTTGTTGTGCCACAGCCAAGGTCGATGTAAAGAGAGGTGCAGTTGGGAGCTATGTAAAATGTTACATAGTTGTTAATGAGTTAACAACCCAATGATTTATGCAAACATTCAATTAGTTGATAGCATAAAGTGATAGTTACATATATGTGATATGTAATCGGTGTAATTACCTACCTTCATAGCTAAAGAAAAACTTGATGGCCACAGTCATGGTTGTTCTTATCTATGGTTGGATATCAACCTATTTGGAGATGTTCCTACGATCTCCCGAATTGATAATAAGGGTTACTCAATTCGTAAAATAAATAGGATTTAATTTATGTATGATGATACATTCTTTAATCATTCTTCTCACATAATCTCAATTTGTATTTCTAGGATAATCACTCGATCATGTCTTCCCTAAACTTGCGTTCCATTTTGGACACCAATAAACTGACTGGGCCGAACTTCATGGACTGGCTTCGAAACCTGAGGACAGTCCTCAAGGCAAAGAAGCTTGCTAATGTCCTTGAAGATCAACTTCCCAACCTTCCTCCCGAAAGTGCAACTCCAGACCAGTTTCCTGAGTTGCTCAACCTGCTGAAGACTTTAAAGCCTTTTGTGAAGCAGGATCTAAAGACGGTACTGTTAGTTGGTTCCTCGAAGAAAGGTTCTAAGAGGAAGGCCAAAGAACAGAATAAGGGAAAGGAGAAAAGGGCCAAAAAGACTGAAAATACCCTAAAAGGCACTTGCCATCACTGTGGCAAGGAGGGTCACTTGCGAAGAAACTGCAAGATTTATCTTGAGTCCTTGAAAGAGAAGACATCTGATGCCCCATCCTCTTCAAGTATCTTCGTTATTGAATGTCACTCTATTTCCTCAAACACTTGGGAACTTGATACTGGGTGTAGCTCACATATATGTAATGACATACTGGGGCTAAGGAATAGAAGAAGACTCGTCAAAGGAGAAGCGAATTTGCGAGTTGGAAACGGAGCAAAGATTGCTGCTGTTGCCATCGGAACATATTTGCTAAAGCTCCCCACTGAACGTGTCTTAGAATTGGATAATTGTTATTTCGTTCCTTCGTTAATAAAGAACATTGTATCTATTTCATGCTTAAATGAAAAGGGTTATCATTTAACTTTTAGTAACAATTGTTGTTACATAACTTTAAATGACGTTCTTTATGGGAATGGAACTTTGTGCAATGGCATCTACACGTTAGATTTATCCAGTGACGTTTTCAATATTGAAGTTAGCAACAAACGTACTAGAATAGATAATCGAATAGACTCCTACACTTGGCATTGCCGTCTTGGCCATGTAAGTAAGAAACGCATGACCGAATTACACCGATGTGGAATTCTGGAATCATTTAAACCTGGTGCATTTGATACATCGAATCATGCTTAAAAGGCAAGATGACCAAATTACCCTTTTCCGGAAAAGGTAATCCAGTGGGAGATTTGCTTGGTCTAATACATACTGATGTATGTGGACCAATGTCAACTCTTGCACAAGGAGGCTATAGCTACTTCATAACCTTTATCGATGATCACTCACGATTCGAGTATGTGTTCTTGATGAAACACAAATCTGAAGCCTTTGAGAAATTCAAAGAGTTCAGAAATGAAGTAGAGAAACAGCTTGGCAAAAGTATTAAGATACTTCGATCCGATCGGGGTGGTGAATACTTGAGTCAAGAGTTTCAAGATTATCTAAGGGACAATGGGATACTGTCCCAATGGACTCCGCCGTATACACCACAGCATAATGGTGTATCTGAGAGGCGCAACCGAACCTTGATGGACATGGTTAGGTCGATGATGAATCATGAAACTCTTCCAAAATCCTTTTGGGGCTATGCACTTAAGACAGCTGTTTACTTGCTAAACAGAGTCCCGACCAAGGTAGTCTCTACTACTCCGTATGAGATATGGAATAGTAAGAAACCTCACTTAACTCACCTTAAGATATGGGGTTGTCCTGCTTATGTGAAGCGGGTTGTATCAGACAAATTGGATGCTAAGTCTGATAAGTGTCTATTTATTGGATACCCTAAGGAAACGAAGGGATACCAATTCTATCATCCCTTGGAACAAAAGATGTTTGTTTCAAGGCATGCTGTATTTCTGGAAAAAGGGTTTCTTTTACAAGAAAACAGTGGGAGTGGCATTGAACTTGATGAAGTTCAAGAAACTCCAATAGACATTATAGAGACACCTAGTCTAGACCCACAACCGATAACCCATAGTGATGAGCTATCAGTTGAACCTAAAACACACCACCTCTTCGTAGATCTGATAGGACACGCAATATTCCAGAGAGATACAGATTTCTCATAAGCGAATCGAACGACGTGTTACTCATAGGCGATGACGAACCTATCAGTTATGAAGATGTTCTGAGATGTTCAGAAAGGGATAAATGGCTTGAAGCCATGAAGTCGGAAATGGGATTCCATGTACGAAAACCAAGTATGGGACTTGGTTAACCCACCTGAAGGGATTAAGCCCATAGGGTGCAAGTGGGTTTTCAAGAAGAAAACCGACATGGAAGGTAATCCATTCGGATGCTCCTAGCCATAGCAGCTCATTATGATTATGAGATATGGCAAATGGATGTGAAAACAGCTTTCCTTAATGGAAACCTGCTTGAGGATGTATACATGATACAACCTGAAGGTTTCACATCGGTTGATAAAACCAAAGTATGCAAGCTTCGACGATCCATATATGGACTGAAGCAAGCATCTAGGAGCTGGAACATCCGTTTTGATGAGACAATCAAAGAGTTTGATTTCTCACAAAATCCTGACGAACCTTGTGTG
>JAGFNQ010004946.1:0-58419 GCA_024364735.1 Boesenbergia rotunda
GCATATCCCAGCTCCATAAGGATGGATTACTGGACTCATTTGATTTTGAATCATATGAGACATGTGAATCTTGTTTTCTAGGCAAGATGACCAAGACTCCATTTAGTGGTCACGGCAAAAGAGCGACAGAGTTATTAGGACTCATACATACTGATGTATGTGGCCCTTTCAATGTCACAGCTAGAGGAGACTATCAGTACTTCATCACTTTCACTGATGATATCAGTAGTTATGGCTATGTGTATCTTATGAGACACAAGTCAGAATCCTTTGAAAAGTTCAAAGAATTCAAAAGTGAAGTACAAAACCAACTTGGCAAGAGTATTAAGATGCTTCGATCAGATCGAGGTGGTGAATACCTTAGCCAAGAGTTTCGTGACCATCTAGCAGAGTGTGGGATCATATCCCAACTCACTCCACCTGGAACACCACAGTGGACTGGTGTGTCCGAGCGGAGAAATCGTACTCTATTAGATATGGTACGATCGATGATGAGTCAGACGGATCTTCCTACTTCCTTTTGGGGTTTCGCTCTAGAGACAGCTCTTTTCACACTTAACCGAGCTCCATCAAAGGTTGTTATAAAGACACCATATACGATATGGACTGGGAAGAGTCCCACAATGTCTTTTATGAGGATTTGGGGTGTGAGGCTTACGTTCGATGTCAAGTCTTGAATAAACTAGGACCCAAATATGATAAGTGCTATTTTGTAGGATATCCCAAGGAAACAAAGGGATATTACTTTTACAATCCCACACAAGGCAAAGTGTTTGTCGCTAGAAATGACGTCTTTCTAGAAAAGGAGTTTATTTCTAGAAGAGTTAGTGGGAGTAAAGTCCATCTTGAAGAAATTCAAGATACAAATTGTACTGAAGCCTTAATGGACACTGAACATGTACCACAAGATGTTGTGGATCATGAGGTTGTTGCACAAGGAGTTGTGGAACAATAAGCTGTTCAAGTAGACCAATCTCCTCGCAGATCTGATAGGATACGTCGTCAGCCTGAGAGATACTCTTTTCTCTTATCTGACCATGATGACATAACGCTCATTGAGTTGAATGAGCCTACATTCTATGAAGAAGCTGTGATGAGCCCCGATTCTGAGAAATGGCTAGAAGCCATGAGGTCCGAAATGGAATTCATGTACACTAACCAAGTATGGACTTTGGTTGATCCACCAGAGGGAATTAAACCCATTGGGTGTAAGTGGGTCTTTAGAAGAAAGACTGACATGGATGGACTCATGCATACCTATAAAGGGCGATTGGTAGCTAAAGGTTTCAAGCAAATTCATGGTATCGACTATGATGAAACCTTTTCACCAGTTGCGATGCTTAAGTCTATTCGGATCATGCTTGCTATCGCAGCTTACCATGATTACGAGATCTAGCAGATGGATGTCAAAACCGTATTCCTAAATGGGAATCTACTCGAGGATGTGTACATGACACAACCTGAGGGTTTTGTAGATCCAGAGCATGCTGGAAAGGTATGTAAGTTGCAAAGGTCCATTTATGGGCTAAAGTAAGCCTCTAGAAGCTGGAATCTTCGATTCGATGATGCAATCGAAGCGTTTGGTTTCATTAAGAATGAAGATGAACCTTGTGTCTACAAGAGGGTTAGTGGGAGCACAGTTATCTTCTTGATCTTGTATGTAGATGACATACTCCTTATTGGGAATGACATCCCTTCACTATAGTCTGTGAAGACGTGGTTAGGGAATTGTTTCTCAATGAAAAACTTTGGTGAAGCAGCCTATATCCTAGGCATCAAGATCTATAGAGATAGATCTAAGAGAATGCTTGGCTTAAGTCAGAGTACATATGTTGACAAGGTGCTTAATCGTTTTGCCATGCAGAACTCCAAGAAGTGATTTCTGCCAATGTCACATGGCATGAGTCTTTCGAAGACTCAATGCCCCTCTTCTAAGGAGGAGAGAGACCATATGGATCAGATCCCTTATGCATCCGCTATAGAGTCTATCATGTACGCTATGCTATGTACTCGTCCAGATGTCTCGTATGCTTTGAGCATGACGAGCAGGTACCAGTCAGATCCAGGTGAAAGTCACTAGACAGCTGTCAAGAATATTCTTAAGTACTTGCGAAGGACAAAAGAATATTTCTTGATATTTGGAGGCGATGAGGAGCTAGCTGTAAAGGGTTACAGTGATGCAAGCTTCCAAACAGACAGGGATGACTTTAGATCGCAGTCAGGGTATGTATCTTGCCTGAATGGTGGCGCTGTGAGCTGGAAGAGTTCGAAGCAGGACACAGTCGCAGATTCTACAACAGAGGCCGAGTATATTGCCGCGTCTGAGACGGCAAAAGAGGCTGTTTGGATCCGAAAGTTCATTACAGAGCTTGGTGTGGTTCCTAGCATAGCAGACCCGATAGACCTCTATTGTGACAACAATGGGGCTTTTGCGCAGGCTAAGGAACCTCGTTCACATTAGCGGACCAAACACATACTACGGCACTTCCATCTCATTCGAGAGATCATCGATAGAGGAGATGTGAGGATATGCAGAGTACACACTGATTCTAACATCGCAGATCCTTTGACCAAGGCTTTGGCACAAAAGAAGCATGATGGTCATACCAGGTCACTGGGTATTAGATACTACGGTGATTGACACTGGTGCTAGTGGGAGATTGTTAGTAGGAGCCCTAGAGCCAATTATGTGATGATTGACTAGGGACATTTTGTATCATATTCTTTTACTAATAAAGACATATTTGGTTATTATACTTATTTTGTATTCTGTGCCGAATAACTAAGTATAATAATGTCTTTGTGTAGTAGGTTCTTATCTACATTATATCGATTGGTTGAATCGATAGTGAGATAATGTAGAGAACACTTCACTAAATTATTCCTAGTCAAACATTAATATTCAGGGACAATATTAATACATGGAGACTAGCATGTAGGTCAACTGATGACTTGAGCTCACAAGTCATGGATATGTGATATCAAGTTGACACATGGGTATACATTGGAGAATGTGTACTGAATGACCCGCCATGAGAAAGTTTCATAGATTGTCATATGAGTGTCATAGACTTTCTCATGTGACTATTGGTATGAATAGTCCTTAGACCCGAAGTCACTACGGTTCCCTACATAAGGAGTTATGTACTTTGGTATCGTCAAACGTCACCCGTAACAGGGTGGACTATAAAGGAAGGCGATCACTGGGTATGTAATGAATTATGCGAAGGGATGTGAGTGATGTAGATGGGATCTATCCCTCCCATATGACGGGAGTGATATCTGTGGGCCCCTTGATCGAGTAGGACTACTGAAACGAATGACCGTGCTCAAACGAGTCAGTATGAGATATTGAGCTAATTTGTTTGAGTGAGTATACTCGGGGATCAAGAAACACAAGATTGATTGAGGATGACACGGTCTATGCCTCATTGGTCAATCTAGATATCAAGGATAGAAGGACAAGGTCATACACTATGATAGTCACGGAGATTTAGTCGGATCTCGACTTTTCTTGTTACTTGGGTAGCAATGATGCATTGCTAGATGCCGCTCATTGCTTATGTGTCTAAAGTGTTTAGGTGCATTGCCAACGTCACGAGAACCTATTGTGTCACATACAAAGGACACAATGCTTCGGGAAATCTGTTCGGCAGATCTGAGCCCGAGTTGGGAACTCGGGAGACCTGAGCCCGAGTTAGGAACTCGGGAGGTCAGTTCGGGGGGGGGGTCTCGAGTTGGGAACTCGAGAGACCGAGTCGGAGCTCGGCGGGCCGAGTCGGAGCTCGGCGGGCCGAGTCGGAGCTCGGCGGGCCGAGTCAGAGCTCGGCGGGCCGAGTCGGAACTCGGCGGGCTAGGTCGGCACTCGGCGGGCTAGGTCGGCACTCGGCGGACTGGGTCGGGAGCTTGCCACTCAGGAGACTTGGTCGGGAGACCGAGTCGGAAGCCCGAGAGGCCCGGTCGGAGTTGCATGAAGGAAAGAGAAAAGCCTCTCTTCATTGGATGAAAAAATTCTTTTCTTGCATGGGAAATGATAAAGAGCCACATAAAAAGATGTGCTCTTTATTGGGAAGCCAAAGAGACACAAACCTCTTCATATTCAAGGGATGATTATAAAAGAGGACCTTGTGACTTTGGATGGGGTCTTCTTCTTGCCTTAGCTTTTCCCCTTCCCTTCCTCTCTCCTTCCTCTCCCCCACTCTTGGCCGAAACCTTACTGTAAGGTTCTTGGTGTTTTCGAGCTACCTCAAGTTGCTAGCACAACTAAGGTAGTTCTCCCGAAGTTGAGAGATTGTGTCCGTCTGGATACGAATAGAGGCACGGACGTTTGAACGTGCAAGAGATCCGACGTATCTTGGACGAGCGGGATAACCGAAGGGCACGCTTCAAAGGTATAAACAGTAGATAAATCTATCAGATAGATAGCTTTGTACAAGTTTTCTTTCGCATGGATCGCTCATGGGTTCTTGTTTCCGTTACGTTTTTATTGTTTTATGCCGGGAGAACCCAACAAATCTCACACTTGTATGTTGCATATAAGTTTGATTATGCTAGTTGTAAGCATATTCAAGCTTTCGAACGATATTGTTAAGTCCTTGCTATGACTATGCATGTGTATATATGAAAGAAATGTGATGGTTGTGAATTTTTGTAAGCTTTTGTAAGCTGCCGTGAATTTTTTTATGAATTTTTAAAGAAATGTATATATGATATTACCTAAATACAAATTAAATTTTGAATTTTTTAATTTACCAACGGATTTCTGACGGAATATTAATTCTATCGGAAAATATCGATAACATTTCCGTCGGAAATTTGGGGATTTCTGTCGGCGGAAACCTCCCCAATTTCCGTCGGAAATTTTTCAGAAATTTTCGACGGAATTACAGTTCCGTCGGAAATTTCTGACGGAATTTTATTTCCGTCGGAACGATATTCCGACAGAAATAAAATTCCGTCGGAAATTTTACGGACGGTACGAAAATTCCGTCGGTAATTCATTACCGACGAATTACACTCCGACGGAGAAAATTCTGTCGGAATTCCGTTGGTAAGTGCGTTTACCGACTCAATTTTGTCAGGAATGCAGTTTTTTGTGGTAGTGTGCACGTACTCATATTGCTATGTCATTTATAGAACTATCATTTTGGATTAAATCCATCGGATTGGCTCGCCTCGTCCATCAAGTTAAATAAGTTGGGTTGAAATTTTATAAACTTATCACTTAACAGACTTAAACAGGCCAACTCGCGCGGGTTGCACGTCTAAGCGGATTGGCTGGTGGCAAGCTCGAGTTTGCCTAGGGATTGAGAAGGAAAAAAAATCAAAACTTAAAATTAAAGTCGAAAGTTCAGTGAGCTCGTGGGTTGGCCTGCTTAATCTGAAATCAATCTTAAAAATTCTAATCTTTTCATTTTATTTTTTTGATGAACTCATGGATTGAGCTACCTAATCCACAATTCACATTGGAAAAGTTGGGATGGAAATTTCCCAACTTATCAGGTTGGCTCTTGCCTCGGCTCGCCTGAGTTCGCCCTAGCTTTTCAAATGATGAATTTTTGACGAACCGACCTATCCATGGGTTGCCCGCAACAACTCTATTTTCAAGTGTTCTTCTCAAGGGGAAAATACACTTTTTATTTTAAGTCAAATTGAAGTATCCCATTTACGATTAATTTTAGCGTGATCGATTCGGTTCGATAGAAATTTTTCACTATCTATTAGGAGAAATCGAAAAGTATTAGCTCAACATTCTTATATCAATCATGTTTGGTCCATTTAGAGAAATTTATCGATTAATTTGTGAAAATTGAAATTTAATATTTAGATGTTTAAAAAATTAAAAAGATATCCTATTGTTACACCATTAATTACGCCATGCGGCTTTACCGGCTTTACGGCCACCCTTTCCAATCTCCAGTGTGAATGCGGTTGTCAAAACCTATACCCTTTCGTTCATATGGAAGTATCATTGTATTCTAGAAGTTAACTTCTAGAGTATAATGAGCGGGTGAGTGAGTTTAGTTATTTTAAATGCGTGAGTGACTGAGTTTAGTTATTTTAATCTATTTAAAATAACTTTAAAATTGATTTAATAATATTTTACATCTTAATATTTCATTTTACATTATTCTATTTTGAAAAAGGAGAAACATCAAGGTGTTGAAGATCATTTCACTTTCTATAATTCGTAATTAAGAAATCGATCTCTCTCATTCTTGTTTTCTATTTAAGGTCAGATGGGTTTCGTCTATCTAACAACACCCTCGATCCTCCATCATAGCTATGGAGTCAAGCAAGCGTCAACCGCTCACCTCGATGCTCCTCGTCTCCTTCCTCCTCCTCCTCCCTCTTGCTTCCTCGAAACCTAAATCCCCTGTCGCGGGCAGTCCACCCTACACCGACGACCCACCGAGCAGTACCGGTGAGCCTGCCGTAACCATCCCTCCATCACTCACAATGTCTCCACAGATAACCAATCCGCCTCCGGTAGGACTAGGCGGAAGCACGCTGTCCCCGAGCAGTACCGGTGAGCCTCCCGTAACCATCCCTCCATCACTCACAATGTCTCCACAGATAACCAATCCGCCTCCTCCGTGTTGGTCCTGGGGCGGGCTGGCGGGACGCTGGGGGCGAGCGTTTCGCCTTTTGAAACAATGTCTCCACATATAACCAATCCGCCTCCGGTAGGACTAGGCGGAACCGTGCTGTCCCCGACGACCCCTCCGGCGATTAATTCTCCTCCGGCGAGATGCCCGTTGGTCAGCCGTCTCAAGGCTTGGGCGAGGGTGGACTTGTTCGGAGCCCAAGTCAACATCACGGTCGGCGATCCTGTGGACAACCAGTGCACCACCATCAAGCTCGAGCTCGAGCTCGTCGACCCCAACGTCTACGTCGCCCTCCAGTTCCCCTTGAACTGAGGCAAAGCAAACCTCCGCCGGTAGTGGCCGGCCTACACTTGCACCGTTAATTTACCCCACCACATGAATGTTAGGGTTTATTATGTTGTTTCATGTGCTTGTGAGCGTGAGCGCTTCTAGATTACCTACCGCGACGCTTCCTAATTTACCCTGGTGACCGATGAAAAATTTCTATAGGACCAAATCGATCACCAAGATTCAATTTATCTGCTGTCTAATTCATGATTTTTTTTTTTTGTGAGCTTGAAATGTTGAATGCATGCCTGCATGTGCTTGTTTCCAGTCAGCAGTGTGATGATTGTGCCACTGTGTGTATTCGTTGAATGGAATTCTTAAAGTCGACGAGTCGCGCTGGCGATGACGCAGTATATCAAATATGAAGTATAAATTGTCCTCAAGATTCTTGATCTCTAACCGTCCGATCTCATCACCAAACAAGGTTCCCTCTATTAACGGTCCAGATAATTCCAAAATAAGTAGTCTCCTACGGAACCAAAGCGATAAAAAGACCCGCCGACCTCGATTCTTCAAATCATTCTTTCTTGCTTCTCCTCTCGTCGCCGATCATTTCTCCTCCGAAACCCTCGCTTTGCAGATCTCGTCTCTTCCATGAACTGATCGATCACAATGGTGGATATGTCGAGTATCCTCTAGATCTTTGCGGAGGGAGACAGCGGCGCCCCCTCCGAGGGATCTCGTCAAGAGTCTCCGCTCCGGCTCCGTCAGGCCCGGCCTCGAGCGCCTCCTCGCCGTCCATACGACGGTCGATTTGGGTTCCAGGGATGGCTGCGCGAGCAGATCGAGGCCGTGCTCGCCGCCGCGCGCATCGTGGTCGCCGCTCTCCTCTGCTGGCATCCGTTTCTTTTTTCTTCTTCAGATGGTCTTGTGGTGTCTTTGTTTTCTTTCGTGCGGTGGAAATCACAGTGGATTCGGGGATTTTGAGCAGTTTGGGCAGGTGGGATTGGGGGCGTCGGCCATCGTGGCGAGGTCCATGGAGCTCGGTATCAGTTTCTTGGAGCGATCGAAGTTTGATGGCGACGATTTGAGCTTGGAGGTGCGTATTGTGTTGAATGTTCTTTCATTTTCTTTGTTAGCATCCTTGGGGTAATTGGTAACTTAAATAGAGAGCTTCCGTTGTTGGATTTAACCTCTATGGAAGCTTTGGTTTGGTAGCTGCTTCTCTTGGTTTTTCTCATAGCTTCGCCTCTGTTTTTGATGTAGATAATGTTATCGAGTTCTGATATTTTACCTTATCTAATCAACTTGTTTGGAACCTAAAAACTTTATTCTACTATAATCTTTATTCCTCATATTATATCCCATTTCGCTTATGTCAATCTGAAAAGTTAGAGCTAAACTATTATGTCGCCTGATGCATGCAGTGTCGAAAGTTGCACTACATCGAAGATCCAACTTGGCTCTGTTTCGTTAAAGTCATACATACATTGTATGCACTTAGAGTTGTCTAAAACATTGATTTGAAAGAAATATTACCTTCCTCAGCACTTTTTTAACAGGTTGTTGATATTTTTTTGGTGGTATTCATTCATTAGTTTTGCCATTACTCTAGACTTGGAAAATTTTGTCAAATGGTTACTCGAAGAAATTAATCTCAATAAACCTTTTCAAGCTAAAGCACGATCAGAATTTGGTGGGGTTGTCATTCTTGTCTTCATCTTCTTCACTTTAATGCTTCAAGATTGGATTCAGCCTGGCAAGTGTTTTCAAGTCTGCTTCAGTAACTCTTCAAAGTGATCCCTCTGCTGGTTCTGGTTGTGGTTCTCTTTTGATTGTGCAGAGAGAGCTACCGGCTGGAAACTTCATTCCATTCTTTTCAGATTCCTATGCCAAGTCCCACTGCGCTGATATGTCTGTGGACTATCACAAATTGTTGCTTGAGAATACTTTCCATATGCACGCTGTCAGTAGGAATACCAAGGTGCCAGGACTTTGTTAGAGCTGTGATCCTTTCTGGTAAGAACCGAAAATTAGCCAAATTTGGAAAAGGTAGTATCCTTTTAGAAATTCCCTCTATTATTAGCCTACTCTTGGCAACTGCATCCATTTACTAATAATGGTCAGGTGTTAATTTTGCTGCTTAGAATCTATTTGCTGAGTGATTTAGGACATAAATTTTTGTCAAATATTCCTCATCTTTATTTTTTTTAAAATAAAAACTCTTCGCTAGTTATACTTAATCTTAAATTTCGAAAATTCAAAGTGGATTGAATTGGAATCATTCTGGTTTATTTTAAAAATTGTTCTGGTTCCGATCAGTTTCTATTAAATGGAGTCTATTTCTTTCTTCATTGTGCACTCATACTTGAAGTTAAACAAAATGTTGGGAATGACAGTTCCATGTCCTTGTCATCAAGCAATGCTTGAGTTGTCAGGTTATGTATGTAACACCTAACTGGCCATGGTGGTTACCTAGTCCACCCATCACCTTGTAAATCATTTTAATCTCCCTAACCACCATGGCTACAAGTTGCATGTAATGAAAAACGAAGTCACCCAAAAGGAAGACCTCGATCATCGAACCGTGAAGAAGAATATTAGAAGAGGAGAAGGCTTGAAAGAAATGGACAAACTCAGATTACTTTGTTGCTTATGGAAAACACTTACCCAATTATATTTTACTACACACATTCGACCCTTTAAATACACCATAAGAGATAAAAATAACACCACTAAAATAGGAATGACTCATACCACTATACCACCTAAATAGGAATGACTCATACCACTAGCTAATCCAAAAAAAAATGGAAATCTTATCACCACTAATGTAAAGAAAATAAAACGTGGCAACATCACTTTAATTTGTAACACTCCCCTTAAAGTGATGTCTTTCGAATCAGCCCAAGTTTAGAACGTAGGTCTTCAAATGGACCCTTTGGAAGAGGCTTCGTAAAGATGTCAGCGATGTTATCTTCACTTCGAACAACAACCATATCAATGATCTCGTCAAGCACTTTTTCACGAATGAAGTGATGCTCAAGTTCAATATGTTTCGTCCTCGCATGGAAGACGGGATTTGATGTAAGCTTGATCGCACTTAAGTTATCTCCATGAATAGGAACTGATTCATCAATGGATTCTTGGAGATCTTCTATAAGTCTACGAAGCCAAACACACTCTTGAGCGGCATGAGCTGAAGCTTTATACTCGACTTCGGTGGTGGACAGTGACACCGAACTTTGCTTTTTGCTGCACCACGAAATACTTGTTTTTCCACATAAAAAAACGAATCCGGATGTTGATCTCCGATCATCTAAATCTCCACCAAAATCAGCATCCACAAATCCTTCCAAAGAGAACTTTGCACCTTTCTTGTAGAATAAGCCTATGTCAAGAGTAGAGTTAACATACTTCAATATATTCTTTGCCTCCTCGAAGTGTGGCTTCCTCGACTCTTGCATATATCGGCTAATAACACCAACAGAAAAGACAATATCCGGTCTTGTTATTGTCAAATAAATTAGGCTTCCCACAAGGACACGATAGAGATGGAGATCCGACAGTTGTGTTCCTTCGTCACAACAAAGCTTCGTACCCACATCGAGTGGCGTTGACCGCTTCTTCCCGTTTGTCATTCCGAACTTCTCAACTAGCTTCTTGGCGTAGCTGGATTGAGATACAAAAATCCCAGCATCCAAATTTTCAATTTGCATTCCGAGAAAGTTACTCACCTCGCCTAGCTTCTTCATGTCAAAACGCAAAGATAGTTCTTCTTGAAGTCAAGTAACTTCTGAATAATTGTTGCCTGTTAATATAATATCGTCAACATATAATAGAACAACCACCAAAAGTCCTTGGCTTTTCTTAACGAACAGACTTGAATCCGAGTCGGATACCGCATAACCACAAAATCGTAAAAATTCTGCAATTTTTCCGAACCAAGCTCGCGGGGCTTGCTTTAATCCATAAAGTGCCTTCTTCAACTTGCATGCATAATCCGGATGATTTTTAGATTCAAATCCGATTGGTTGCTCCATATGTATATGTCTATCAAGCTCTCCATATAAGAATGCATTTTTGACATCTAGTTGCCATAGTTTCCACCCAAAACTAGCCGCTAAAGCAAGAATGGTGCGTACCGAAGTCATTTTCGCTACCGGACTAAAAGTTTCTTCGTAATCTTCTCCATATTTTTGTGAGAATCCTCGAGCGACCAGCCTTGCCTTGAACCGATCTATGCTTCCGTCGGCTTTCCTTTTAATGCGAAAGACCCATTTACATGAAACCGGCTGCACTCCGGAGGGCTTCGGAACTAAATCCCATGTTTCATTTTTCAGCAATGCATCCATTTCTTCCTCCATGGCAGTCTCCACTCCTTTAGCTTCTTCATATGAAGAGGGTTCTTCGTCATCAATCGGATTAGCAAGGAAGCATGAGAAAGTAGTGACGAAGTTTTCATCTCTATAACGAGGAGGCCGATCAACATTCCTTCTTGGTCGTTGATTTTCTTGAGCATTCTCGCCTTGATCCACACTCCCCCTTTCTTCTTGAATTTCTAGAGAAGAATTTTCTGGAAATCGAGACAACGGCAAGGTAACCATGTCATTCTCTTCTCTAGGTGGTTCTTCAAATTGATAGGAGGAAATCTCGTCGAAGATGACGTTGCGAGATACAACACATTTATTTATTGTAGGATCCAAACATCTCCAACCCTTTCTTCGTTCGTCGTAGCCGACGAAAACACATTTAATTGCTTTTGCATCCAACTTGCTCCTTTGAGAGTCCTGCAAATGAACATAGCAAATAGATCCAAATACTTGAAAATGCTTCACGTTTGGTTTAACACCGTACAACAATTCATATGGTGCCTTGTTATTTGTCGAATTAAGGGGCGTCTGATTGATCACATGGGCTGCACAATTCATTCCCTCCACCCACAACTCCTTGGGCAATTTCTTCACGTGCAACCAACTCTTACAAGTCTCCACAAGATGTCTAATTTTTCTCTCCGCAATTCTGTTTTGTTGTGGTGTATTCGGGCATGACAACTCCCTTTTAATACCATTGTTTTGGCAGAAGGAGAGAAACTCATTTGAACAAAACTCGCCTCCATTGTCCGTCCGCAATGTCTTAATTTTTCTGCCCAATTCTCCTTCGACGATTTTCTTGAAGTCGAGAAAAACAGAGAATGTCTCTGACTTATGCTTCACAAAATAAACCCACGTGAACCGAGAATAATCATCCACAAACAACAACATATAATTACCTCCAGAGTAGGATGTAGTTTTTGTTGGACCCATCAAATCACTATGAATCCGTTCTAGAGGAGTCGTGCATCGAGAGGTTGAGTTCTTGAAAGGAAGTAGATGCGACTTTCCGAATTGACACCCTTCACAAACTTTTTCATTGTCAATCTTCAAGGAATCGGGCAAACCTTCCACCAACTTCTTTTGGATAATATCCTTCATTTTAGTCATATTTATATGACCAAATCTCGCATGCCACAAGGATGATGTATCATTGCTCCTCATCTTCTCGATATAAGAATTTGACGCCGACAAAACAAATAAATCTTTCACCCTCGTACCTGTATGAACAATATCGGCCTTGATTTCCTTGACGTTCCGAAGAAACTTCACATCTCGCGGCCCGAAGAGCATGAAATTTCCAACATCCACCGCGTTCGTGACGGAGAATAGATTCTTTTGTATCCCTGATACATGATAAACACTATTGAGAGTGATGATTCTCCATGGTCATTATCGATGACAACATCACCTTCCTTTCGAATTTTATGAACAGTATTATCTGCGGTCATAATTCCATTCCCACCGTCATGTGTCCAAGAACGCGAGAAGATAGACTCATCTCCGTAATATGGTGACCGCATCAGGAGTCCACGATCCACTCTTTGTTGGTAGAAATTTTCTTGCTTGAACTTCCTTCGGCCATCAAGCAAGGCACCCACTGTGAATCTTCGATGATTGAGTAGGCGAGAAAACAATGACTCCAATCTTCTTCCTTTTGTTCTTCTCGTTTCTCCGCAACATCCGCATAATTTCCTGGCTTCAACTTAACTCGACAGTTCCTCTTAATATGGCCGAGTTTGCCGCAACGATAACACTTGAAACTTTTCTTCGGTGACTTTGAAGATTCTCTTTCCGGTTTACTTTCATCTTTCATCGAGTCACCCTTCCTTGTGAACAAAGCATTGCTCGACTCTTCCTTGATGCTCGTTCCGGCCATTTGTCTAGCCAACGATTCTTGCGAGGAGAGAAGATTCTCAAACTCTTCAAGCGACGGTTGTTGAGCCCACCCTTGAATTGAAGTGACAAATGGAGTGTACTTCGGCCGAAGTCCACGAATGATATACCGCTTCATCCGAGCATCCGAGATCTTCTCTTCGGGATTTAGAAGAGAGTTTCCGAACACAAGTTCTTCACTTTCAGAAAAAATTCTGAACACAACAGTCCATTTTACTTTGCAGCCGCCAACTCATTTTCGAGCAATTGTAGTCGAGCTTCATTCTTCTTGTTGAACAAACGATCAAGCGTATCCCAAATCTCTCGAGCCGACGCACATCCCATTATATGCTCGAAGATCTCATGTGAAATGGACCTCTTTAAAACAAACTCTGCCTTTGCATTACGTTGCTTCCAATTCTTGAGCGCTTCCGCATTAGCGGGGACGTTCTCCGGAGCAACTGCACCATTGGCGACGATGACATCCCATAGATCTTCACCGACAAGATACGATTCCATACAGGTTTTCCAAATCCGATAGTTGGACTGATTCAAGAGCATCATACCAAGTCCCGCAACACGACCACCACCTTCCATATAAAAAAACGACGATACCTTCTTCACGAACGCAACCTCGCTCTGATACCATGTAACGAAAAACGAAGTCACCAAAAGGAAGACCTCGATGATCGAACCGTGAAGAAGAATATTAGAAGAGGAGAAGGACTT
Source organism: Boesenbergia rotunda (assembly GCA_024364735.1). Taxonomy (NCBI): domain Eukaryota; kingdom Viridiplantae; phylum Streptophyta; class Magnoliopsida; order Zingiberales; family Zingiberaceae; genus Boesenbergia; species Boesenbergia rotunda. The sequence continues at coordinate 13,853 of JAGFNQ010004946.1, forward strand.
GAAAGAAATGGACAAACTCAGATTACTTTGTTGCTTATGGAAAATACTTACCCAACTATATTTTACTACACACACATTCGACCCTTTAAATACACCATAAGAGATAAAAATAACACCACTAAAATAGGAATGACTCATATCACTATACCACCTAAATAGGAATGACTCATACCACTAGCTAATCCCAACAAAAAAGGAAATCTTATCACCACTAATGTAAAGAAAATAAAACGTGGCAACATCACTTTAATTTGTAACATTGCATTGGATTACAAACTCTTCCTTGGCAGTGCAAGTCATACTATCCTAGAGGAAATATGATGAACTTTCGCAAATCCTGTGTTGGTATAGAATGTGCCTACAGGTTCAGGTTGGGTCTCTAAATTGACAAAGCTGATTTTGAGCCAAACCAATCCTCGGCGATACTAAATCTGATTCCCCTAGGTCTTGTATCTATTGTCCAGTACAATGGATGATTATTCTCTTTTTTCAGATGAGTTAGTGGTCCTCAACATCCGTAATTCTTCCAGATGGAATGGAGCATGATGTGTCTATTGTCCAGTACAATGAATGATTATTCATTTGGGAGTTTAGGTGATCCTAAATTAGGATTTTGATATTTTATTTTTCAATTTTTATTTTTCAGTAAGAAAGTAAAATTACAAAAGAAAAAAAATCAAAAAAATGAAAAATAAAATAAACCAAGTCGGTTTGCCCGATTTTTTCAGTTTGTCCGGTTCGCCGATTCCCGACCGGTCCCGTCCGAATTTTAGAACCTTACTTTTTTCAGATGAGTTAGTGGTCCTCAACATCCATAATTCTTCTAGATGGAATGAAGCATGATGAGTCTTGTATAAATTGAACTAAATCATAGGAGGGCCCAGAGATCCGACCAAGATCTGCTGGTGGTTGGCTCTGGACCACCATGACCAGCATTTGCCTACAAAAAGACCCTTCAATACCTGCTTACCGATAACCTTACCTTTGTCTGTCGTTTGGTTAAGGAACAAGAAATAGGTTTGTTATTGATAGACTTGGACCATCACTTGTTTGTGTTCATGCAGTTATTCCTGCTCTTACAATTGGATTTTGAATTTTAATTATATAGATTTTACAATTTGATATCCAGTTCGTGTTTAGTTCTTGTGCCAAATGATAAAATGATAATATTTGACTCACTTTTATAGCCCTTTAGGGGATAGAAGAATACCAAGTCCTTGGAACTCAAAAGAAGATAAAGAAGGTGAGAATCTTTTTTTTCCCCTTGACAAATAGATTAAGAACACCTTTTTTGTGCTACTTTTATTCATTTAGTAGCTATTCGACATAGCTAAAAGGCCTATATAAATGGCAAGGCGATTCACTCGCCCTCAGTGCCCTTACCAAGGAGGCTGCTGAGGCTGAGCTGTGCGACTTTCGGCTGCTGGGACTTCTAGCACTAGAGAGGCTGAGGCAGACTTCAAGGCCAAGTTCTGGAATCGGATGAATTCGCGATATTCTTGCTGGCCAGGTAATGAAACGCTTGAAGGAACGCTTCCGCGGGGCCATTGACCAGTTGAAGAAGCTCAACTTCTGCCTCAGATGCTGATCTAAGTTTTATGAGTGTCGGCCGAGTTTGGGAGGAGCTCCCCCCCCCGAGGACCAAGAATTGTAGGATTATGTGTTATCAGGGAGCTCAGCCCGCTGTAACCATTTTGATTATAATGATAACATTTCTTAGCCTTACTATCACGTGCATGCTTTTGCGTTCGGCTCCATGTGTCATTTGTCTTCGCAGCGAGGGCTCAAAGAGTAGAAAGATAGAGATTTTTCGAGTTTGATCCTGGGTACGAATCTCCTCAAGCTACCCCCGCAAGCCCAAGTACTAGGCCCGCAGTTATTCCCTTGTGGGGCCCCTGTCGACCCTTCTTTCTAGAGGGTTTTGGCGGCCTCCGAAACGTCGTCTCCAAATCCCAAACAATCCATTGAATTGACCTATAAAGGGTTACGAGTTCTCAGGCGCGACGGAGGCATACCAATCGACACGATGCTTTAGGGTTGACGCCCATTACTGCTCTTGTGCCATGCCTGCATTAAATGCAAAGAGAGGCGGTGGTCACTATAAAAAAGGGGGAGAAGGGTGAACCGTCCTTCCCATCCATTTCGCCTTCTTTCTCCTGATAGGCTCCTTGTGGCGAGATGCCAGTGCACTCTCCCCCGCCCCTTTTTACGGCAGGGATTGTCTGTTAGATCGTTACGCCTTGCTAGAGGGGGGGGGTGAATAGCAATTTTTGATTTCTTTCCTACAAGGTTAGTTGCGCAAGCGGAATATACTAAAATAAAACTAAGCAACTAAACAATGCTAACAAATCTATTTACGTGGTTCGGAGATGAAGCTCCTACTCCACGACAGACCGTAAGGTGGACGATCCCTCGATCCTTCGGCGGATCACTCCCCGGATGCCCTCCAGCTAGCTCTTGTAGCTCCTTGTGGGTGGAGAAACCTCGCCACAGCCTTGAACACACTATATGAGCACTAAGACTACTAATGAGCTCTAACCAAGCTCATTTCGTCAACTCTTTCCCAGCCAACCCGAGCTCCTTTAAATAGGACTCAATGCTGGAAAACACCCGACCAGTCGACTGCTTCTAGGGCAGTCGACTGGTCCCACTGAAAATCGACCGTTGCAGCTCAACGTTTGAATTTTCAACCGACTTAACCAGTCACCACCAGTCGACTGCTCCTAGGGCAGTCGACTGGTCCAGGGTCAAAACCTTCTGTGAGTTTCTGTGCTTGCTGGCAGTCGACTGTTATTCCCAGTCGACTGCCAGCTTAAAACACACTCTTCCTCACTTCGACGACCCTCCTCCACGTGTGCCTTCAGGTACACTCCCTTGGCTTGCCCCTTGAAGTCTCTTCCACCGGCTATCGTCCCTCGGATGCGCACACAAGCCTTCCCTTAGCTTGCCTCCATGCCACCCTTCACGTGTGCCCTTTGAAGTCCACTTCCTGGCTTGCCCTTGGAGTCCTCCTCCCTCGGCTCTCGTCCCTTCATGACTCAGCTGACTCTTCACCAGCAGCCTTGACTGTTGCCTTCGCGCCCTCTTCGTCTTCGGCCCTCGTCCCTTGGATGCACACAAGCCTCCAGCTTACCTCCATGCCATCCTTCATGTACGCCTTGAAGTCCGCGCCCCTCGGCTCATCATCCCTGCTATCCATGGTCCCTCGGGTGCACACAAGCCTCCAGCTTGTCTCCATGCCACCCTTCACCGTACCGAAGCCGCCCAGCTAAGTCAATATGTGTAACCTGCAAATCCTGCACACTCACATACACATATTAGATCACAAGGGTAAACCTAACTTAAACCCTTTGCCCAAACATCAAAACTTCATGGTCACTCCGGACTATAGATTGCCTCAACATTGTCGGCACCGCCGGGGAGTATAACGAAGAGGGAGTAGTGTTTATCGCCGAAGGGCCTAGAGGAGGTGGAACCACATGTTTCACACTGTTCGCCAGGGAGCATAGCGGAGATGATGTCCGGGGTCTCATTGGAGATCCTGGAGGAGATGGGACCCCGGGTTTGGTCGGGGAGTCCAGAAGGGATATCATGTGTTCTGCCAGGGAGCATGGCGGAGATGATATCTCCTGATGGTTCATCTTCTGCCCCTCCCTGGGCGGCCAATGTCTCCTGGCTGTTCGTCCCCTGTCCGCCTCAAACGTCATCCTCTTCTGAACTGCTCGTTTCCCTCGAGTTTTGGGCATCGGATGGTGTTTGCCGGGTATGGCGCAGAGTTGTCACCAAGAGAAGGATTGTAGCTATTGTTCCCCCTCCTCTTCCTTTTGAATTTTGTAGTCATCCTTGTTGTTAGATGCATCTATTCGATAAGAGGTAGTCAGGGTTTTCGAACGGAATTGTTACGCCCATGTATTCCCCCAATTGTTCTCATCTGCTACTGGAAGACGGTTTCGAGCCAGACAACTTTGCGAAAATGGTGAAGTGATAGTGAAAAGCCCGAGTAGAGGAGTGATCTCCTTTACCGGATCTCCCGGTTACACCTTGGTATTCCTATAAGATGTTGGCATCAATGTATTTCCCATATGAATGAAGGAAAATATTTATTACCTTTGTAGTGCAAATGCTTGTATTAATATTCCGATGTCTTGTTTGCTCCCTTTTTGTCTGGTAGATTGTGTTAACCTCCCATCCGCAGCGCATAAGTATCTCGGGCACCCGCAACACCGCGAGGCATCAGGGTCTCGGCTACTTGGTTGGGCGTCCGTAGCACCCCGACCAAGCCTTAGTACCCTGGGCTTCCGCAGTACCACGGGGTATTAGGGTTTTTATTCTTAGTTGGGCGTCCGTAGCACCCAGACTAAGCCTAAGTACCCCGGGCATCTGCAGCACCGCGACGTATTAGGGTTTTTATTCTTGGTTGGGCATCGTAGCACCCAGACTAAGCCTAAGTACCCCGGGCATCCACAGCACCACGAGGTATTAGGGTTTTTATTCTTGGTTGGGCGTCCGTAGCACCCAGACCAAGCCTAAGTACCCCGGGCATCCGTAACACTACGAGGTATTAGGGTTTTTATTCTTGGTTGGGAGTCTGCAGCACCCAGACCAAGCCTAAGTACCCGGGCATTCGCAGCACAGCGAGGTATTAGGGTTTTTATTCTTGGTTGGGCGTCTGTAGCACCCAGACCAAGCCTAAGTACCCTAGGCATCCGCAGCACCGCGAGGTATTAGTGTTTTTATTCTTGGTTGGAAGTTCGTGCACCCAGACCAAGCCTAAGTACCCCGGCATCCGCAGCACTGTGAGGTATTAGGGTTTTTATTCTTGGTTGGGCGTCCGTATAACACAGACCAAGCCTAAGTACCCCGGACATCGCAGCACTGCGAGGTATTAGAATTTTTATTCTTGGTTGGGCGTCCGTAGCACCCAGACCAAGCCTAAGTACCCCGGGCATCCGCAGCACCGTGAGGTATTAGGGTTTTTATTTCTTGGTGATGTACTGACACTTTGGAGAGGGCACCTTCCTTTATTACATGAATTCGCTGCAACAGTAAGAGTACATAGGCAAGTACACAATATGCGAGGTAACTCTTACCGGGAACGAGAGGGTCGGGCCTTTTGTTCCTGTCCTCCTACGCATGATTGCTTAATCCAGCTAGCTTTCTGGAGCCCTCGGGTTTTTCCGGGACTCTGATCTGACCTCCCCACTGTAACATCGCCGAAACACCAGCTGGTCCCCTTTGACTTCAACCACTCGGTCGCCTACGGGGAATTTTAGTTTCTGTGGTAGACAGAGACCACCGCCTGGAAGACACTGAGCGTCGGGCGACCCAAGATGGCGTTGTAGGATGAGGGAGCGTCCATAATCAAGAAGGGCGTCCTCCGGGTCCTTTCAAGCACGTCGCTGCCCAATGATAGCGATAGGGTGATTTGCCCTATCGGCTGTACTCGATACCCAATGAAGTCGAACAGTGGGGTCGAGACTGAGAGTAGCTCATCCTCGTCTATCTGCATCTGATCCAAAGCCGCATTGTACAGGATGTTGACAGAACATCCTGTGTCCACGAAGATGCGCTTAACCTCGTAGTTGGCGATGCGGGCAAGGATTACTAGGGCGTCTTCATGGGGGGCTTCCACTTCTTCCATGTCTGCTGGACTGAAAGAGATTGTAGAGTCGTGATCCTGGCTCCGACTCGTCCCAATTGAGTAGTTTTCCAGTCGCCAGGTATGAGACTTCCTTGCTCGATGGGAATCTCATCCGGTGGGTCCTCCGAAGATTACTCCCACATGTCCGATGGCGGGCCACGTACAGGGCCTTGCCCTTTCGGGGATCTCGTTCTAAGGAGGGAGATCTGCGGGGTGCAGGCCCCCGACTCCTTCCTCGCGACCTTGACCGGGATCGATATCGGGTCTCGTTTTCCCCGGCCTGCTGTTGTCGGGGAGAAAGGCTTCGTAGTGGAGATTTTCGGCGATACCCCACCTTATTCCACTTCCTCCGAGGTTTGGTGTTTGCCTCCTCACTAAATTTCCTCTTCAAGGCATGACATTCCTCGGTGGAGTGTGTTGTACTGTTGTGGAAACTGCAGTACTTTGTCAATGGCTCCGACTGCTCAGTATCCACCGTCTTGACCAGCCTTCGCCTGCCAACCCACTGGTCCTTCCCGAGGTGAAGTTCTTTTCCTCGAGTTAGAGCTGGGGGCTCCCTCCTTTCAGACCGGGGAACAGCTTGAGGGAGGACTCCGGCTGGTTCCTTGCGACGGGCGTATTGCACCTCCTCCACGTTGATGTGCTTGACAGAACACCCCAGCAGATCATCGAAGCTAATGGGTGGCTTCTTCACCAGGGATCGGAAAAAATCTGCTTCCGCAAGCCCTTGTGTGCAGGCACTGACAAGGATTTCTGATGTCGCACTGAGCACGTCTTGTGCCACCCTGTTGAACCGCTGGATGTACTCCTTGATCGGCTCTTTCTGCTCCTGCCTGAAGGCGAATAGATTGAGTGTCGTCTTCTGATAGCTACAACTACTGGCGAAGTGGTGGAGGAAAGTGGTTCTAAACTCTGCGAAGGAGTTGATAGAACCTTGTGGCAGCCTCTGGAACCATCGTTGGGCTGTTCCGGACAGGGTGTTTAGGAACACCGACACTTGACACCGTCAGTATACTGGTGCAGGAGTGCTGCATTTTCAAACTTACAGACATGATCCTATGGATCTGTCTTCCCTCATAATCAGCGATCCCAGGCCCGCGGAATTGCTTCGGCATAGGGTCTTCCACAATCTCCGACGAGAAGGGAGTAGAGGGAACCTTATGGGAGGTCTTAGGTTCCTCCCTTTTCCCTTGTCCCTCTTCATGCCTCTGCGCGCTGGAGGCTACCGAGTTGGCCTTCTCGATGTCTCCGAGAGAGTCTCGTCGGTGGTCCGGGGCTGCTTCGGCGCGTCGCCCGGAGGTGTGATGGATCTTCGTGGTTGGGGGTGTGAGAGGGAGACCCTGGGGATCTCTTCTCGTCCAGAAACACCTCGCTGCGAGGCGACTTGCTCGATTTGGTGTTGTTCAAGCGCCCCCTTGATGGCGTTGGCCACCAACCGATCCAGTTCCTCTTTCGTCAAGACTATGGGTTGTCCCGCTGGCTCTGCCATCGGTGCTTCTTCGGGTGCTTTACTGGTTTCCCACAGACAATGCCAAACTTGTTCTGGAAGGAATCAACGTCGACCGCCAGTCACCAGGGTTCTGCCCACGCGGACGCTGACGATTGAAGAAAAAGTCACATCCTGTGAGATTAACACGAGCGTTAGGGGAACACGCCGGAGGTTATCCGGCGGAGCTCACTCCGACGCTCAAGTCAGTGCCTCGATGGAGAAGATGAAGGAAAGGCAAGACAGTAAATGTGTAGTAAAGAATGCCTCTCCGCTTACCAGAGGTGTTGGAATACCTTTTATACCTACGGGCTGCCTTGGTGCATTCCCATGGTCTATGCCATGTGCCCCCCTTCGTCGGTTACCGGATAGCCTTTGAAACGGTCCACGCCGTCATTAAGTTCGACCGTTGCGACATTTAAAGGTCATGATGGCTCCGCGATAGTGGTGATGCTTATCCACAGATCCGAGAAAAAAGGGGAATGTTACTTAAGGTCGAATGCTGTTTGGGCTCCGCTTCCCCTAGGTGATCTCGGGGTCTTCTGGCCCAGGAGGTCCCGGGTGTTTCGCTTCCCTGAGGTAGTCTCGGGACCCGACTTCCCGGGGTGATCCCGGAAGGGGTTTTCTGATATGCTTTTCAGGGCGTGTTTACTGCGGGGGGCCCTGGAGGCTCCTCTTCCCGAGAGGATCCCGGGAGATCTGAAAGAGAAGTCGCTCGAACTCGTCATATCTTGCCACCCAGCTTTTTTAGCTCACGTGTCCTGCCACGGGCTATTCGCCCCATCAATAAACATGCCTTGAAAATTATCAAAAGCTTCACGATACATTAAAATAGGGAAATTATTCCTTTGAATAAATTTAAATGAATTAAATTATTATTCTTATTTTTTAAAAAGGAAAATTGTGATAAGAAATTTTCTCAAGCAAATAATGATTATCCTACGGACTATTGAATCCGTTGATTCACGCATGAATAACAAAAGTAATATTCTACAACCTATTGATTTGAAAAAGAATATCAAGAAATAGGAAAATAATATTGCTCAAATATTATTAATTCAAAAATTTTCCCTAACATCAACCCAAATAATTATTTAAATAGACATAAAATTGTAAAATGCACAAGGAAAAATCATAATAGAAAGGAAAAAAATCTTAACAGGCTCAAATCTTAAAAATTTTAAACAGACTCAAAATTGTAAAATGCAAAAATAAAATTACCAAAAATACTTAAAATACTAAAAACTATAAAAAATTACTAAAAATAATTAAAAAATTTAATGAATCCTTCTGTGTTACTAGGATTCAATTGTTTGGTTAACCGTTGGAATATATAACTGTTATTCAATTTATGCTGACTAATTATGAGGGTGATCGACTAGTTCCCATGTAAGTGTCTCACCATCCATTATGCTAAATCTAGAAGCACTCGCAGCGAACGACCCATCAAGCTAGTGTTCTTATGTCAACCACTCATTAAGAGAAATTCAACCATTAATTTGCTAAACTTAGGACTCAACCTTAAATGTCTGAGAAATTAAGAAGACACTTTACCATTGTACTATTGCCCCAAGGGTAATAGTACAGCGGTAAAGTGTCTTATGTTAGTGGGGACTATATGAAAATTTCTTTCTTATCTTTGAGTCTTAGGTTAGGGTCTATATAAGTGTCCTATGTAATATTTTGAGATAGTTTTGATCAATGCTATTTGTAGCCATCATTTCCTCTTTGGAACGTCTAGTTCTCTTGTTTTCTATATTCTTGTGTGAATCAACAGAGCTTAAAAGATTGTTTCCGGTATTCATGTTCGAATTAACGAATTTAATAATCGTTTTTGATATTCATGCGCGAATTAATGAAATTAATAGCGAATTATCCGCTGCATTAAAAACTTACTCAAGTGTATTTGTTTTGTTTTGTTTTATTTTATTTTGTTTTGATCGATGAGGAGAGTGTACTCTTTGTGCTGACAACTATTGAAGGGAGCTGATGATGATGATTATTCCGGAAGGAATCAGCGGCGATGTCCAGTCACCGGAGGTTCTGCCCACGTGGAAGTCACTGCGCTGGGGAGGAACTCGGTATCCTGCGAGGTCAACACTAGCGTTAGGAGACATGCCGGAAGGGGTCCGGCGAGTCACTCGACGCTCAAGTCAGTGTATCGTTGGAGAGTAAAGGCAGCAAGAAGGGAAAAACGTATGTAGGGTTGAGAAAGCGTAACCCCTTTACCGGAGGGGTTAGACTACCTTTTATACTGATGGTGGTAGACTGAGCGCATCTCCTCGTTTAGTACCACATATCCATGATTTATGCCACGTCCCCCCTTCTTTCGGCGGTTACTGGATAGCTTTTGAAACGGTCTGCGTCGTTACTACGCTTCGGCCGTTGCGACATTCAAGGGTCGTGATGACTCCTTACATCGGGGAGACTTATCCATAGGTCCGTTGAAAAAGGGGGGGGGGACCATTGCTTGAGGTCGAAGCAAAGTCGGGCTCCGCTACCCCGAGGCGAGCTTGGGGCCTTCTGACCTGGGTGAGCTCGGGCGCTAGAATGCCCGAGGCGCTCTCGGGACCCCCCCCCCCCCTCGGGGGCGGGGGGTCCCGGAAAGGGTCTTCTGGCTATCCTCCTGGGGCGTGTTCCCGAGGAGGGTCCTGAGGCTCGGGAAGGAGGGTCACTTCGACCCGATGTGTCATGCCACACAACTTCTGTTGATGCAGTCTGACCTGATTGTTGTTTTGGTGTTGACAACGATTTAAGTTTAGTTGAGTAAGATGAGTTCGGATTAAGTCCTGGTCGGGGACTGGGCATGAATCCCGGTGAGTGAAGCCGGGTACTAGCGAGTGAAGCTAGGTGAAGGAAACCCCGGTGAGTGAAGCCGAGTCCTGGTGAGTGAAGCTAGGTGAAGGAAACCCTGGTGAGTGAAGCTGGGTCCTAGCAAGGGAAGCTAGGTCGGGTCCTAGCAAGGGAAGCTAGGTGAAGGAAACCCTGGTGAGTGAATCCAGGTCCTAGCGAGGGAATCTAGGTGGAGGAAATCGTAGTGAGTGAAGCTAAGTTGGACTAAGTCCCGGTGAGTGAAGCTGGGCATGAAGTCTTGGTCCGGGGGACTGAGCATTGAGTGTACTGGTCGGAGAGGGCTCGGGAGCTTGTTCTCCGGACCTAACTGAGTCAGAGAAGGCAAGGGAGCTTGTTCTCTGGACTTAGGGTCAAAATGGTCGGAGCTGGATCGGTCTAAAATCCGATCAGGGAGTTGGCACGAACTCCCTCGGTGGTGGATCGGTCTGGAGTCCGATCAGGGAGTTGGCATGAACTCCCTTTATAGTAGATCGGCCTGGTGACCGATCCAGGATGACTGATCGGTCTGGTGACCGATCAGAAACAGATCAGAAACATTCTTTGTGGTCACAGAATGTTGGCTGATCGGTCAGGTGGCCGATCAGCATAGATGATCAGATCATTCTGTGGAGACTCTGGTCGGTCAGTGTGACCGATCAGTTCAATGCCTGGACCGATCAGGCAGGAGCCTGATCGGTCAGCTTGACCGATCAAGCCTTGAGCCTGATCGGTCTGCCGACCGATCAGGTAGGTTGGCTTGAAAGATCAGGCTGTGGCCTGATCGGTCAATGAACCGATCAGGCCGTGGCTGGGTTCTTGAAGCTAAACCCTGAAGAAGTTTAGGATCGGTCTGGTGACCGATCCCCGATCTCTGATCGGTCAGTGTGACCGATCAGACCATTACTGGATCGATCAGGGTTGAGTCTGATTGGTCAGAGGGGTGACTGATCGGTCCGGTGACCGATCAGCGCCTCAGAATTTTAATTTGAATCACTGTCAGACTTCCTGATCGCTTCTGATTTCTGCTGATTTACTTCTGATACGCTTTTATTTGCTTCGCTAATCCATCTGATGAGTGTGCAGGTGATACAGAGATGACACAAACCAAGAAGGAGGGTCAATGGCGACTTTCGCTTCGGCAGGTTTGTCTGTTTTCTGTTCGTAGGATTTAACGGCTTCTGGCGGGCTGGCAACTGTCTGGCAGGCTGGCGACTGACCTGAGGCTCAGCTGAAGAGGTCTTCAGTAGATCTGAGCGCTCAGTGGAGGTCAGTGGGTCAGTGGTGACGGAGCTATGGTTCAGAGGTTGCAGACGCGCCTGGTGATGAGGAGGGAAGCTTAAGAGGAGACTGGCTAAGCAGAGAAAAGAGATGTTTTTGAATCGATCAGAAACCAAGCATACACAACGAGGACGAAGAGTTGAGTGAAGGTTCTTGCGTTAGGGTTGTGCTGTGTTGTGCTTTGTGAAACTTCTTCTTTGTGCTTTCTGTGCTCGCGCTCTGTAAGCTTTCTCTTGAGTCTCTGTGCTTATTTTGATATTTTGTTGAGACTGTTTGTGGAGAGGTTACTCCACCGAGAAGGAGGTTTTGATTATCCGGATTTCTGGGGCTTGATCTGCCGACGATCAAGGGATCGCCCACCTCACGGGCACGCCAAGGAGTAGGGGCAAGTTATCCCCGAACCTTGTAAACCTTCTGAGTTAGCGCTGGTTTGTTCTCTGTCCGTTTCTTTCTGTTCTGTGTTTTTGTTTCCGCTGCTAACCCTATGTGCAGAAAGAAAAAGAAGCCAGTTTTTGTGGCTGGCTATTCACACCCCCCCTCTCTAGCCATCCAAGATCCAACAAGTAGTATCAGAGCCTGGGGCTCTTTCCAACGGTTTAACATCCGAAGAGCAAAGAAGAATGACTTTGAGAGAAGGCTTCGGCACCAACAGACCCCCTTTCTTCGATGGAGCTGACTTCCAATACTGGAGGTTAAGGATGGAAAACTACCTGAAGACCGACATTGGAATGTGGGTTTCAGTCAAGGAGGGATTCACCCTTCCAAAAGATGCTGAGGGCAAATAACTTGACTCAACAAGGTGGTCAGCCGAACAGACAAGGAAGGGAGAGGCTGATGCTAAGGTTGTGGTCACCCTGCAGTGTGGGATGACCAAGGAGCAACTAATCAAGGTTGGTCCCTTCACCAGTGTCAAGGATCTATGGAACAAACTTATTGAGCTCCATGAAGGAACCCGAGATTCCCGGATAGCAAAGAGGGATCTTTTCCTCAATCAACTCCAGAATCTCACCATGAAGGAGTCTGAAATGGTAAGTGAGCTTCATAGTCGATTCAAGAAGATTCTCAATGGGTTGCACTCTATCGATGAGAAGGTCGACAATCGCGACCTTGTAAGGTATGTGCTTAAATCCTTTTCTAGGAATGCCTTGTGGTCATCCATGGTGGATGCCTACAAGGTATTCAAGGACTTGTCCATTGTAAAGTTAGATGACTTCTTCTGTGAAATGGAACTACATGAGATAGCTAACAAAGGCCCAAAGGAGAAGGGTATTGCTCTTGTTGCAAGGGACAAGGCAAAGAAGAAGAAAGAAAAGAAGAAGTAGAAGGAGGTCTCATCTTCCTCATCCGAGTTCGATGAGGATGGTAGTGAATCTTCATCATCTGAGATGACCAACTTTGTGAGAAGGATGATGAGGAAGAGTCAGCGCTACAAAGGGAAAGGTAACACTAATGAAAATAAAATTGATAAATCTAACGTGACGTGTTATGAATGTAGCAAAAAGGGACACTACAAAAATGAGTGTCCAAAACTCAAAAAGAAGGAGGAGAAGGCAAAGAAGAAGAAGGCCTTGAAGGTCACTTGGGATGAGTCTTCATCCAGTTCATCCGAAGAAGAGAAGGAGGAGAAGAGCACCCGGCACGTGACTCTTATGGCCTTAGAAGACATAGAGAGTAGTGATGAATCAAGTGAGCCATCAACCATGGCTTCATCATCTTCGGATGATGAAGAGGTAATCTCTCCCGAATTAGATAAATATTATAGAATAATAGCATGTTTAACTAATCTGCTTAAGAAATCCAAGGAAAAGGTGAAGTCCTTAAAAGTAGAAGTAGAACGGTTAAAAACCTCTAAGGATGAGGATATTGATGACTTACATGTTGAAGTCCTTGAGGATGAAAACAAGGCTTTGAAGAGTGAAGTTGAGAAACTCAAGAGTCTTCTTGAGAAATTCTCAACTAGCTCCAAAACCTTGGACATGATTCTTAACGCTCAAAGAGCGGTTTACAACAAGGCCAGTATAGGTTACCGACCTAAAAAACCTAGTTTTGTCTCATTGATGTCTAGAACTCATTTTAGATCATCAAAAGCTTCTAGGGTTCAAGGAATTAGAAAGAAAGTGATCAAGGCATGGGTGCCTAAATCTTGCATTGTAGGTGCATTAGGTCCCAAGATTTGGGTACCTAAATCTTCCATTTTTCGTGTTGTGTAGGCATTGATTGAGGGGGAGCATCTATCAACTTGGTTTGTTGATAGTGGGTGCTCCAAACACATGACCGGGGATAGATCATTGTTCACTACCCTACAAAGCAAAAGTAGAGGTAATGTATCATTTGGTAACAATGGTAGTCTTAAGGTTGTAGGAATATGAGACATTCAAATATCCGAATGTCTTAGGATCAAGAATGTCCTTCTAGTCAAGGGGATGACTTTCAATCTCCTAAGTGTCAGTCAATTGTGTGATGCGGGATACACAATTGAATTTCACCCAAGTCAATGTCTAATTAGACATAATGACACACATGACACGGTACTAGTAGGCACAAGAGTAGACAACATTTATCAAGTTTCCTTTAAAAGTGCTACTAATGCTTCTATTAAGTGTTTCATGTCCAAAGAAGAAGAGTCTTGGTTTTGGCACCGGAGGTTAGCTCATGTGAACATGAAGAATATCCGAAAATTGGCCAACAAAGGACTCGTACGAGGCTTACCAAGCATCAAATACGAAAAGGAAAAGCTATGTGATGCATGTCAAATGGGTAAGCAAACAAAAGCATCTCACAAAGGTAAAAGCACTGTGAGTACCTCTACTGCCTTAGATTTATTGCATATGGACCTGTTTGATTGTAGTACAATTGTTTCATTGAATGGTAGTAGATATTGCTTTGTAATCATTGATGACTATACTAGATATACTTGGACTTATTTTCTAAAACATAAGGATCAAACCTTAGATATTTTTATTTCTTTTTGTAGAAAAAGTGAAAATGAAAAATCTACAACAATTAAAACAATTAAGAGTGATCATAGAGGTGAATTTCAAAATCATAGGTTTTTAAAGTTTTGTCAAGAAAAATGGTATAGATATGAGTTCTCTACTCCTAGAACACCATAGCAAAATGGTGTTGTAGAGAGGAAGAATCGAGTCTTACAAGAGGCTGCACGAAGCATGCTTAATGAGTACTCTTTACCGAGTTACTTATGGGCTGAAGCTGTAAACACAGCTTGCTATGTGCAAAACCGAGTCCTCATTTATAGGTTTTTAGGGAAGACTTCACACGAACTTTGGTTTGGAAAACCACCTACAGTTAAACATCTCCGGGTGTTTGGGTGTAAGGTGTTCATTCTAAACACCAAGGATCATCTTGGAAAATTCATTGCAAAAGCTGATAAAGGGATACTGGTCGGGTATTCCCTTGTCAGCAAAGTTTACCGAGTCTACAACAAGAAATCTAGGTTAGTTGAAGAATCTTCTGATGTTGTATTTGAGGAGATTCCAAGAGTGATTGATCAATCATAAGATATAGAGGGAGTTCAATTCGAACTTAGGAGACTATGATTGGATGAGAGTCCAAGTGTTGGAAATGTTGCGGATGAATCTGATGATGGTGAGCCTAGATGACATGAAGCTCAGCTGGACCCTGAGTCTGAGCCTGTGTCTAGTGAAACCATCCAGGAAGCACCTCCAACACCAAGCCAAACTAGATTAGCCTCTAGTCATCCCCAAGACCAAATTGTTGGAGATATCCATCATGGGGTTAGGACTAAATCATTCTTTAGGAATGAGGATAATGAGGTTGCCTTAATCTCTGAAATTAAACCTAGAGTAGTTGACGAGGTATTGCATGATCCCGATTGGATTATCGCTATGCAAGATGAGTTAGGTCAATTTGAGAGAAGCCAAGTTTGGGATTTAGTTTCTAGACCTAAAAAGACCACAATTATTGGAACTAAATGGGTCTTCAAAAATAAATTGAATCATAAGGGAGAAATTGTAAGAAACAAGGCACGCTTAGTAGCCAAGGGCTATAGTCAAGTTGAAGGCCTTGATTACGATGAGACCTATGCTCCCATGGCACGATTAGAATCCATTCGGTTGATGTTTGCATTTGCAGCACATAGAGGTTTCAAACTCTATCAAATGGATGGAAAATCGGCCTTCTTAAATGCTTCATTCGAGAAGAAGTCTATGTTGAACAACCATCGGGGTTTGAAAATTTGAATTTCCAAACCACGTGTTTAAGCCAAGAAGGCTCTTTATGGGCTAAAACAAGCACCTCGTGCTTGGTTTGAGCGGTTGTCAACATTCTTGATTGAGAAAGGCTTCGTTAGAGGACAAATAGACCCTACACTATTTCTACGTAGTGATGGTGACAATATATTTGTAACCCAAGTATATGTCGATGACATAATTTGTGGCTCCAACAATAAGGGTTATTTGAATGAGTTCATTGGACACATGGAGAGTGAGTTTGAGATGAGTATAGTGGGAGAATTGACTTTTCTTCCTTGGACTTGAGATCAAACAAACTCGAGACGGAATCTATGTACATCAATCTAAATACACTCAAGAGATGCTCAAAAAATTCAACATGAGTGACTCTAAGAGGTAACCACTCCTATGGCGACTAACACACGATTAGATAATGATGAGAGTGGGAAGCCCGTTGACTTAACCCAATATCGAAGTATGATAGGTAGTTTGCTATACCTCACAGCTAGTCGCCTGAATTCTTTTTGCTGTGGGTATGTAGCTAGATACCAAGTCTGTGCCAAGGAATCTCATTTAATTGTTGTTAAAAGAATTTTGAGATATCTTAAGGGCACAATTGGGGGTACCCCCGTACAGAGTCGTTTGATTTGATAGGCTATACCAATTCCGATTATGCTAGGTGCAAGTTGGATCGGAAAAGCACAAGTGGGGGTTGTCAATTTTTGGGGTCATCCTTAGTAAGTTGGTCAAATAGGAAGCAACACTGTGTTGCTCTCTCCACGATCGAGGCGGAGTATATCGCCATGGGAGAGAGTGTACCACAATTGTTGTGGATGATACACACTCTTGAGGACTATGGATTATCTTACAAGGGTGTGCAAGTGTTGTGTGACAATATAAGCACAATAAACCTTACAAAGAATCCAGTCCACCATTCAAGGACCAAACACATTGAAGTGTGTCATTACTTCATTAGGGATCATGTTGCTAGAGTAGATATTATACTATCACATGTAGAGTCAAAATCGAATCTAGCAGACATTTTCACTAAACCACTCCTCGAAAATGAATTTATTTTCTTGAGGAGGGAGTTGGGAATGTGTCGTGTACAATGGATGGTAAAAACCCTTCATGATCATTTCGAATTGTTGGCCAACTTGGGGACATCTCACAAAAACTATAAAGTTTAACAAAATATTTTTGATTGCTAGAAATGGGGTGAGCTGTTAGGATCAACCAAATTACTCAAAATGTATCATGCATCCCTTGAGTAATGAGATTGAAGAGACAAAAATCATTAATTTGACCAAGTATGGGGAAAACCAATGCATAATATATGTATATTTGGTTCGAAGAACATACTTGGACATTCCAATCAAGTAAAATTGATTGGAGCATTGGTGGTTGATACAAACCTAACTCAAATCTTATGCAAGTCTGTTTTAAGATGTTTAACCCGCAAGGAAACGATTTTCTCTTGATTGATGATGTTGGGAAATGCATTTTGGTTAAGGAAACCCTTTTTAGGATCAAAAGGGATTAAACCTGATTGTATTAGGGTTTAGGAGTGTTTGAGAGTTGAAACAAACTTGTTTCTGAAACATATCAGAGTTTCAGAAATCTTGTTTCTGAATTCTGATCGATTTGTGAACCGATCAGGATTCTATGTATCGAACAGCATGTATCAAGAAACCTTCTGTATCAAACTTGATCGGTCCAACGACCGATCAGGACTCACCCTGATCGGTCAGGCAGACCGATCAGGATCATTTGATCGAAATCCTGATCCAAAATCATGATGAACCAAACCTGATCGGTCCACCGACCGATCAGGCTGTTCTTGATCAGTCCACCGACCGATCATGCTGTTCCTGATCAGTCAAGCAGACCGATCAGACTGTTTCTGATCGGTCAGCAGACTGATCAGGAGTTTATGTCTCGGAAAATCATAAAATCAAAAGTCCTCCTCCTGATTGGTCCACCGACTGATCAGGCTTGTTCCTAATCGGTCAACCAAACCGATCAGGGCTCCATCTGATCGGTCTGGTGACCGATCGGATCGCTTCGGGCTCGATCAACCGCCCGATCGTTCTCATTGAATCTGGTTGGTGATCGGTCACCAACCCTATTAACTCCCCGTACTCCTTCAACCCTAGCCGCCGATCACTTGAGTTCTTGCGCTGAACACTTCCTGTGAGTTCTTGCGCAAGCTCTCGAGTTCTTCCTCTTGCTCTTGCGAGTTTCTTCTCAAGCGAGTTCAAGTCTTCCGCTTGCAAGTTCAAGTCTTCTCAACCAAGCTCAAGCTCTCTGTGAGCTCTTCCGCTTGCAAGTTCTCTTGCGCAAGTTCTTTCTCTTGCGAGCTCTGTGGTGTTCTTCTCAACCAACCAACTCCAATGGCACCCAAGTAAGATGCTCTTGTGTAGTTTTTTTCCCTATTTGTTTTATACTTTGTGATTTTGGGGAACTAATCAATATGTTTCATACTTGTGTCATGCCCTTAAACCTAACTATTTTGGTTGTGTCGTGACCTGCCGTGACCTTCCAAACCATTTTTGTACCGTAAACTTCACTTGATCAAACCATTTCTTTGTCGTAACATATTTCCAAACTTTAGGAAATCTTCCAAGGGTAAGGCTCCTGCTGAGGGAACTTCCAAGTCTAAAGCCCCTTCATCATCTAGACCCTCCGAATCCGGCAGACCTCAACCCTCTACCAGTCCTAGATTCCTTAGTGTCTATTTTGAAAAAGCCTTTGAGAATTCCACCTTTAAGCTTCTCCCCTGCCGATCGGTGGATAAATCTTTTGTATATAAACATTGTCCATCCGTGAGATAAATTATCGAATACTATGCTTTGGAATCATTTCTTTTCCTTGAACGCGATACCAACTTTGATTTGGTCTCAGAATTCTACAATAACCTTGATCACGGTGCTGGCACTATTGGGTATTCTACCCGAGTGGCCAGGATAAACTTAGATTTCACTTACGCCGCTTTCTCGGAGTATCTGGCTTGTCGCCGATCGCCGAATATCTATCCCATATTTCCTAGTATTCCAGATCCTCTACCAGTTCCATTCTTGGGAGTCACCCCTGATTCTATTTACGAGTATTTTTTAGGACACCCCAGGCCGGATGTCCTTGATGAGCTAGCCCCTGATTTCCCCACTTTTGCTGCTTTTCGACTCTCCCCAGTTGATTATATCCTTTTCAAGATTATCACCAACTGTATTCTGCCGATCACCTCAAAACCCTTAGCAGAGATCCGCTCTTTTCACTGCCTGATGCTGTATGGGATGCATCGCCATCTAGATTTTGACATCATGGCGAGTATCTACCAATCCATTCTCTACTATAAGGATCCCGAGCGTCGTACGGTTTATATGCCTTTTGGTCACATTATTACTGACTGGCTCCAGTCAATCGGTATTGATGTGCCCAAGGGCAGGACTGTGCCGATGGTTCGGCAAGACTGCAGACTTGGGAGATGCGTGTTTTCCAAGTCTGGCATCATTGCTGATGCTCGGGGTCTTTGGTGGAAGGATGGGAGGGCGATTAGGGAGCTTCCAAGGGCACCACATATTCAGGTAGCTGCGGATCCAGCTGGACATCAGGATGCGCCCGCTGCAGCAGAGGACGACTACGAGGTGGAGCCAGATCTGAGATGGCAAATCACCGAGCTCGAGCAGACGATGGACCACAGATTTCACATGTTGGAGCTCGGGCAGCAAGAGTTTCGGTCTGAGATACGTGCCGAGATTTCTGGGATGCGTACTGATCAGCGAGAGATGTTTACCGAGTTGTGCGCTTGGATGGCTGGTCATCCGCCATCACATACATTTCCTGGCTTTCAGCCGTCTGGCAGCACTGCTCTAGGGAGCTTCCTACCTATTGATGACACTGCATTCGATCCGATGCAGTTAGATGGCCCCCCATGATCCTGCTGATCAGGATTGATATCCTGTGCTGTATTTTGACTCATGACTGATGTTTGATGTTCTTTTTCTGGCTGATTACATTATGCTATGTTTTGGTATTTCTTTCAGTTATTGGTTGTATTCTGTGTTTACTCTATCGACATATGATGCATATGTGTGATTGTCTTGATATATTTATTTCATATGTTTTTCATATACCTTTCACTTATTATCTCTTGTTTATTTTGAGAGACCCTTGGTTAAGGGGGAGATTTTTAAACTTAATAACCAGTCTACACCCTTTTCGGTGTTTGAAAAAGGGGGAGAGCTTGGTTAGTTAAGTTTAGGGTTTATAACGAATTCAATTACTGTAGGGGGAGGACTCTGATTCCCTTGCGATAATGAAATTTGACTTCATTTGACTTCTAATTTACCTAAACTTAAATCGGGTTGTCAAACAACTAAAAGGGGGAGATTATTGATGCAGTCTAACCTGATTGTTGTTTTGGTGTTGACAACGATTTAAGTTTAGTTGAGTAAGATGAGTTCGGATTAAGTCCTGGTCGGAGACTGGGCACGAATCCCGGTGAGTGAAGCCGAGTACTAGCCAGTGAAGCTAGGTGAAGGAAACCCCGGTGAGTGAAGTGTTGGATCAAAGAAAACGATAGAGGGGGTGAATATCGTTATAAAATTTTTCGGAACACTTAGAGAAAATACGCAGCGGAAAATCAATCAATCGCAAACTCAGATTATTTTTACTTGGTTCGAAGTCGCGGTCGGCTCCTACTCCAAGGCCCACGATCCTTGATCATTTATTTTGGGCAATTCTATATTCGGGAAAACTTTTACAGATTGATAATACAGATATAGAATTGGAAACTGAATTAACAACACTTTCGTAATTTAAAGTTTTACTGACACCCGAGGTGGATCGAATTTCGGAGCAAAGGGTCGTCGTCGGCGCTGGAATCTCGAAGTCGAACTTTGTCGGAGCACAGTGCTTGAGCGAAAGTATCTGGAGCGTTGAGAGCAATGGATGTTGAAGCCTTGGGGGTGAACCCCCTTTTATAGCACCCATACGGGCTCCTGTGTCGATGGGGGCGCCTAACACGTGGCCTTCCCTACGCGATCTCTTATCCGCAGGCTCGATCAGTGCTTATCCATCTCCACTTGGGCGCCTGAGCTGATGGGGGCGCCCGTGACCTCACGGGCGCCTGAGCTGCCTTAGTTCAGAGGCTTCGCTACTGTGATTTGGTGTTTGCCTTTACACTGGGGCTCCTGTCTCCATACGGGCGCCCGTATCCATCCGGGCGCCTAGTCCCAGTGAGGCACCTCACTTGCAGAAGATCAGTTTTTCGATCCTGCAACTAAGGTTAGTTTCAAAACACAACAAGCAAATGTGTTAGCCATTAGTTACAGCCGTAGTTGTCTTGGTTCTAACTTCGGGTCTCCCAAATGGAACCCTAGGTTGAACCAACGCCTACTGTTCCCTCGACGGGGAACGCGTCCTCACCTACTCCTCTCAGGAGAGTTTACCTCTTGCCAACCGGCTCCTCCGGCTGGACTTTTACCCGATCCACCTGACCAGGTCTTCGTGCCCAACTTCCGGTCAGGTCTTCTTGCCCAACTTCCAGTCAGGTCTTCGGTGCCCAGCCCAATGCCAGGACTTCTTGCCCAGTCCTCAACTAGGACTTCTTTGTCCAACTTTCGGTCAGGTATTCTTGCCCAGTCCTCGACCAGGACTTCTTTGCCCAGCCCTTTGCCAGGACTTCTTGCCTAGTGTACCTAGGACTTTTCCTGCACACACAGTAAACATGTTAGATCACAATAACACCTTAACTTCTGAACCCTTTGCTATTATCAAAACACAGGTTTGACTTAGGTGCTACCAGCACCAACAATCTCCCCCTTTTTTATTTATGGCAACACGGTTCAAAAAGTTATGTTAAAGAAACAAGCAATATAAAGGATATTTTAGTTTCCTCCCCCTGAAATAAAAATTCTCCCCCTGAGTTTTTCAAAAATAAGTAGGGTTTTTGAAAACACTTTCTAAGTTCTTGACTATTCTTAAAAAAATATTTTCCAAAAGATTTTTCAAGTTAGATACTTAGAAAATTTTCAAAAGATTTTCAAGTTAGATACTTAGAAAATTTTTAAAAGATTTTCAAGTTAGATACTTAGAAAATTTTCCAAAATAATTTTAAGTTTAACCACTTAGAAAATTTTCAAAAGGAGTTTTCAGTTTAAGCACTTAGAAAATTTTCCAAAACATTTTAAGTTTAAACACTTAGAAAATTTTCAAAAGGAGTTTTCAGTTTAAGCACTTAGAAAATTTTCCAAAATATTTTAAGTTTAAACACTTAGAAAATTTTCAAAAGGAGTTTTCATACTTAGAAAATTTTCAATTTTGAAATGCTTTAGATTTGAAAAAAAATATTTGTAGGTATTTTCGTTACTTTACTTTTTGAAAAAAGGAGATAAAAGTTTTGAAAAAAATTAAAAGTTTGAAAAAAAATTAAATTTCGAAAAAACTTCTTTTCTCTCCTTTCCATTCTCTCCCCCTTTGCCATATATCAAAAAAATTATTATAGCAAAAAATATAGTAAAGAAAGTAAAATTATGTATTGAACCAATTCTAAGCATAAACTAGACCAAACCAAATTACATCTTCTTTTTCAGGTCCTGTCTAACCCAGTTGGCTACTTACTAATTGTCATAAACAGTAGCTTTTGCTAGGGTTAGTCAAGTTAAGTGATCTGATCAGGTTAGATTTTCTAAGCTTGACACTTAATCTGATTACTGTTCAATTGGTATTTATTGCCCCAATTACTGCAGATGCACTGACTTAAAGCATCTTGAATCAAGGCATAGACCTAAGCATCTCAACCCAGTCTAGGTTGTCAATCAAAAGTACCCTAAGATGCTTGTGAGATGCTGGCTTCTAGATCTATAGGTGCATGCAATTCTAGGGTTAGGGCCTAAGCTAAGTCCATTTGCGAAAAAAGCCCTAGTTTTGAAGGGGATATGTTTAAAAAAAACTAAGTCGGAAAATCATTTTAAATTTCAAGACAAAAATGATTTTTCAAACATATTAAATAACAGAAATAATTTTTAAAAAAATCATGTAGAGCAGTCCTATTCTACTAAGCATAACCTTAACTGCCTTCTTAGTGAGCTAAACTCAGACTCAGGTAAGGGTTTGGTAAAGATATCAGCTAAGTTTGACTTTGAGTCCACATGCTTAAGGATTATTTCACCCCTGGCTAGGTGTCCTAGCTTGGAGGGCTAGGTGTGAAAAGTCCTAACTTGGAGGTTTAGGTGTGGAAAAGTCCTAGCTTGGAGGGCTAGGTGTGAAAAGTCCTAACTTGGAGGGTTAGGTGTGGAAAAGTCCTAGCTTGGAGGGCTAGATGTGAAAATTCCTAACTCGGATGGTTAGGTGATGGAAACCCTGGCTTGGAGGGCCAGGTCCTCGCTTGGAGGGTTAGGTTGGATGAAACCCTGGCTTGGAGGGCTAGGTCCTAGCTTGGAGGGCTAGGTTGAAGTCCCGGTGAGTGAGACTGGGCATGGAGTCTTGGTCTGAGGGACTAAGCACGAGTCAGAGAAGGGCTGGGAGCTTGTTCTCTTGACTTAGAGTGGATTTGCCCTTGCCCGGATCGGTCTGGTGACCGATCAGGGAAGTTGGCACGGAGTTCCCTCGTGGATCGGTCTGGTGACTGATCCAGCTATGACTGATCGGTCTGATGACCGATCAGGGAGCATACAGAAACTTGGCTGATTTATGTTCGGCTCCTGATCGGTCTGGTGACCGATCAGGGAGAGAACAGAAAGTCTTGGTTGGATTCTGTTCGGCTCCTGATCGGTCTGGTGACCGATCAGGGAGAGAACATAAGATTTTCTGTTAGGCTCCTGATCAGTCTGGTGACCGATCAGGGAGAGAACAGAAAGGTTTGGGTTGGCTTCTGTTCGGCTCCTGATCGGTCTGGTGACGTATCTGGGATACTGTTCAGATCGTTCTGGTGAACGATCTGTTAGGATCGATTGTGTCTACTAGAGGGGGGAGAATAGCGATTCTTTGACTTGTTCTTCCTACGTTGTTAGTATGCACAGCGGAAACAATAATAACGAAAACAAACAACGCTAACAAACCAGTTTTACTTGGTATCCACCCTGGCCGGGTGACTAATCCAAGAATCCGTCGGTGGATCACTCCCCAGATAACCTTCGGCTAGCCCTCATCGCTCCTTGTGGGTGGAGAAACATCGCCACAGCACCTTGACACAATCAGGACTCTAGAGACTACTAACAAGCCTTAACCAAGCTTGTTTCGTCAAAAATCTCAGCCACCACGAAGTCTCCTTTAAATAAGACTCGGGCTGAAACCCTCGCCACCAGTCAACTGCTCCCAGGGCAGTCGACTGGTGCCAGCTAAATTCGACCGTTGCAACCCCCAACGTTCGAATTTTAGCCAACTCACCAGCCGCTACCAGTCGACTGCCCCCAGGGCAGTCGACAGTCGACTGGTCCCAGGGCTGAGACCTTTCAGTGAGTTCCATCAGTCGACTGCCCCCAGGCCAATCGACTGGTCTACTCACCCACCTAAGGTTACCCTTCCTGAGTACATTCCACTCCGCACTCAAACCCTAGGATTTCCCGAGTACAATCACACTGCACTCGTATCCTCACGACTCGACTGACTCCTCATTCGCAGCCTCGACTATTGCCTTCGTGCCCTCTTCATCTTCGGCTCCTGCCCCTCGGATGCACGCAAGCCTCCAACTTGCCTCCATGTCATCCTTCACGCATGCCTCGAAGTCCGCGCCCATCAGCTCATCGTCCCTGCTCACCAAGGTCCCTCGGATGCGCACGCAAGCCTCCAGCTTGCCTCCATGCCATCCTTCACCGTACCGAGGCCGTCCAGTCAAGTCCATATGTGTAACCTGTACAACCTGCACACTCAACATACACATATAAGTACACAAGGGTAAACCTAACTTAAACCCTTTGCGCAAACATCAAAACCTATGGTCACTCCGGACCATCTTAGGGCTGATTGCTCCAACAATCTCCCCTTTTTTTGATGTTTGGCAATCCGTTTAAGTTAGGGAAAACAAAACAGTAGTCAATGGCAAATATAATGCATATGCAATGCAAAAATGGATCCTATCCCAAGGCATCCCACACCTAACCCTCCAAGTTAGAAATTTTCACACCTAGCCCTCCAAGCTAGGACTTTTCACACCTAACCCTCCAAGTTAGGAATTTCTCACACCTAGCCCTCCAAGCTAGAACTTTTTACACCTAACTCTCCAAGTTAGTAATTTCACCAAAACGGGTTTTTTAAAGCTTCTCCAAAGCTCCCCCTCCATTGGACTTACAAAGGCTTTTTAAGAACCTTCCAAGGATCCCCTTACGCCAAGAATGGAGCAATCATGCTCCCCCTTAATCATAGCTCTCCCTAAACCTAGGGTTTCTAGCAAAGGTGTGTTTGGTTTCCCAACTTAAACCCAACACTTCTCCCTTTTTGCCTAACATCAAAAAGAACCCAACAATATCACAATTATCGGTTCTTTTAATCCCTAATGACCATAAACAATGTGTACTAGCCTCCCAGACACTTGTTTTGCATCATTTGGACCCCAAACCAGCTGCTGATACAAAAATCAGCTTTGACCAGTCGACTGCCCCTCAGGGCAGTCGACTGATACTCTGAAAATCAGAATTTCAGCTTTTCTGACGAAATTCAGAAATGCGCCAGAAATTTCACAAATCTCCAAAAATTCATAAATTTTGTGGAGAGGTTTGTGGTACCCATATCTACTTGGGAAAAATACATTCCAAAATGTATCTATCACCATTCCCAAGTTTGATACAAAAACTAAAAACTAGCAAAAGGTTCACTCAAACCTTAACCAAAAGTCCTAGTTTTGGTTTCCCCTTGATGTCTCTGCCCATGCCAACCCACAATGCGTCCCTAGCATTGATTTACATGGCAATTACACACCAAAAACTAATTTTCATGCCACATGACCCCAATGTCATATTTCCATGCATGAAATTCAAAAACACCGTGCCAAAACCCAAGAATTGAGACTCAAGTCCGTCTCCAATTCCTTTGGCACCCTCCATGGTCCAACTAGACCTCTAGGAGGAACCCTCCAAGGATCCATTCACCATCTATCCCAAAGGCTCCTAGAGCTTCCCCTTGAGCTCTTAGCCCTAGCCACCTCCCTAGGTGACTCAACCATCACTAGGCCACATCGGTGTTCCACCGGTGACTCTTGGCCTACAAACTCAACCATCTTAACCTTAGACACCTTGTCTTTGGTTAAGTCATTTCTTTTTCCTTTAAATGGCACCCCTTTGCTATTTTTGGACTCCCCTTCTTGCCATAATCATATGCTACCCTAGCATATTTCTTCCCCTTGGAATGGGAGTTCTTAGATCGGTATCCCAACCCCGATCTATCATTGATGTGGTTTAAGCCACCCAACACCATATCTAAACCCTTAGATCTAATAGTGAATCTCTCTAGAGTTTTCTCTAACCTATCAAGTTTTTCCCTTAAAGCTTGATTTTTCCTTTCTAGGTTTCTAAACCTAGAATCCACATGTCCACTTTCAACATCCCTAGACCTACCCTCCTTTCTAGGCACATTCCTTCCCTTCTTGGGATTAATGTCATGATCCTTAGGTCTAAAGATCTTTGATTTTTCATGATGTATGACCTTTCTAGGGTTTTGATGTACCTTGTTAACCCTAGTCCTATCATTGTATCTAAATCCAAAATTGTGCACAAGTAAATAATTTTCATTGATTTTAGCATGCATGGATGAATGATTTGTCCTATTTTTGACATTCATGGAGGAACTAGAATTTAAGTTGCATTTAAATTTAGAGTTAGGGATTACCTCCCTTACCCTTGTAGTCCCTTCTTGATGTAATATTTGCTTCTTCTTTTCCTCCTTCTCCCATTTTCTCAGATGCTCCATTTTCTTTAATTCTCCTTTTCTAGGGCACTTGGTGTGGTAGTGCCCTAGTTCTCCACATGTGAAGCATCAGATTTTCTTTTTCTTTTCTTGGGCTCCTCCATTCCTACAACTCATGTTAGATTTAACAGAACTTAAAATAAGTGTAGATTTTACGTCCTTCTTACCATTTGGGCACTTGTCCTTGTAGTGCCCCTTTTCGTTGCAACCAAAGCATGTGATGTGCTCCTTTTTCCTTGCTTTGGTGGAGGTAGAGGTTTCTTCTTGTTCTTGTATGATTGAGGGTCTCTCCCCCTCAATTCTTGATATTGATTCTTCCTCTTCTTCTCTTGATGAGGTGGATGACTCCTCACTTGATAGCATGGACAATTTTTCATTTTGGTCCTCTTGGACCCTTGAACTTATTTCATCATGCTCTTCCACTGATTGAACTTGTGTAGAGTTCTTGTGAACTTCTTTCAATTTCATCCATAAATCATGTGCGCTTTTGTAATCTCCTACACAACTCATCACATTAGTAGGCAAGATATTAATCAAAATATTTATTACCTTCTCATTGGCCCTAGCTTGTTCTTGTTGTTCATTTATCCAATATCTAGGGCGAAGTCTCTTGCCATGCTTGTCCTTGGGAATTTCAAATGGGTCTTCAATGGTCATTCTACATTCCCAATCCATCCCTAGCTAATTTTTCATCCTTGTCTTCCAATGATCGAATTCTTCATGATTATAGGATGGTGGTGTGTTGATGTCTTCCCCCAATTTATCTTCCATGTCTTTCTTCCTCTAGCGTGTGCTCCCTCGGTGATTAGTCCGATCAAGAGCGGTCCTTCGCTCTGATACCAATTGTTAGGATCGATTGTGTCCGCTAGAGGGGTGAGAATAGCGATTCTTTGGCTTGTTCTTCCTACGTTGTTAGTATGCACAGCGGAAACAATAATAATGAAAACAAACAACGCTAACAAACCAGGTTTTACTTGGTATCCACCCCGGTCGGGTGACTAATCCAAGAATCCGTCGGTGGATCACTCCCCGGATAACATCCAGCTAGCCCTCGTCGCTCCTTGTGGGTGGAGAAACCTCGCCACAGCACCTTGACATGATCAGGACTCTAGAGACTACTAACAAGCCTTAACCAAGCTTGTTTCGTCAAAAATCTCAGCCACCACGAAGTCCCCTTTAAATAAGACTCGGGCTGAAACCCTCGCCACCAGTCGACTGCTCCTAGAGCAGTCGACTGGTGCCAGCTAAATTCGACTGTTGCAACCCCCAACGTTCGAATTTTAGCCAACTCACCAGCCGCTACCAGTCGACTGCCCCCAGGGCAGTCGACTGGTCCCAGGGCTGAGACCTTTCTGTGAGTTCCATCAGTCGACTGCCCCCAGGTCAGTCGACTGGTCTACTCACCCACCTAAGGTTACCCTTCCTGAGTACATTCCACTCCGTACTCAAACCCTAGGATTTCCCGAGTACAATCACACTGCACTCGTATCCTCACGACTCGACTGACTCCTCATCCACAGCCTCAACTATTGCCTTCACGCCCTCTTCATCTTCGGCTCCCATCCCTCGGATGCACGCAAGCCTCCAGCTTGCCTCCATGCCATCCTTCACGCATGCCTCGAAGTCCACATCCATCAGCTCATCGTCCCTGCTCACCAAGGTCCCTCGGATGCGCACGCAAGCCTCCAGCTTGCCTCCATGCCATCCTTCACCGTACAGAGGCCGTCCAGTCAAGCCCATATGTGTAACCTGTATAACCTGCACACTCAACATACACATATAAGTACACAAGGGTAAACCTAACTTAAACCCTTTGCCCAAACATCAAAACCTATGGTCACTCCGGACCATCTTAGGGTCGATTGCTCCAACACGATCAAGTGTCGTGGACTCTTCCTTATAACCGATCAGGCTGGAGCCTGATCGGTCAGAGAGCTTCCTGATCGGTCTGGTGACCGATCAGGCCCTTGTGGTTGCGAAAGCTGGGAATCCCAGCAAAGCTGTGGATCGGTCCAGTGACCGATCCACGATCCCTGGATCGGTCCGGTGACCGATCACTTTAATTCAAACGCGCTGTCAGATGCTCTGATCACGTCTGATCGCGTCTGCTTTCTCTGCTCTTAACTTCTGATTGTTTGATTCTCTGTTGATTTGCTGCTCTAATGAGCTGCTAAGTGTGCAGGTCACTCAGGGATCATCCAAGGGGAGTCAAACGAAGGCTTTCACTACAGCAGGTTTGGCTGTTTGCTTCCGCAGGTTGTAACGTCCTCTGGCGTGAGCTGCAACGGCTGAGGAGCTGATGACCTGGGGCTCAACTGGAGGGGATTCAGTGAGTCCAGAGGAGGTCAGGGGTAGCTGGCTGTTGCAGGTGAGCAGCTGGGAGATGCTGCAGAGGAGCGTGTGACCTGGCGATGGAAGCAGGATAAGCCGTGGAGTGGAGGAGCTAAAAAGTTCTCCACATCGAAAGGTTTGCTCTATCATCTGTGTGCATTACTGTGAATCACTTGAAGCAATCTCTTGCGAAGTTGTAACCTTGAGTCTGTGGAGGGAGTCGCGAGTGGATCAGCAAGCAAACGAAGAGCTGGGAGCTCTTGCGTTGGTGGCACTGTGCTGTGCTCGGTGATCTGCTCTCTCATTTCTCATCCTTGTGCTTTGCTAGCGATCTGTAAGATCTTCCTTGTTGTCTCTGTGCTTAATTTCTGATACATTTGAGACCATTTGTGTGGAGAGGTTTCTCCATCGAGAAGGAGGATTTGATATCCGGATTTTCGAGGCTTGATCTGACGATGATCAAGGGATCGCCCACCTCACGGGCACGCCAAGGAGTAGAGGCAAGTTATCCCCGAACCTTGTATATCCTTGCGTTAGAGTTTTTCTTGTTACTTAGTTTCTGCACTTAGTTTCTCTATTTGTTTTGCTTCCACTGTCTAACCTCTGAAGTGCAGAGAAAATTTAAAAACTGCTAAGTTTCAAGTGTCTGTCTATATTCACCCGCCCCCCCCCCCTCTCTCTAGCCATCCAAGAACCAACACACACTAGGAAGGTACTCTTCGGCATGGAATTCAGCGGCCCGGGGCTGGTGCAGAGTGAAGAGCTTATGTACCGAGCGGGCCTCAACCCTAAAGTGACGGGAATCAGCCCCACCCTGGGTATGCTCATCTTTTCCTTCAATGCCCGTTAGTTCTGACTGATGTTCTTTTTGTCTGGCTATTGCAGAAGAAGTCATATTCGCCAAGGTGATGGGTCGGCTCATCAGGTGGAGGAGGCCAACAAGGAGGCGTTGAATCCTCCTCCAACTGTTCCCAATGCCCCTCCTGCGCCCGCCGAGTCCTCGGAGGGGACTGCTGACTCGTCCCGTGGGATTGCTTCGCCCGAAAGGGTAAAAGTCACTGTTGCATCCCCGCCGATCGAGAGCCGAAGGCCTTCTGATCAACAGGTTGACCCTGTGGTGGATCTTCCTCCTGGAGGTGGTTCTTCCCCGAGAGCTGTCCATCCAGAAGGGGTTAGAGAGGGGCCCTCCCCTCCTGTTGCTCCTTTAGAAGTCCAGTCCACTAGCCGGCAGAAGCGGCGGCTCCCCAATGGCTTGGGTCCTAAATGGAAAAATCATCGCTCCACGAGTTTGCCCATTCTTTTGTCTGTGCCTGAGAAAGTTGCGCCACTCCCCGAGGAAGTAGCGTCTGTTCCTGTTCCTCCAGTCTTCGCTCCAGAGGTGATCGTCCCAACACCCCCTTCGGGCTTTATTGATCCGGCCACGTCTTTAAAAGGCAAGGAGGTATTGTATACCCAATACCGGATGAAACTGGACCGACTGAAGAAGAGGTTGGACGCAGCATTGGAGGCTTTCATGCAATCCTTCCCCCCGGTGTAGTTCAAGGAGGTTCCAACCGCACAGGTTTTGACTGAGGGTACTTCTAGCTTTGAGGAGGATGACTCCGGCCCTTCCAGTCTGCCACCTGAAGCCCTGGTCGTCCAACGACTTCCCCCTCGTTAGGGCTCGCTGCTGCCCGAGGGACGAGGTAACATGCCAAGCACTCTGGAGGGGCAGCCGTACGAGTCTTGGCTGGCCCACTAACCACTATTCGGGAGACTGAAGGTACAAGTTACTGTTGCTTTGACCATTCCTTTGCATACTCTCTGATTCCTTGGTGTAATGGTAGGCGGCCGAGGATTGCCTCACCGTCGGTCGAGGTTTATACTCATGGCCTCAGGTCGAAGTCTTAACCCGCCGAGCCTTGAGAGCGGAGGTCGCGGCTGACCACGAGCATCGAGCGGGGATCATGCAAGCAGGGGTCAGCAAATCACTTCATGCTAAAGTGGGGCATCTACTGGACACCTTGCAGGACAAAGAGCTGGTTCTCCAGAATTCCCGCCACCGATAGCGTCTGGCATCTGAGAAAGCGGTGGTTGTTACTCAGAACCTGCTCCAGGTGATGCAGGAGAGGGACCAGCTTCAGATGAGGGAGAAGAAATTATTGAATGACATCCGACACATGATAGCCTCAACCGAGAGGTTAAACGCACGCGTTCAGTGTCAGGCGGAGCAGCTCAGTCAGAAGGAGTTTGATCACATGATGACCACTGACCGCGCGTTTATCCTGGAGGATGACCTGGCTCAGGCTCGGTCGGATGAGCGGGTCACGTTGGAGAGGCTCAGAGAGGCCTTAGCCGAGCAGACTGAGATGTCTGCCGAGCTGGGATGGTTGAGGCGTTCCTATGAGGCTGCTGAGGCCAAACTCCTTGCTCTTCGGGTTATTAAAGCTTCTAGCTCTGAGGAGGCTGAAGCGGGCTTCAAGGCGAAGTTTCTGGAGTCAGATGAATTCTGTGCTATCGTGGCCGAACAGCTAATGAAGCGCCTGCGGCAGGACTTCCATGGGGCTATCAATCAGTTGAGGAAGGATAAGCTCCTACCACTCGATGTTGACCCGTTTTTGTAAGTATTGGTCGAATTAGAGAGGGGACGAGGACTCGAACTTGTAGGATCCTAGGTTTACCAGGGGACAGACCCTATTGTAGCAATTTTGAATTAGTGTGATCATCTTTACCATTTCGTGTGTATGTGTCGGTGTCTTGCTTGATATGTCTCATGCCTTCGTATTACGGACTTAACAAATTGGAAAGTATTTGTTTGTTTCGAGGATGATCCTGGGTGTGGGTCCCCTAGGATGATTTGCAAGTCATACCGCCCTGCTTGCATTTATGTCCAAGGTGGGCCCTTGTCAATTTTTCCTTCTGGCGACGGCAGGTGGCTCTCGAACCATCGCCTCCACATCATCCGCGATCTCATTGAATAAGCTCACAAAGGGTAGTGGGTTCCTAGGCGCAGCATGGGCACATTGGTCGAAGCGATGCTTTGGCGTTTGTTGTTGTTCTTGCGTCATTCCTGCATTAACTGCACGGAGAGGCAGTGGTCAATATAAATAGGGGGAGAGGGGTACACCATCTCCTTCATCCATCCCTTCCGTCTACTTTCTTCCCAGTGTTCTTCCCTTCTCTCTTGTTGGTGTCCACGATGCCTGATATCGGAGACGCAATAGTGTTCTTGGCCGAGGGGCCTGACAGAGGTAGAGGCTTTTGTATCACTACCCTCGCCGGGGAGCATGGTGGAGATGATGTCCAAGGTTTCGCTGAAGATCCTGGAGGATATGAGACTCTCGAATTATCTGAAGAGTCCAGAAAAGACATTACATGGACCTCCAGGGGGCATGGAGGAGATGACTCATCCTGCTGATCACCTCCCCTTGGTCGGCCCGTGGCGGTGCGCTAGCAAACGCCATCCTCTTCCGCATCCTCGTTTTCCCCATGTTTTGGGTAGAGGATGGTGTTTGTGGGAAACACCATCATCAAGAGCGCGGGGTGGCTACAGCCGCTGGCTTTTCTCTTTCTCTTTCTTCTTTTCGTTGATCCCCTATTTGCAGTGGCTGCTCCCCCCTCCTGTTAAGGCAATTCTTCTTTACGTCTTTACACGCTCTGGAGAGAAATTGTCATTGTTGTTCCCCTTCCTCTTCCTTCTGAACGTTGTAGCGGATTCATCTTTGCAGGAAGAGGTGGTTGGGGACTCCAGATGGGGTCGTGCTACCCATGTGTTACCTTAGGCGTCTTCACCTGTTACCGACTACTCGGATGGAGTACCCAGAAGGCGGCAAAAGATTCAAGGACCCCGTCGACGGACTTCTGCGCACCACACATTTGGGAGGTGGCTCCGAGACTAGCGACTCTGCGGGAATGACGCTGTAGAGGAGAAAAGCCTAAGTAGAAGAGCGCTTTCTCTCATAAAATATTTCAATTATATCTTGATAATTCTCTGAGACCATTTCAGAAGCTACCGTGTGAATGCTAATCAATCGGTTAGCTAATTTGCATTATATATTTGTAAAAATTAATTAGAATTTCTTGTTATTGGGAAAAAAAATTTATTGCGTTTAAATATATTGTGTTTATATATATATATATATATATATATATGAGATAATTTGTATGTGAAATTTGTTTGTGTTTTTATATTTGTTTGATGAAAAATTCAATATTTAACCATTTCATCTAGAATAATTGGAAAAATAAAAATAAGATTAGAAATACTCTGATTGGTAGGATCCAATTCAAAATGGTTATAAATTAAACTTATTATTAGTTCTCAATTACGAGCGGAGTGAAATATGACCCATAAATTAGTGATTAAAATAATCGAAAAAGCTTTTATTAAGTTAGTTAGAGAAGAATTAATGAATCTTAAGAGTTTAGAATCATTACTCGTAATAAAATAATGTATTGTACGATTATGTATTGTTTATTTGAAATTATTTGTTTATGTGGAAATGTACATGAATTTGTTTGATGTATTGGAATTTAGTTGATTGAAAATTTCTATAGTTTGTGACAAATTTTGTAATGAAAATAAACTCGTTGGGGGTTGTAAAATCTGGCAAATTGGCATCGAAAATAATTTCATTCGAAAAATATTTTGGTCACTGATTTACAAAAAAATGATTTGAGATGAATTTATATTTTTCCGTTGACCTATTTGCGATGAAAAAATATTGTTGCAAAATTTTTTATAAATTTTTTTTTGCAACATTTTTTTTAAATTCGTGATAAAATTTATCGCAAAAACGTCATTATTATTGTAGTGCATGTACTCATATTGTTGTGTCATTTATAGGGGAACTGTCATTTTGGATTAAATCCATCAGATTGGCTCATCTCGTCCATCAATTTAAATAAGTTGGGTTGAAATTTTGTAAACTTATCATTTGACAGGCTTAAATAGACCAGCTTGCGCGGGTTGTGCATCTAAGCGAGTTGGCTCGTGGCGAGCTCGAGTTTGCCTAGGGATTGAGAAGGAAAAAAAATCAAAACTTAAAATTAAAATGGAAAGTTCAATGGCCTCGTGGGCTGCCTATTCTGAAATCAATCTTAAAAATTCTAATCTTTTAATTTTATTTTTTTATGAACTCATGGATTGACCCGCCTAATCCACAATTCACATTGGAAAAGTTAGGTTGGAAATTTTCCAACTTATCAGGTTGGCTGATCAAGTCTGAATTCACCCTAGCTTTTCAAATGATGAATTTTTGATGAACCAACCCATCCATGGGTTGGCCGCAACAACTCTAATTTCAAGTGATCTTCTCAAGGGGAAGAAACACCTTTTATTTTAAGTTGAATTAAAGTATCCCATTTACGATAACTTATAGCATGATAGATTCGGTTAGATAGAAATTTTTCACTATCTATTAGGATAAATCGAAAAGTATTCCTGACAGATAATCTATTAGCTCAACATTCTTTTCGGTGCGGGCCGCGAGAGCGGTACCAAATCAAGGTAAACTCTGAATACCATATATGACTCCCCCCCCCCCCCCCCCCCTCCCTCCAAAAAAAAAAAAGACGGATCAAGGTCGGCCAGTGAGACAATGGGGGATAAGCTTCATAGTTGAGAGGAAAACAACCCAAATCACCAGCTAAGGCCCCTAAACGACCGCCCAGTGATAAAGGAGGTAGGGGTGCAGTGACAGCCATGAGATTTGCCTAGAAGCAGCCACCCTTGAAAGAGTGCGTAATAGGATATGTCAATGAACCCAATTTTTGCAATTGCTTAGGATACCCTCTTTTAGATTCTAGGTTTATTTCTTAGTTCAAGATCCCTGTTACCAACTAGAATAAAAGAATTAATAGATTTGTTCCGTTCAAAATGGAAATGAGCTAGGGTTATAATCATGAAATCGACCTTATAACAATTATGTATGGTCCATTTAGAGAAATTTATCGATTAATTTGTGAAAACTAAAATTTAATATTTAGATGTTTAAACAATTAAACCATTAATTACGCCATTAATTATCCCGGGCTTATTTGGCATTTTAGAGATCATCTAAATTTAGATGGGGGCAGAATCGGCAAAGGTTAATGTCCGTGGTGCATTAACCGAAAGGTGTACCAAAAGCCGCTCCTGTAGGGTTCTTCCTTCTAAGTCCTCTCTACTCCTCTTCATGCGGCTCCAAAATTGGTACTTCGGATCCTTTGTCCCAAAAAATCCTATCCCACCTATCCTACTTCTCCGACGACGATCGGCGAGTCATCCGATCATCGATCGGACACTACCGATAAATTTTGATCATCGTACTGAATCAAATGATATCCTAGAAGAATGGTGAATCAGTCGGAATTGTTACAATTGTAATCTCGTCGGATTCGACGGTGAATCACGCGAAATTGCAATTGCGGCGATCTCGACGGGTTCACCGTACCCCCAGAATATAATTTTGTTCAGGGCGATAGCCGATGGTGTCTGATCGACGATCGAACGACTCGATGATCATCATCGAAAAATGAAATAGACGGGAGAAGGGTTTTTTTTTATAGAGGATCTAGCTTCCAAAATCCGAGCTTCAACGACTTCTGTTTCTTTGAGACAGCTTGGGCCCACAGCCCACTGCGATTTGCCAAAACCCTAGATGCTTCCCAATCTCCTAGACGCTTTCTTTGATATGGAAATCATTATATTCTAGACCTATTTTTACATGCGTGAGTGAGTGAGTTTAGTTATTTTTATCTATTTAAAATAATTTTAATTAAATTGATTTAATAATATTTTACATTTTCATATTTCATTTTACATTATACTATTTTGAAAAAGGAGAAACATCAAGGTGTTGAAGGTCATTTCACTTTCTATAATTCGTAATTAAGAAATCGATCTCTCTCATTCTTGTTTTCTATTTAAGGCCAGATGGGTTCTGCTATCTAAGAACACCCTCCACCTTTTGTCTATGGAGTCAAGCCAGTGCCAACCTATCTTGCTCACCTCGATGCTCCTCGTCTCCTTCCTCCTCCTCCTCCCTCTTGCTTTCTCGAAACCTAAATCCCCTGTCGCGGGCAATCCACCCTACACCGACGACCCACCGAGCAGTACCGGTGAGCCTCCCGTAACCATCCCTCCATCACTGACAATGTCTCCACAGATAACCAATCCGCCTCCGGTAGAACTAGGCGGAAGCACGTTGTCCCCGAGCAGTACCGGTGAGCCTCCCGTAACCATCCCTCCATCACTCACAGTGTCTCCACAGATAACCAATCCGCCTCCGGTAGGACTAGACGGAAGCACGATGTCCCCGACGCCCCCTCCGGCGAGAAGCCCTGCGGACAGCTGTGTCAAGGTCTGGGCGAGGGTGGACATGTTCGGAGGCCGAGTCAACATCACGGTCGGCGATCCTGTGGACAACCAGTGCTGCGAGATGCTGCAGGAGCTAGTGGATCCGGAGGCCGCCGCCGCCGCCGTCTGCCTCAGCACCACCACCAAGCTCAAGCTCAAGCTCAAGCTCAAGCTCCTCGACCTCAACGTCTACCTCGCCCTCCAGTTCCCCTTCACCTGAGGCAAAGCAAACCTCCGCCGGCCTACACTTGCACTCTTAATTTACCCCACCACCTGAATATTAGGGTTTAATTTGCTGTTTCCAGTCAGCAGCGTGAATGCATGCATGTGAATGTGAGCGTGGTGTTGAATAAATGAAGTGCGAAGATTGTGCCACAGTGTGTATTTGTTGAATGGAACAATTAAAGTAGATAAGCGCCACGGAAACATGTGCTGATATTGACGTACTTGCATATTCTTCAAGTGTTCTTTTCGAAGAAAAAAATTAAATTAAAGATCCTGGTTCCGGAAGGAATCGTCGTCGATGATCGATCATATGAGATTTTACTCATGTAGAAGTCTCTGTGGAGGGGAGGAACTCTTTGCCCTGCGAGATTAACACGAACGTTAGGGGACACGCCGAAAGTTATCCGGCGGAGTCCACTCCGACGCTCAAGTCAGGATATGGATGAAGAATGAAGGCAACTGGGAAAGAGAAAAGTTTTAAGTAAGGTCAATGCGTCCCTCCTTACCGAAGGGGCTGAGATACCTTTTATACCAATGGAGGTAGACTAGGCATGCTCCCTCGATCTGTGTCATGTCTCTGCGATTTGAGCCACGTTGCCCCCCTCTTTCGGCGGCTACTGGATAACTTTGAAACGGTCTGCGCCGTTATTACGCTTCGACCCGTTGCGATATTTAAGGGTCGCGATGACTCCTTGTCACGGGGATGTTTATCAGTAAAGAATGAGGGGAGTCAGTACTAGAGGTCGGTCGTCACTGGGGCTTCGCCTCCTGAGGTGATCTCGGGATCTTTTGGCCCGGGTGAGCGCGAGCGCTGCAAATCCCGAGGTGCTTTCGAGGCCCAACCTCTCGGGTGCTCCCAGGGAGTCTTCTAGCTGACCCTCCTGGGCGCGCCCCCCGAAGGGGGTCCCGAGGCCCGGGTCGCTTCGATCCGATGTGCCGTGTCACGCAACTTCTTCATCCCCCGGGCAAGCCCGGGCTATTCAACTCTATCACAAGTCCCCCCTTCAAGACTGATCGAAGGAAGTATGACTGACTGATTGAACTAGTGTAAAGATAAAGAAGCTGAGCTCTCGCAGGCCTTCGTCTTCCTTACTCCTGTAGTAGTTATGCGGGTCCCTCGGATTATAATCTTCATTCCGAGTTCCTAGAAATCCCCCTTTTTGAGTTTTATCCTTTTCAAAAAGGCTACTCCGACTCTCAAAGTATTATAATGACGTCTGTCTCCTCGTTATAAAGGCACATGACCCTCTTTTGAGGGCGACAAGGTACTCTCGTGAATGTCTTATTGCCACGTATTCCAATGGTCATCTCCACGAGTTCCTACGGACGTGTGCCGCCGTGGCTGGCTCGGACAAGTGACTACCGGGGTGCAGCGGTTTCTCGCTTTCCACCTATCTCTTCCCCATTGCGCCCAGGCAGGCGGTTGCCTGGGTATAAGAGAGGAAGATGCAGACGTTAGGCCCACTTCCGACTCGGCGGCTGGGTGCACTTCGTCTTCTTCTCTTGTAAAGCTTCTTTTGCACGTGAGTAGTTTGCCTCTCTCTTGTCTTCTCTCTTAGGGATCATGGAGGGCTATCGAGCGGAATGGTATGAGTCCGTCTCCTCGAGAGTGAGGTCGAAGGCTTTGTAGGCGGCCACCGAGGCCTATGGCATACCAGCCGAGATGGTGGTGGTCATCCCCAACGTGGGCCAGATGCCCGTGGAGCCCCCTGCAGGCATGTTGACCTTCTTCTTATGGCAGATGGAGTTAGGGCTCCGTTTCCCTATCCTCCCTTTTTTCATGAACATAGCCTCCTATTTTGATATCCCCCTTCATCATATGGCTCCCAATGCCTTCGCCCAGATGGGAGGGGCATATATCATCTTCAAACTTTTTGATCTTCCTCTGACCCCTCATCTCTTTCATTCTTTCTTCGTCCAGATAAGGTCTAGAGGGGTCTTTAGTTTCGCAGCCCGACCGGGCCATAGATTTTTATGAGGGTTCCCTTCCTCGCATAAAGGATGGAAGGAGAAGTTCTTCTTCATTCGACTATTGTCATTGCCCTTCAGTCCTCTGTGTTGGATAGAGGATTTGTCGACTCCTCCTTCATTAGGGGCATTTCTTCAGAGCCCAGTGTACCAGCGGGCTAGGCAGGTACTTTTCGGCATGGAAGTTAGCGGCCCGGAGCTGGTGCAGAGTGAAGAACTTATGTACCGGTCGGGTCTCAACCCTAAAGTGACGTGCATCAGCCCCACCCTTGGTATGTTGCATTTTTTTTCTTCAATGCCCTTTAGTTCTGACTAATGTTCCTTCTGTCTGGCTATTGCAGAGGAAGTCATGTTTCCCAACGTGATGGGCCGACTTATCAGATGGGAGGAGGCCAACAAGGAGGCGTTGAATCCTCCCCTGGCCGTTCCGGATGTACATCCTGCGCCTACTGAGTCCTCTGAGGGGGCAATGATCTTGTCCCGTGGGATTGCTTCACCTGAGAGGGTAGAAGCTACTGCTACTGTTGGGACCGGGTGCATGTCGACAAGGATACGGGTTCGTAAAATTTTAAATTTTTACGTGCAGCGGAAGAATTAGCATAAAATAATTTCTCAAATTATTTTAACCACGTATCTAGCATGCAACCTTATAGTGTGTGGACATGATCATAAATTAAAATTTTGCAAAAAAAGTAAACTAATTTACTTAGTACCTCGCGTAACTCGAAGTAAGGAACGAGATCCAACCGTAGCGTCCCTTGGAAGCTCCGCCTCTATTCGCGTCCACGCCGAGTTCTCTTCGGGATGACTTCGCAAAGTCACGAGTTTTGTGCCGACGAGAACTACTAGATTCTCTAAAGCACAACAAGAAGATCAAGAGAGAAGAAAGGAAACTAACCACCAAGAATCGGAATCTAAATTCCGGGAAGAGAGGAGTTGTGATCCGCTTCTTCTTCTTCTTGGTTGGCTTCTCCTTGGTATATGTAGCTCACGGCAACCACTTGGATTGGATGGAGCGCCGGCCCTAGCTCTCAAGGAAGGGCGCCGGCCCTAGGATGCCCTAAGGGGCACCGGCCCTAGGTGGGAAGGAGAAAGGAGGGGAAGAGAATTAGAGAGAGAGAGGGAGAGAATTAATCTCTTGATTACTCTATTGATTAAGGAATTCAAGCCTAGCCTTGGTTCCTTTATATAGTAACCTCTCCCTTGCCAAGTCTCCCTCTTAACGGAATTTTCATAAGAAATTTATCCTATAAATTCTCTTATTAATTATTCCGTTTAAGCCAAGTTTTATTATAACTAACTTTATAATAAAACAAATATCTTTTCTCCTTTTATTATGGAATAAACTTTATAAGAAATTTATAAACTTTCTTATTATGGAAAAATCAATTCATAATTGATTTTATAAAATTAAAATAAACAATTCCATGGATCATTTTAATTTCCATAAAAGGAATAAACTTCTATAAATTTATTTATATAAATTTCTTTATACAAATTTATTTATCCATAATTTATAAAATAAATCGCGCTAGATTTATTTTATTAATTAAACCAAATAAATTGGTTTCTTCCCCTTGTTGTGGCCGGCTAAACCAAAGGGGGTTAACACCCTCTTTGGCCGGCCAAACCGAGCCGAACCGATCGCGAATTAAACTCATTTAATTCGCCCAATAAGCCTTCAAAAGACTTAGCCATTTTAAGTTTCCGTTGCGCCTCTGATTAACTCAGATTCGACTTATTTCTCTTGATTGGAAAATCCAATTTTCAACTCATTTTAAATCCCTCGGATTACTCATAGTGCGTGTGACTAAATAGGCTTTCGATTTATGTTGGTCGTCTATAATCAACCAATCATAGAACGATCATGAGTGGCACCTAGTAGTACATCATGACCCCCAATTAATCGAAAGATCAACGGTTTGACCTCAGAAATTATTCTGAAACCCTTCAGCAGCTCTAATGAATCGTGCCTCATTCCCTTCACCATCTTATACCCACTTGGTTCAGGACACGGTCTATGTGTGTCAGTCCCTACTAGGCTGACTACGTCACACCTAGCTCAAGTAGTGTCTTTCTCGTCCTTTGGATTTCTAATTACTCTCATGTATTTAAGAGACTCATACTCTAAACATGATATGCTCTGGCCAGAGGCTTTGAGTAACAATCCGACAATAGGCCTGGGTATACATCTCCTCGCAAGGAGTGGTGAATCCTTTGTAGGCTGTTCAAACATCATCGGGCACTTCGGCTTATACCCAATCATCCTGGGTCCACATCTCCTAGGAGATGCTTGCTTAAGATGTTAAAGTATAAGTCTCCATGACCAAGATGACTTGAACACCGCAAGTCAAAGGAACATCGCACTTAAGCCGCAGTAAGAACTTCACTGACATATCTACATAGATTACCATATGAAGTTTTACAGCTAGTCACTCCAATGAACTAGTTCCCTTAACTAGCATCCATGTTTATCTCTGGACATCCCAATGTCACCAGCCAGTGAGAATCAGCTGATTAGAGAATAACCCATGCTAGTCTCAACAGAATTGATAGTGTCCATATTTATCAATTCATCGACTAGGGATATTTTCAATACTTCACAATTGCACATTTAGAGATAATCACTAGTTGTGATCCCATCACAAATTCTCTTATGCTGTGAATTGTATTGCGGACATTCAGTAGATGAGTTTAAGATCCCAATCAAATACACAAACATGTATACTCAAATAGTGAATTATCATTTATTAAAATAAATGTTTACAATCATAAGGCGATTGCCTTAGGACACTTCTCTCACATCACTAACAGTTACATCCCCGACGGTTGCATGCCGAGGGCCTTTCGATCAACAGGTGGACCCTATGGAGGGTCTTTCCTCTGGGGGTGGCTCCTCCCCGAGGACTGCCTGTCCAGGAGGGATTAGAGAGGGGACCTCCCCTCCAATTGTTCCTTTGGCAGTCTGGTCTACTGGCGGCAGAAGAGGCGGCTCCCCAAGGGCTTGGGCCCTAAATGGAAAAAGTTGTGCTCTGCACGTTCCTCTCTTCTTCCCTCAGTGCCCGAGGAAGTGGCTCTACCTGCTGAGGGAGTAGCCTCTGTACCTGCTCCGTCAAGCCCTGCTCCGGAGGCAGTCGTCCCGCCGCCTTCCTCCAGCCCTATCGATCCGGCTATATCTCCCAAAGGTAAGGAGGTGTTGCGTGTTCAATACCGAATGAGACTGGACCGACTAAGGAAGGAGTTGGAGGCTTCCATGCAATCCTTCCCCTGGTGCAATTGAAGGAGGTTCCGACCGAGGGGGTCGTGTCTGAGGAGACTTCTAGCTCTGAGGAAGACGATTCTGGCCCCTGCAGTCCGCCACCTGAAGCCCCAACCATCGAGCAACTCCCTCCTCGTCCGGGCTCACCGCGGCGAGATAACACATCGAATACTTCCGGAGGGATAGTCGTACGAGTCTCGGCGGGCCCATTAACCACTCTCCGGGAGACCCTTCTGAAGATACAAATTACTATTGTATTGGATGTTCTCTTGCCTAGTTTCTAACCTCCTAGCACAATGATAGGCAGTCAAGGAGTGTGTGACCGCCGGCTGGGGTCTGTATTCCTGGCCTCGGGTTGAAGCCTTGTTCCGCCGGGCCCTGAGGGCAAAGGCTGTAGCTGACCACGAGCATCGGGCAAGATTAATGCAGGTGGGGGTCAGCAAAGCTCTCCGTGCGAAGGTCGAGCACCTGATGAACCTCTTGGAAGACAAGGAGCAGGCACTTCAAAATTCCCGGCACAGAAAACAACTGGTGTCCGAGAAAGCTGTGTGTTACCAAGGACCTGCTCTAGGTGACACAGGAGAGAGACTAGCTCCAGGTGAGAGAGAAGGAGTTGTTGGGCGATATCAGGCTCACGGTAGCCTCGGCTGAATTGGAAGACTGAACTCGCGCAGTCAGGATCAGGCGCAACAGCTCGGTCAGAAGGAGTCTGATCTCCTGATGGCCACCGACCGCGCATCTGTCCTGGAGGATGACCTGGTCCAGGCTCGGGCAGATGAGCGGGCCACATCGGAGAGACTTAGAGAGGTCTTGGTCGAGCAGGCAGAGATGTTTGCTGAGCTGGAATGGCTGAGGAGTTCCTACGAGGCTGTTGAGGCCGAGCTCCTTACCCTTCGAGTTGCCAAAGCTTCTAGTTCTAAGGAGGTCGAGGCAGGCTTCAAGGCGAAGTTTTTGGAGTCGGATGAGTTCCGTACCATCATGGCTGACCAGGTAATGAAGCACTTGCAACAGGGCTTTTACGGGGCTATCGATCAGCTGAAGAAGGACCAGCTCTTACCCCCCCCCCCACCCCCGATGTTGTCCGCGATTATAAATGTCAGTCGAGCTAGAGAGGGTCTCTCTTTTGAGGATACGGACTTGTAGGACCCTAGGTTTACCAGGAGGCCAGGCCCTATTGTAACAATTTTGAGTTAGTGTGATTATCTTCACTTTTTCTTGTGCATGTGCCCTTGCTCGATGTGCCTCGTGCCTTTGCTTTACGGGCTTGATGAATTGGCAGGTAGATGTTTGCTTCGAGGTTGATTCTGGGTGTGGAACCTTTGACGATTCTGTAGGTCGAAGCTCCCTGCCTGCATATATGTC
The DNA here is from genome assembly GCA_024364735.1 of Boesenbergia rotunda. NCBI lineage: Eukaryota > Viridiplantae > Streptophyta > Magnoliopsida > Zingiberales > Zingiberaceae > Boesenbergia > Boesenbergia rotunda. Next base: position 56,663 of record JAGFNQ010004946.1, read on the forward strand.
CATGGCGGGCCCCCGCCGATATTTCCTTCTGAAGTGTGTGGGTGGCTCCCGAACCGTCGCCTTCGCATTACACGCAATCTTATTGAATGGATTCATAAACAGTCGCGGGGTCCTAGGTGCGGCATAGGCGCGTTGGCCGAAGCGACGTTTTGGCGTCTGTTGTTGTTCTTGTGTCCTCCCTGCATTAACTGCACGGGAGGCAGCCATCAATATAAATAGGGGGGAGAGGGGTGCACCGTCTCCTTCAACCCTTCTGTCTGCTTGCTTCCTTCTTCCTGGCGCGATGTCAGTGCTCTTCTTGCCCCCTGTGGCCACAGTTATTGATGCCGAAGCTGGGGGAGTGTTCCTGGCCGAAGAGCTTCGAGAAGGGGGAAACCTTTGTTTCATCATTTTTTCTGGGGAGCATGGTGGAGATGATGTCCGGGGTCTCGCTGAAGATCCTGATGGATGTGGGACTCCCGGGTTATCTGAGGAGTTCAGAAAAGATATTACATGGTCCGCCAGGGGGATGGGAGAGATGACCCATCCTCCTGGTCGGCCCGTGGCGGTGCGCCAGCAAGTGTCATCCTCTTCCGAATCCTCGTTTTCCCAATGTTTTGGGCAGAGGATGGTGTTTATGGGATGCGTCGTCATCAAGGGGGGGGGGCTACAGCCACTGACCTTTCTCTTTCTCTTTCTTCTTTTTGTTGATCCCATATCTGAAGAGAAATTGCTGTGGCTGCCCCTCCCCTCCTGTTAAGGCAATTCTTCGTTGCGCCTTTACACGATCCGGAGAGAAATTACAGTCGCTGCTCCCCCTCTTCTGCCTTTTGAATGTTCTACTCGGCCGCATCTTTGCAGAAAGGGGTCTTAGAACGGGGTCGAGCTACCCATATGTTACCTCAGGCGTCCTCATCCGTCACTGACTACTCGGATGGGGACCCAGAAGGTGGAAAAAAAGATTCAAGGCCCTGTCGATGGGTTTCCGTACACTCGTATTTGAAGTGGTTCCGAGCTAGCGACCCTTCAGGAATGAGCTGTAGAGGAGAAAGGCCAAGTAGAAGAGCACTTTCTTCATCTAATTGTATCTTGATAATTCTCTGAGATGTTGATCCCCTGTATTTTTTTATATAAATAAAGCAATATTTTTGTTATCCTTCGTATGTGTATGTCCAGATAATCCTTTTGAACGTTTTGCTTATGTTCCCCTGGTCGAGCAGGCTACTTCTGCCAGGCCGTCCTACCTTGGTCTTGGCGCGTCGGAAAGGATCATGAGGGCATCCTGGATTGGGTCCTTGGTCCAGGCCTGACCGGCGAGGTATTAGGGTTTGGATACTTGATCGGGTGCGTACATCCTAGAGCCAAGCCTAAGTACCTCGGGGCATCGGCTACATTGTGAGGCATTAGGGTTTTGGATACTTGGTCGGGCGCGTATGCCCCAGACCAAGCCTAAGTACTCGGGCATCGGCTGCACCGCGAGATATTTGGGTTTCGGATACTTGGTCGAGCGCGTGCGTCCCAGACCAAGCCTAAGTACCCGGGCATCGGCTGCGAGGCATTAGGGTTTTGGATACTTGGTCGGGCGCGTACAACCTAGACCAAGCCTAAGTACCCAGGGCATCAGCTGCACCACGAGGTATTAGGGTTTTGGATACTTGGTCGGGCGCGTACGTCCCAACCAATCCTAAGTACCTCGGGCATCGGCTGCACTGGGAGGTATTAGGGTTTTGGATACTTGGTCGAGTGCGTGCATCCCAGACCAAGCCATAAGTACCCTC
>JAGFNQ010004946.1:60093-85857 GCA_024364735.1 Boesenbergia rotunda
CAGGGTAGGGGGCCGGCGTGGCCCTTGGCCGCAGGGGCACGCCGGCGAGTCCCTAGGGGTGGCGCTAGCGTGCCCCCAGGCCGCAGGGGCACGCCGGCGTGCCCCCAGGGCCGCCGCCGTGCCCCCAGGGCCGCCGCCGTGCACCCAGGGGCGCCGGCGTGCCCCCATGGGTGCCGGCGTGCCCCCAGGGCCGCCGGCGTGCTCCCAGGGCCGCAGGCGTGCCCCCAGGCCGCAGGCGCCGCGGACGGCGTGGGCACAGGACCTGCGCCCAGCAGCGCCTCTCCTGGGCCAGCGGCAAGACCATGGGACGCCGACCACGCTTCCCGACGAGGAGGATGATGGATGGAGGGGAACTTACCGACGAGACGAGGAGGATCCAGCGGCGCCGACGCGAGCGAGCGAGGAGAAGAAAACGCGTGCGTGAAGGAAAATTAGGTCGCATGTGACCTAATTTTACCCATGGTCACCGACGGAATACCGACGGATCTAATTCCGTCGTTAACATTTTCGCGCCGAATATTTAGGGCACTTTCGTTAGCCGCCGAAACCAAGTTTCCGACGGAATATTGATTCCCGTCGGAAATTTCCGACGGAAAGCACCGTTCCGTCGAAAATTTCCGACGGAAAGCAGTGTTCCGTCGGTAGCATTTTCTCGCCGAATATTTAGGGCACTTTGCGTTCCCGACGGAAAGCACGGTTCCGTCAGAAAATTCCGACGGAAAGCACGGTTCCGTCGGAAATTTCCGACGGAAAGCACTGTTCCATCGGAAATTTCCGACGGAAAGCACTGTTCCGTCGGAAATTTCCGACGGAAAGCACTGTTCCGTCGGTAACATTTTCTCGCCGAATATTTAGGGCACTTTGGTTAGCCGCCGAAACCACGTTTCCGACGGAAAGCACCGTTCCGTCGGAAATTCCCGACGGAAAGCACTATTCCGTCGGAAATTTCCGACGGAGGCACTGTTCCGTCGGAAAGTAAATACAAATTTTTTCAAAAATTTCCTCGGAGAATTACCGACGGATGATCTCTTCCGTCGGGAATTTCCAACGGAATACGACTTCCGTCGGGAATCAAATACAAATGTTTTACGAAAAAATTTTCATTTCCGACGGTATATCATTTCCATCGGAAAATAAATACAAATTTTTTCAAAAAAAATTCCCATTTCCGACGGAACTTAACTTCCGTCGGAAATTTCCGACAGAAGCTTTATTCCGTCGGAAATTTCCGACGGTTACCGATGGAAAATTTATTCCGTCAGTATATTCCGACGGAATTGAAATTCTGTCAGAAAAATACCAACGGATAATTCCGTCGGTAATCCTCAATCTTCTTCTAGTGAGGGTTCACGGCAGAGGATGGATCGCCTGCAACTTTGGCTTGCATGCGGGCTAGGAGTCGGCAGCCCGGCAATGTCACGGGAGAAACAAAGGAGCCTATATATATAATATATTAAGCAGCTCTCTAGCCTTCTCGTGGCTTATAAAATATATATAATATATTAAGATTATTTTAAGTTAAATTAATTTAATTAGGTTAATTTAATTCAGATTAATTTCAACTTAAATCCTAGATCTACCTCATATATTTCTTGATTTTCAATAAGAGAATTGTTCCGGAAGGAATCGTCATCGACGGCCGGTCACCAAGGTTTGACCCATATGGAAGTCGTTGTGGAGGGGAGGAACTCTTTCCCCTGGGAGGTTAACACGAGCGTTAGGGGACACGCCGGAAGTTATCCGGCAGAGTCCACTCCGACGCTCAAGTCAGGCTCTCGATGGAGAGTAAAAGTAATGGAAAAGGAAAAATATACTAAGTAAGGACAGTGTGTAACCCCCTTACCGGAGGGGTTGAGCTACCTTTTATACCGAGCGAGGTGACCTAGGCATGCCCCCTCAATCTGCGCCACGTCTTCGCAATTTGAGCCACGTTGCCCTCCTCTTTCGGCGGTTACTGGATAGCTTTTGAAATGGTCTGCGCCGTTATTACGCCTGACCTGTTGCGATTTTTAAGGGTCGTGATGACTCCTTATAATGGGGACGCTTATCCGTACACAAGGAGGGGGGGTCAGTACTTGAGGTCAGTCATCACTGGGGCTCCACCTCCCGAGGTGATCTCGGGGACTTTTGGGCCCGGGTGAGCGCGAGCGCTGCAAATCCCGAGGTGCTCTCGGGGCCCGACCCCTCGGGGTGATCCCGGGGAGTCTTCTGGCTGACCCTCCCGGGCGTGCCCCCCGAAAGGGGGTCCCGAGGCCTGGGTTGCTTCGATCCAAATGTGTCGTGGCACACAACTTCTTCATCCCCGGGTTGATCCCGGGCTATTCAACCCTATCACAAGTCCCCCCTTCAAATCTGATCGAAGGAAGTGTGGCTGACTGATCGGACTAGTGTAAAGATGAAGAAGCTGAGCTCTCGTAGGCCTTCATCTTCCTTATTCCTGTAGTAGTTCTGCGGGGCCCTCGGATTATAATCTTCATTCCGAGTTCCGAGAAATCCCTCTTTTTGGTTTCATCCTTTTCGAAAAGGCTGCTCCGACTTTCGAAGTATTATAATGACGTCTGTCTCCTCATTATAAATGAGCATGGCCCTTTTTTGAGGGTGACAAGGTACTCTCGTGAATGCCTTATTGCCACGTGTCCCAACGGCCATCTCCACGAGTACTGAGCTCGTACGTCGTCATGGCTGGCTCGCGACTGCCTGGGCACAATGGTTTCTTGCTTTCCACGTGTCCCCTCTCGATTGCACCTAGGCAGGCGGCTGCCTGGGTATAAGATGGGAAGATGCTGACGTTAGACCCACTTCCGACTCGGCGGCTGGGTGCACTTCGTCTTCTTCTCTTGTAAAGCTTCTTTTGCGCGTGAGTAGTTTGTCTCTCTTTTGTCTTCTTTCTTAGGGATCATGGAAGGCTATCGCGTAGAATGGTATGAGTCCGCCTCCTCGAGAGTGAGGCCAGAGGCCTTGCAGGCGGCCACCGAGGCCTACGGCATCCCGGCCGAGATGGTGGTGGTCATCCCCAAAGTGGGCTAGATGCCCGTGGAGCCCCCTGCAGGCATGTTGACATTCTTCTTAGGGCAGATGGAGTTAGGACTCTGTTTCCCTATCCCTCCTTTCTTCACGAACATAGCTTCCTATTTTGGTATCTCCCTTCACTTGATGGCTCCCAATGCCTTCGCCCAGATGGGAGGGGCGTATATCATCTTCAAACTTTTTGATCTTCCTCTGACCCCTCATCTCTTTCATTCTTTCTTCGTCCCGATAGAGTCTAGAGGGGTCTTTAATTTCGCAGCCCGACCGGGCCATAGGTTTTTAGGAGCGTTCCCTTCCTCGCATAAAGGATGGAAGGAGAAGTTCTTCTTCATTCGACTGTCGTCATTGCCCTTCAGTCCTCTGTGTTGGATAGAGGATTTGCCGACTCCTCCTTCATTAGAGGCGTTCCTTTAGGGCCCCGTGTGCTAGCATGCTAGAAAGGTGCTCTCCGGCATGGAATTCAGCGGCCCAGGGCTGCTGCAGGATGAAGAACTTATGTACTGGGCGGGACACAACCCTAAAGTGACGTGGATCAGCCCCACCCTTGGTATGTTCATCTTTTTCTTCAATGCCTACTAGTTCTGACTGATGTTCTTTTTTGTCTGGCTATTGCAGAGGAAGTCATGTTCGCCAAGGTGATGGGCAGGGTCATTAGATGGGCATGTTCGTCGAGGTATTAGGGTTTTAGATACATGGTCGGGCACGTATGTCCCATACCAAGCCTAAGTACCCTGGGCATCAACTGCACCGCGAGGTATTAGGGTTTTGGATACTTGGTCGGGCGTGTATGTCCCAGACCAAGCCTAAGTACCCCGCCGGGGCATCGGGATGTGCCTTGAGGTATTAGGGTTTTGGCACTTGGTCGGGCACGTATGTCCCAGACCAAGCCTAAGTACCCCGGGCATCGGCTGCACCGCGAGGTATTAGGGGTTTGTATACTTGGTCGGGCGCGTATGTCCCAGACCAAGCCTAAGTACCCGGGCATCAGCTGCACCGCGAGGTATTAGGGTTTTGGATACTTGGTCGGGCGCGTACGTCCCAGACCAAGCCTATATACCCCGGGCATCGGCTGCATCACGATGTATTAGGGTTTTGGGTACTTGGTCGAGCGTGTACGTCCCAGACCAAGCCTAAGTACCCTGGGCATCGGGCTGCACTGCGAGGTATTAGGGTTTTGGATACTTGGTCGAGCGCGTACGTCCCAGACCAAGCCTAAGTACCCTGGGCATCGGCTGCACTGCGAGGAGTTAGGTTTTGGGTACTTGGTCTGGCGTGTACGTCCCAGACCAAGCCTAAGTACCCCGGGCATCGGCTGCACCGCGAGGTGTTAGGGTTTTGGATACTTGGTTGGGCGCGTATGTCCCAGACCAAGCCTAAGTACCCCGGGCATCGGCTGCACCGCGAGGTATTAGGGTTTTGAATTATTCGGTAGGGCGTTGACATTTTGAGGAAAGCATCTCCCTTTATTACTTGATTTTGCTGCGAGGCTACAAAGATACACAGACAGACACACCAGATGCAATGCAAGTCTTACCGGGACCAGAAGGGTCCGAGATTGCTGCCGGCCCGAACCTCCCGAGTTTTTGTCCTTCTCCTTGTGTGCATGACCTCCTTCAGCTAGTCTTCCAGGCCCCTCGGGTTCTTCCGAGACTCGGTTCTGACCTCTCCGATGTAACACCGTCGGGAAGCTAACTAGTCTCCTCGAACTTCAACCACTTGGTCGCCTATCGGGAACTTTATCTTCTGGTGGTAAATAGAGACCACCGCCTGGAAAGTGTTGAGCATCGGGTGGCCCAGGATGGCATTGTAGGAGGAGGGTGCGTCCACGATCAAGAAAGGAGTCCTCCGGGTTCTTTCAAGCCCGTCGCTGCCCAACGAGAGAGACAAGGTGATTTGCCCTACCGGTTGTACTCGGTACCCTGTGAAACCAAATAGGGGGTCAAGACAGGGAGCAGTTCATCCTCGTTGATCTGCATCTGGTCCCAAGCCGCCTTGTACAGGATGTTCACGGAACTCCCTGTATCCACAAAGATGCGCTTCACCTCATAGTTGGCGATGCAAGCTACGATCACTAAGGCGTCCTCATGGGGAGTTTACACTTCTTCAAGGTCGGATGGCCCAAAAGATATTGTAGGGCCCTGTTCCCGTCTTCGGCTCGTCCCAATGGAGTATTTTTCCAATCGTCGGGTATAAGACTTCCTTGCCCGGTTGGAGTCCCTCTAGTAGGTCCTCCGGAGATGACTCCCACATGACCCGAGGGCAGACCATGCATGGGGGCCTTACCCTTCTGGGGGTCTCTTTCTAAGGAGAGAGATCTTCGGGGTGCGGACCCCGACTCCTACCTCGCAATCGAGACCGATGTCGGGCCTCATTTTCCCCGGCATACTGTCACCGAGGAGAAAAGCTTCGTCTTGGCGACCTTCTGCGAGACCCCGACTTATTCCACTTTTTTTGAGGTTTGGTGTCCGCCTCCTCGCTGAACTTCTTCTTCAAGGTGTGACACTCCTAAGTGGAATGTGTCGAGCTGCCATGGTAACTACAGTACCTTGGTGATGGTTCCGGCTGCTCGGTGTCTACCGTCTCAACCACCAGCACCTGCCAGCCCACTAGTCCTTCCCAGGGTGAAGGTATTTTCCCCGAGCTGGGAGCCGTCGGAGGGGGAGCTCCGACTGGGTCCTTGCGACGGGTGTAATGTACTTCCTCCACATTGACATGCTTGACGGAGCATCCCAGCAAATCATCGAAACTGGCGGGGGGCTTCTTTACCAAGGATCAGAAGAAGTCCCCTTAGCTAGCCCTTGGGTGCAGGCACTGACAAGTATCTCTGATGTTGCGCTGGGCACGTCTTGCGCCACCCGGTTGAACCTCCGGATGTACTCCTTGAGTGGTTCCTTAGGCTTCTGTTTGAGGGCGAATAGATTAAGTGTCGTCTTCTGGTAGCGGCAGCTACTCGCGAAATGGTGAAGGAAAGTTGTCCTGAACTCTGCAAAGGAGTTGATGGACCCTTGCGGTAGCCTCTGGAACCATCGCTGAGCGGCTCTGGACAGGGTGTTTAGGAACACCCTGCGCTTTACACCATCAGTATACTAGTGCAGGAGTACAACATTCTCGAATTTGTAGACGTGATCTTCTGGATCCGTCTTCCCATCATAATCGGGGATCCCCGGCCCGCGGACCTGCTTGGGCATGGGGTCCTCGACAATCTCAGACGAGAAAGGTGTAGAGGGAACCTTATGGGAGGTCTTGGGTGCATCCCTCTTCCCCTGTCCTTCTCCGTGCCTTTGGGCGCTGGAGGCCACCAAGTGGGCTTTCTCAATGTCTCCGGAAGATTCTCTTTGGGGGCCCGGGGCTGCTCCGTCCCACCGCCCTACCGGGGCGATATCTCCGTGAATGCGATACAGAGACCCATGGGATCTCCTCCCTCGCCGGATCCCCTTGTTGCGAGACAGCCTGCTCGACTTGGTGTTGCTCCAGTGCCTCTTTAATGGCGTTGGCTACTAGGCGATTGAGTTCCTCTCTTGTAAGGACAAGGGCCTGTCCCTCCGGTCCTGCCATCGGTGCTCCTTCAGGTGCTTTGCTAGTTTCCCACAGACGGTGCCAAATTTGTTCCGAAAGGAATCGTCGTCGATGGTCGGTCACCGAGGTTTGGCCCACGTGGAAGTCACTGTGGAGGGGAGGAACTCTTTGCCCTACGAGGTTAATATGAGCGTTAGGGGACACACCGGAAGTTGTCCGGTGGAGTCCACTCCGACGCTCAAGTCAGGCTCTTGATGGAGAGTAAAAGTAATGGAAAAGAAAAAAATGTACTAAGTAAGGACAGTGCGTAACCCCCTTACCGGAGGGGCTGAGCTATCTTTTATACCGAGGGAGGTGGCCTAGGCATGCCCCCTCGATCTGCACCACGTCTCCGCGATTTGAGCCACGTTGCCCCCTCTTTCGACGGTTACTGTTACTGGATAGCTTTTGAAACGGTATGCGCCGTTATTACGCCTCGACCTGTTGTGATTTTTAAGGGTCGCGATGACTCCTTTAACGGGGATGCTTATCCGTAAATAAGGAGGGGGGTCAGTACTTGAGGTCGGTCGTCACTGGGGCTCCGCCTCCCGAGGTGATCTCGGGGTCCTTTGGGCCCGGGTGAGCGCGAGCGCTGCAAATCCTGAGGTGCTCTCGGGGCCAACCCCTCGGGGTGATCCCAGGGAGTCTTCTGGCTGACCCTCCCGGGCATGTCCCCCGAAAGGGGGTCCCGAGGCCCGGGTTGCTTCGATCCGATGTGCCACGGCACGCAACTTCTTCATCCCCCGGGCTGGCCCGGGCTATTCAACCTTATCAGGAATCTTATAGAATTTGTGGAATTGTTATCTTTATTAATTTAGTTTGAGTTTTAAGGATTGTTTTGACCTTGTATTAGATTCAGGTTTAATTGTTGACTAACTAGGTGCATATTTTAGGTTTCAACTTCTAGGTCACGACGAGACATAGTGGCCTTCTTGGATATCGAAGCAATGATCGCTTACTAAGACAAAGCTAATTCATGAAACTGAACACTTAGTTAATCAATTGAGAAAAACACACGGTTTGATCCCTAGCTACGATATATTTTGTAGAAATTTTTCCTCAAATAGGGCACGAACCCTAGGATGCTGAACTTCTGGACCACCCACCACAAGCACTTCCCGATTTATCCTGGCCGCAGGTGGAAAACTCCGTGGGACCGAACCAGTCGCCCAAGGTTCGACGTTATCCAACCTCGTTAAGCGTTTTTTAGCATGTGGCAAGGTAGTCTTAGTTAGTTTCACTTAGCTAAGCAGACCAAGTAGGATACTCCTTACCCTACCTGAATATCTAGACCAAGCTTCCCTAAATAACATATTATTATGTCGCCCCACCCTAGTATTATGTGACAATTGTCAAGTAAGCCAGTGTCATTATCAAACCATTCTACATTAAGCAAAAAAGCTAAGCATGCATAAAGAAATAAACAAGCAATTTATATAATAATGAAAATGTTTTTTCAATATGCTCCCCATTGATCTTGGTTTAGATAAGGCCTATTCAAAACATATACTTGTTCGTTTCGACTTATTTAACCAAATCGATTTTATGAACCCATGCTTAGACTATAGATTTGTTTTGATTAACTAAAGACATGAAAGATCTGATTTGAGTTGTTTTGTTATGAATCCAAGTCTGATTCGATTGTACACAACTCGCTAAGACTCAAGAAACATATCTAGGCCCATGGATCCGATGGAGAACATTTCCAAAGAACCTTTACGTTTAGTAACCTAATCTTTTAGATTGAAATTCTCTTCCTTGAGTTGTTGGATTTGAGTTTAGGTTCTGACCTGAACCTAATCAGTCATCAAACTCATGTTAGGATACTTATTGAAGAGTATGACCTCCTTTGGGAGTGATTTGACTCGGGTGTTAGATTTACTAGTTTATTATTTAGATAACTAATAGCTTCATACAACTGTAACTCTACACTAGTACTTACATTAGGATTTGATCCTTCTGAAATGAATAGATCTGTGGCTTCTTTCGAACTCGAGTTCAGACTCGGACTCAGTCTCAATGTTGGATTTAGCCATTATTGCTAGGTGGCTATGGTGCTCTTCTTCTTCTTCTATATTCAATGACGATAATTCATATTCCTGCATATTAATATTAGAAAATGTATGCATATTAAGGTCTTGTTTCGTTACCGTTAGGCCTATGCTTCCCTCGTGAAGTTCTATTAGCTTGTCCTAGAGGTCTTTTGCACTGATACAAGTGTTGATGCGATTGAGCTCCTTTTTATTAGACCACATTGTAGTATGTGAGTTGCTTGTGCATTGACTTTATTGGCTCTTAATTTCAGCAGTCCAGCTCTTATAATCTTCTTTGTTGATTGATAGGGTGAACTTGGTCTTGATTGATTTTCAGGAAATATTTCATCTGCCCCTACAAATAGACGAATTCATCGCAGTTTAATAGAAGGGGGCGGGTGGACAATAGTGTAGTCTTCTTGGAGGACCATTACAAAGAAATCTTGCATAGACAAAAATATTAAAAAAATATATACCAAGACTTAGTCTTGATTAGTAGTGTGAAAAGAAATATAAATGCGAAAAGAATAAACGAAAAAAAGTCGTACAGTGGTTGCACTAATTTAGAGCAACACCACTCTAATACCAATTATTAGATCGAAAAAATACTAGAGGGGGTGAATAGCGTGCTTTCTACGTGTTTTGAAATCATTTGAAAAACAAAGTGAAGCAACAGAATATAAAAACATAGTAGAGAAGAGACACTCTGGTTTTTTATTTGGTTCGCAAACCTATTGCTACTACTCCAATGCCCGTAATGAGAAGAAGGCTCATTTTTTTTAATACAAATGTAGGGTTGATAACAAACCTACCAACCCTTAGAATAATTTAGCATGAAAAGAAACAAGAGTAATAAAATAAAAAGCAACAACTAAGCATTATCAAAGGCTAGTCTCGTTTGATCTCATAGCGGCACCGCATCATTGTTGCGTTGTTGAAACTTGGGCACTATAGTGTTTCAAATTTTCACAAGCATAACGGAGCACTTGAAGGGGTAGAGATTGAGTTGATTCTAAAGGTGTTGTTCGATGGTTCTTTTATAGGGTGATTTGGACGCCTACACTAGCCCCGGACACCTCCCAGCAAGAGTTATCCAAGCTACCTCCATCATTGAGTTAGCCAATCCCGGGAACATAGATCCCTTCCAAGCACTTGGATTGTTAATGTGGCAACACCTAGATGAATCTGGGGCGCTTGGATCCCTTCCAGGTGCCTGGAAGATAATGTGCACTACCCAATCAAGGGGTGCCACCTCATTAGGATACGGGGCTCAATTTCGAGGATTACGGGCACATGGATCTACTTAGGGTGCTTGGACCTCTGATCGCTTGGATCCTCTCCAAGCGCCCAAAATTTTCTTGTTCCAGCTAGCTCCATTTCTAGCTTCCTACATCACAATGTTTGCACAAACAGAATAAAAATATGATTATAATTGATAGCTTTCCGAGTTGTTCGGTCTTAACTTTAAGTCTCTCGTGAAACATTAGGTTAGACCGATGCCTACTGCTCTCTTTCCGAGAGCTCATCCTCACCACTCCACTTGGGAAAGTTTACCTGGTATCAAACCTTGGTCCACCTAACTTGTTTCAACGTTTGCTCAACTGATCTTGACCCTCGGGACTTTCCGCTAGACTTCCAGTCCTCAACCCATCTAGATTTTTACCTGATGTCCTCGACCCCCAAGCTTCCTGTCTAGAGTCCTCGACCTCAAGGCTTCTTTCTTGATGTCTTCGATCTGCCAAGACTTCCAGCCTAGTCCATCCAATGAGGACTTCCTTGCCCAGTCTCACCGACTAGGGCTTCCCTGCCCAGTCCCATTGACCAGGACTTCCTTGCTCATCCTTAACTAGGACTTTCTTGTAATCTTGATAAGCACATCAAATCTTAAACAAACTTAACTTTTAACCCTGTATCAATATCAAAACTTAGGTTCAATAGTATGATGTTTCTTGCATCAACATGAGCTCCCTTGGCCGAGTCGCTGAGTGTCAAATCAACTGAGTGCTAAATTTGTGCTGAGTCAATCGAGTCGCCGAGTGCCGAGTTGTCGAGTCTGCCGAGTTGTTGAGTCAGCCAAGTGTCGAGTTTCCGAGTCAGCCAAGTGTCAAGTCAGCCGAGTGGTAGAGTCGTCGAGTCAGAGTCAGGAAGAATCACTCAACTGTTGAATGTCATCCGAGCCCAAATGTGTTTTTCTACCCAATCGAGAAAATGATGCAAAGCACTCGAGAAGTAATCCAAGTTCGAGTGGGTTTCTTACTGCTCAGAAACAGAGACGCTGACGCATGTCTTCAACATAGTTTCCTTAAAACAGATTCGTCTCTCTCTGATTGTGCTTCTAGGTTACGAAGGATGACTATTTTTCTTGATACAATGGCAAACTGTGATCACTACCAAGCACTGGGGTTCGCGGCGAACTAAGTTCGTAACCAAACACTATCACCATGATTCTACGAGCGAAAATCCATGATAGAGAGGAAAACTAGAAGAATAAAGTGGATGGATATTTCTTTTTCTTACTTCTTCTCACTAAGATCATGACCTTCTTATATAGTATAAGAGTTACATACCTACGTTATGTTGAATAACTGAGTAATGGTCATTCATTGCCTCCAACCGTATCCATTACACTTGAGCAACAAGCAAAAGAATTATTCGATTGACAGAATGTTGATTCATTCACCTGGAAAAAGTTTGTCCCAATCGGTCTAATATTCGATAGGTCGAAATTGTACTCGCATACAAATCAACTTAGTTTAGTACAATTCAGGCTTGGATTTACACCTCTGCATGTTCATGCGTTAGAGAAAGCCTCTTTTGTGATACATTATAAATTAACTATAAAATCTTAAAATTTTTAAGGAGGGACTAAAATTCCATTTACAATATAGTTTCCTTCCTCCACCTATTTATTTCCATTCACATTTTCAACACAACTACCCACAATGAAGATCAGATTCATGCCATCGACAGTACCTCCAATATAGTCAAATGCCTCTTCGCTTCCTTCTCAACACCAGAAGGTGGCACCGCTTGCATCAACTTTGGCTCCTCCTCGCCCGGTTTTGGTATGAGGATCTGTCATTTGCTTGCACCAAATGACCTATGCCCCTGTGAGGTCTCCTCCGAGTCTGATTACTAATGCAGCAAATGCATGAAGAAGATAAGAGCTTGACGGCGAGCAGCATGCTTGATCGAGGGAAGATTATTCCATTCATAAACTTTCTAGGAATCAGAATATAGTGGACATTAGAATTTTAACTTTATGCTAGCAAAAGGTAGAGTTAGACCCCTTCAGGGTAGCCCCGCACACTCTGAAAGAGGATAACTTATGAGAGTTTATTCAACCTTAGCTAAGCATGCTTCCTAGATAGGGGCACGAGATAATCTGAAGTAGTATTTGTACCTATCAAGAATCGAATCATGCTTCACTGATGATAAGCCCTACTCCAAGTACCAACTCGGCTACACCCGTCGGATTTAGAATTTTAACTCTCGATCCGTAGGCTTATGACTATATATTCAGGCATTAATTTGTTTTGTTTGAAATTTAGAGTAATTCCCACTATCACATATCATTTACAATGATGTTGTCAATAAATAAAATCTCCAAGATTGCATTCACTCTTATAATCTTTCATATAGCTCTCATATGTTTTTAGGTCAAGATTCTGAATCTAGATTGTCACTGAAATTTCCAAGATAACTCTCTATTATTCAACCAAGCTGAACACAAAATTTCCATGATTACAATAGCAAACATTCAATACTTCAATACTCTATGTCCTCGAGTCATCCAAATTCCTCCAAACTTCTACAACTCATTCTAGGTTATTGTGTCATTGAGCAAAAACTTAACCTGACCCTTGTTAAGTGAATAAGTTCTATGAGCTCCATGTGCACTATTATTATTATAATTATCTGCACATTTGATACATATATCTAACTTAAATCATATTACATCAAAATAATATGGTTAAACTTGACCCCAAGTAAGTATTATTTTTCCATTAGAACTATTTATTCTTCTCTTATTCATTCATTGATGTGCCCTAATTGGTCTAAAAGTTTAAAAAAAAAATCCATTTTAGTGATCCAATCTTCCATTTTACATGAATGTGTAGAAGCCTTATTCCCAAGTTTCAAATTGTATCCTTTTTTGGCATTGTCTTGAGTTACCCTTTGACTCCTTATAATCATTTTTCATGGGATTTGATCCGGTCTGATGTTTGGCCTCCATTGATCGATCCCTTTTGTGGGGCTGACCAAGCTTCGCAGGACCGAGCATAGGGCCACAAGATCAGTCAGAGGAGGCCCCGGATGGGGTCGGTCGGTCGGTCAGTTCTCTAGACGGCGATCGAGCATACAAGTTAGGCAAACAAGGGGCGATTCAGGCATCTCGCCGACCTAGTCCCCCGACCGGCGAGTCGGCTTCACCTCCCCCCGATCGGAATCCGTCTGACTAAGCAACACGCTCCGCCCCCTCTCGAAGGGCCCATTCCATCGGTTGGCCGATCGAGGGGTCGGACGAGAGGCACCTGGGTGGCCTGCGCACTGTCAAGAAATTCATACGGAGAATATGATTTAAGGCAGTAGGCGTACCGATAGATTCTTAGATTTACCAATCCCTGTAAGGGAATAGTAAGTCAACGCACGCCAACCAACGTATCAGACCATTAAGAAATGTGGGTGATCATACAGCTAGGCTTGATAGCCAGTTAGTAGGGTAACAGATTTGTCCCCTTCTTAACCAACAAATCCTGCTCTCAAATCCGAGCATTTAAGTTTGACTTGATCCTTGGTAGATTTTGGTCGGCCCTCGCCTATATAAGGGTTTTCATTCTTCCACGCACAGGTATGTTCTACATTCTTCTACTATTCCTCTCTAGTTTCTTTTTCACCGGAGTTCTGATTTGATCGTCGGAGTGTCTACATCAAGGCCCTCCTGGTCAGCCTCTAACGGTCTTTTTCCTTGCAAGCGGTGAATATTCCTCCTTCGACTCGAGTGTTCGACCGGCTCTCCCAAATAGCTGGCTGGTGAGTCAGAAGTTAATCTTCGGTCAAATCCTCATCCGCGTCATCAGTCGGTTTCCCTTCTCACATGCCGACAGGATAGGATTATTTTACCACCACTCACTCGTGTGATGGTTGGACTACACAACATAGTGGATCCATATGATCTAACCTTCAATTTGAACCCTATATAATGAAGGTATAAAAGACTTATTATCAAGTTTTAATTTGTTTCCTATTTTATCCTTATCATAAGTTACCATTCATCATTCCCTAAAATCATGTTGGGCTAGTTAGGGTTAATGGAATTATTTTAGGTAGCAAAAAGTAATTCGTTCGTCCCAATATCTTGTCAATCTATCCCAGAATCAATACGGAAGAGATAAATCACGAAAACTATTAGTCTAGAAAACTTAAAAGAGTTTTTTATTTTTTTCGCGGAAGATTACATATGAAGGTGTTGAAATTATTTAGTTGTGCCTGTTTAGCTCTTGGTTACAGTGCTCTCTCACATAGATCGATCGAAGATTCGATATTTTTTTTTTTTTTTTTTTTTTTTTTTTTTTTTTTTTTTTTTTTTTTTTTTTTTTTTTTTTTTTTTTTTTTTTTTTTTTTTATCGAAGATGTCGATAAAATTATTCAGGTCGCAAGTTGGATTTCATTCCACACATCGAATTATGGAGCTATTTAGCTCCTGATATTGTTCTTCTTTAGAACTTGAACTCTTGCTCTAATCATAGATTGGCACTAATCATATATCTGAAACTATGAATTGATGCTCAAACTGTGCCGCTGATGCAACTTTTTCTTTGATAATTTCTAAATTATTTTACAGATCATTTTAAGCTCACAGACAGGGGGCTTCTACATGACTTCGGTTCCATTGTTCTACCTTGACGAAGCTCCTTCAATCCATGTCTCCGGCTGCATCCCTCGGGAAGAGGCAGTAGCAGTTGCTCGTTCTCCTGGAATCCAACGCAAGATTTTCAGCGGTTGTTTTGGAAGATGCAAGCTTACTTACTTGATTTTAAGAACAGTTACTGCTTGTTTCTGCTTCTACTGTAGGTGGTGATGGCGGCGGCGGGGCAGCAGCGCGGGTGGGAGCAGCTTACTGATTGCTACTGCTGTTTCTGCTACTGTAATGGCCGGTGGAGCTGCTGCTTGCTGGTTGGTTGCTGCTGCTTCCGATTCCGCCGAACCCGCTCTTGTTCAGCCGCTTCCTCCGATCTCCGACAGAAAAGGGGAAGGGCATCCCGAGAAGGAGACCCCTAGTGACCGCCGTGCTTGCTTTCCTCTCCGACCTCTTAGCCTTCATCTTGCTCTTCTCCTCCCCTTCATCTTTACTCTCTTTTCCCTCCACCAGCAGTCCTCGATCCTCCACCATGTCGCGCAGCGACAGTTCATACTCTGACTCCAGCAGCCCCCTCACCAGCTCCATCATCTCCTGCCGGTATCGAGCGATCTCCTGAGCTCTCGGCATGGGGCCCGCGTGTCTGCTGTGACTCGGGGAGCTGCCGGCCTACAAGATCGCTGGAGAATTATCGGAGTTCTTCCACAGCGTCGGCGAGTGAATCCCGTAGCCGTCCTCGTCCTGCTTCGCCGATGACCACCCGTGCCTGACGTATCGCGGGGGGCTGTTGCTCACCAACGGCGTCGTGGCACTTCTCCGGGTCCACACGCCGACGCTGCGGCCGTGGGATCGCCCGAAGTACCCGCCGCGATTGCCTTTGATTCTTTCCGCCCACGCCATGTAATCGCTTCTGTCGCCCCAACCGTCGCCTCCATCGCTCCCTCTGTTCGGTTTCATTGGTATGATTGGGGGGCCACCCAATGTAGCTGTAGCTGGAGTGTGAACAGACATCATGTGCATATGATGTATCACTGCATGGTTGTCATTTGCTTGTGTGGTTGCTTATGGTCAGCATACATATACAAGTTTGTGTTATTGTACTTGGTTGACTGGTACATACAGGTTTTGTGTATTACACTTGGTATGTTGATTGTATAATGCTCATGTTGCACGCGCAGACTGGTAAATAGGTTCAGAGATTTCTAACCTCACTACCTCTCATGATGATTAATACTTGTATATTCACTCATTCAGTTGTTTCAACTATGCATATTCTACTATTCCTTTGAGACTGTATCCGTTGTTTCCATAAGACTTGTATAGCCTTTTGCAACCATGTATATCTATATCTCTATACATGCAGAGTTCACTTGGACTCACTACTATTTGCTATGTTTTTATTTTCAGGTTGATACACTTGGAGTCGCCCAGAGAGCTAGCCCCCGACAACCAATCCCTTTCTATCGAGCTGACTTTGTGATGGTCTTGTATTTTGTGTGGTATTTTAGTATTTTCTGTACTTTGCTTTGGATTTGTATTCGTGTTTGATGTTGATGGTGTTGTTTGTGTGCCCTAGAGGGCTTGTGGTTTTGTTTTGTGATGCAAGTCATGCCGACATTCACTTAGTAAAATTTGGTTTTATTTGTGTTGTCTTGTTTTATTATTAGTTGTTTATTCCAGTCGTGTTGGCAGAGGTATGGATTGGTTGTGTAAGCCCTGTATTTGAGGATTCATATCGTCCGCTATTCAAGAAAGGTGTTGTCCAATTTTCTAAGATGTATTGCTAGTAATTATGTATAACAAATGAATTATTTTTTCTTTGCCTGTAATTATTTTCTTATAAGCAATGGATTGATTCTACCAGAGTTGTTGAAGCAATTAGCTTAATAAGTTGAATTGATTGATCTTTATTTAGAAAAATTATATGTTAATTGGTTTAAACAATGATTAATTAGGTTGGGTAGTCGAATCTAGAGTAATCGATCCGATTTCATAGAAATTATCTATCAACCGTTAGTGTAAATTAAAAAGCGCTCGTGATAAATGATCCAGATGCCTAAGATCCTACTATTACGGTTTTCATTTGGAGAAAAAATTCTTACAAAACTCATCGTAACTAGGGATCGAACCGTGGATACTTAAAAGATAATTAATCGTCCATCCGTTGTATCATAGTTCCGGAGAAAGGTGACAAGTTAATTATGAGAAAGAAAAATAATATCATTTTTTATAAATAAAATCAATGTATTATTTTAATGAAACATATGTACATTCAAACTTAAAATCTAAGATATAAATGTAAGCGATGATGGACTGAGTTAATTGTTGAATGAGCAATTCTGATATATATACATAAATAAAGTGAAAGATTAAGATGTATAGACAATGATGTATCAACAAATACATTATTGTTTTATGTCGGTACATCTTCTAAGCAAAGTAATAAATTAACGGTAATTTACCAAAAGAGGTACCTAAGAATAGTTATTTACCAAAAGGCGTACCATGTTTCATTTTCATCAAAGGGCGCATTCATTATAGTGAACTTCCTCTTATACCCCTTCTGTTATCTATTGTCTTTCTCTTTCTCTCTTAGTAATAAATTCTGAGACGTCAGCACATGCAACCTGACTTAATTACTGACTTTTATTTTAAAATAATATATTATGGAATCGATGCTAAATTAAAAAACGTAAGATAAAAATTGAAAAAAATATTTCACTTAAAAAATTTCTCATCTAACGTGATTTAAAAATATAAATAAATGATTTTTATTTTTATTAATAGAAATTAATATATTAAATAATATTTAATAAATATATTAATGTATAAAAAGTATTTTGAAACAAACTGTTGGATTTAAAAATATAAATAAATGATTTTTATATTTGATTAATAGAAATTAATATATTAAAAAATATTTAATAAATATATTAATGTATAAAATTTTTTTTGAAAAAAACTGACCGTGGGCCTGAAATCAATAGATTTCAGGCCCACGCTGGGCCTGAAATTTTTTATTTCAGGCCCACGTTGGGCCTGAAATTTTTTATTTCAGGCTTGGGCCTGAAATCTTTTGATTCAGGCCCGACGTGAACTCAAATTTTTTTTCTATTTTAAAAATATATTAATATATAAAAAAACCTATCAAAACACTTAATTTCAGATTCAAATGCAGGGCCAGAAGTCATCCCAGGAGGGTCTGAAGTCAAATAACTTCAGATCCTATAAATAATTAATTTAATAAATAATAATTAAATATAAAAAATATTTTTAAAATTAAAAAATTTTCAGTGCCCTTGGGTCTGAAGTCATCCGACTTCAGGCCCAAGGAGGGCCTGAAGTCTGATGACTTCAGACCCTCCATCATTAAATATATAAAAATATAAAAAAATTTATATAAAAAGGTATAATATATAATTACATATTATTTATAATTTTTATAAAAAAGGTATAATATATAATTACATAATAATAAAATGCTATACGAGTGATTTAGGTATATCAGTGAGTTTTGAACAAAACTCACTGATGGACCTACCATATTTGGAATTCTGAAAACTCTATATTAGTAGACAGGGTTGAGCTAAGAGATGAGATTTTGGGTACCGAAACCTCTAATCTTGCTGTATCACCAATGCTATAGGAGTGGTTTAGGTATATCAGTGAGTTTTAAGCAAAACTCACTGATGGACCTACAATATTTGGAATTCTGAAAACTCTATATCAGTAGACAGGGTTGAGCTAGGAGATGAGATTTTGGGTGCCGAAACCTCTAATCTTGCTGTATCACCAATGCTATAGGAGTGGTTTAGGTATATCAGTGAGTTTTGAGCAAAACTCACTGATGGACCTACCATATTTGGAATTCTGAAAACCCTATATCAGTAGACAGGGTTGAGCTAGGAGATGAGATTTTGGGTGCCGAAACCTCTAATCTTGCTGTATCACCAATACTATAGGAGTGGTTTAGGTATATCAGTGAGTTTTGAGCAAAACTCACTGATAGACCTACCATATTTGGAATTCTGAAAACTCTATATCAGTAGACAGAGTTGAGCTAGGAGATGAGATTTTGGGTGCCGAAACCTCTAATCTTGTTGTATCACCAATGCTATAGGAGTGGTTTAGGTATATCAGTGAGTTTTGAGCAAAACTCATTGATGGACCTACCATATTTGGAATTTTGAAAACCCTATATCAGTAGACAGGGTTGAGCTAGGAGATGAGATTTTGGGTGCCGAAACCTCTAATCTTGCTGTATCACCAATGCTATAGGAGTGATTTAGGTATATCAGTGAGTTTTGAGCAAAACTCACTGATAGACATACCATATTTGGAATTCTGAAAACTCTATATCAGTAGACAGGGTTGAGCTAGGAGATGAGATTTTGGGTGCCGAAACCTCTAATCTTGTTGTATCACCAATGCTATAGGAGTGGTTTAGGTATATCAGTGAGTTTTGAGCAAAACTCACTGATGGACCTACCATATTTGGAATTCTGAAAACTCTATATCAGTAGACAGGGTTGAGCTAGGAGATGAGATTTTGGGTGCCGAAACCTCTAATCTTATTGTATCACCAATGCTATAGGAGTGGTTTAGGTATATCAGTGAGTTTTGAGCAAAACTCACTGATGGACCTACCATATTTGGAATTCTGAAAACCCTATATCAGTAGACAGGGTTGAGCTAGGAGATGAGATTTTGGGTGCCGAAACCTCTAATCTTGCTGTATCACCAATGCTATAGGAGTGGTTTAGGTATATCAGTGAGTTTTGAGCAAAACTCACTGATGGACCTACCATATTTGGAATTCTGAAAACCCTATATCAGTAGACAGGGTTGAGCTAGGAGATGAGATTTTGGGTGCCGAAATCTCTAATCTTGCTGTATCACCAATGCTATAGGAGTGGTTTAGGTATATTAGTGAGTTTTGAGCAAAACTCGCTGATATACCTAAACCACTCCTATAGCATTGGTGATACAGCAAGATTAGATGTTTCGACACCCAAAATCTCACCTACTAGCTTAACCCTGTCTACTGATATAGGGTTTTTAGAATTCTAAATATGGTAGGTCCATCAGTGAGTTTTGCTCAAAACTCACTGATATACCTAAACCACTCCTATAACATTGGTGATACAGCAAGATTAGAGGTTTCGGCACCCAAAATCTCATCTCCTAACTCAACCCTGTCTACTGATATAGAGCTTTCAGAATTCCAAATATGGTAGGTCTATCAGTGAGTTTTGCTCAAAACTCACTGATATACCTAAACCACTCCTATAGCATTGGTGATACAGCAAGATTAGAGGTTTCGGTACCCAAAATCTCATCTCCTAGCTCAACCCTGTCTACTGATATAGGGTTTTTAGAATTCCAAATATGGTAGGTCCATCAGTGAGTTTTGCTCAAAATTCACTGATATATCTAAATCACTCCTGTAGCATTGGTGATACAGCAAGATTAGAGGTTTCGGCACCCAAAATCTCATCTCCTAGCTCAACCCTGTCTACTGATATAGAGTTTTCAGAATTCCAAATATGGTAGGTCCATCAATGAGTTTTGCTCAAAACTCACTAATATACCTAAACCACTCCTATAGCATTGGTGATACAGCAAGATTAGAGGTTTCGGTACCCAAAATCTCATCTCCTAGCTCAACCCTGTCTACTAATATAGAGTTTTCAGAATTCCAAATATGATAGGTCCATCAGTGAGTTTTGCTCAAAACTCACTGATATACCTAAACCACTCGTATAGCATTTTATTATTATGCAATTATATATTATACTTTTTTATAAAAATTATAAATAATATGTAATTATATATTATATCTTTTTATAAAAAAGTTTTTTATATTTTTATATATTTAATGATGGAGGGCCTGAAGTCATCAGACTTCAGGCCCTCCTTAGGCCTGAAGTCGGATGACTTCAGGCCCAAGGGCACTGAAAATTTTTTAATTTTGAAAATATTTTTTATATTTAATTATTATTTATTAAATTAATTATTTATAGGATCTGAAGTTATTTGACTTCATACCCTCCTGGGATGACTTCAGGCCCTGCGTTTGAATATGAAATTAAGTATTTTGATAGGTTTTTTTATATATTAATATATTTTTAAAATAGAAAAAAATTTGAGTTCACGTCGGGCCTGAATCAAAAGATTTCAGGCCCAACGTGGGCCTGAAATAAAAAATTTCAGGCCCAGCGTGGGCCTGAAATCTATTGATTTCAGGCCCACAGTCAGTTTTTTTCAAAATTTTTTTTATACATTAATATATTTATTAAATATTATTTAATATATTAATTTCTATTAATCAAATATAAAAATCATTTATTTATATTTTTAAATCCAACAGTTTGTTTCAAAATACTTTTTATACATTAATATATTTATTAAATATTATTTAATATATTAATTTCTATTAATAAAAATAAAAAATTTTTATTTATATTTTTAAATCACGTTGGATGAGAAATTTTTTAAGTGAAATATTTTTTCAATTTTTACCTTACGTTTTTTAATTTAGCGCCGATTCCATAATATATTATTTTAAAATAAAAGTCAGTAATTAAGTCACGTTGCATGTGCTGACTTCTCAGAATTTATTACTGAGAGAGAAAGAGAAAGGCAATAGACAACATGAGGGGTATAAGAGGAAGTTCACTATAATGAGTGCGCCCTTTGGTGAAAATAAAACCATAGTACGCCTTTTGATAAATACCTATTCTTAGGTACGCCTTTTGATAAATTACCGATAAATTAAACTAAGTCTAGTGGAGTACATAGTTTGCAAAATCGCGATCCTGGATCGTAGGATCGTACGATCCTACGATCCTACGCCAGAAATCGATCCAGAATCGCGCAGAATCGTTTTTCGTAGCAGGATCGCAGCAGGATCGGTAGGATCGGACAGAATCGGACAGAATCATATAGGATCGGACAGAATCGGAGCAGAATCGGAGCAGGATCGGTGAAAGCTTCAAGAGGTTATAATTTTTGACTCGGATTGAACCACGTGACCTATAATATATCAAATTGAAACTCGTTCAAAGATCTACAGGTTAGTTTTAAGATTGAATCCCAAAAAATATTATTTAAAGTCTTTTCAGAAGCTCAGAAGATTATTAGTCTTTTTTATTATTATTTTTTTATCTTTTACAGAGTTAGTGTTAGGGTTTTAAGATTATTTAAACATCTATTTAATTATTTTTAGTTAGTTTTTGATTAATAATATTATGTTATATCTTTTTCCTAAGGGTTTTAAGATTATTTAAACATCTATTTAATTATTTTTAGTTAGTTTTTGATTAATAATATTATGTTATATCTTTTTCCTAAAATGATACGTTTTTAGATGTCTATTATCTAATAGGTTGACAATTAAATTGGATCATCTTGTAATCAATAGAATATTCTTGAAGTTGAACGTGATTATTATCATTATAGTGTTAATAAAAATTGTATATTATCATTATAGTGTTAATAAAAATTGTATATTCTTTCATTTTAAGAGTTTTTGTTAGGATCGTACGATTTTACGATCTGATCCTGACCGATCCGATTCTGACCCCAAATCGATCCTGTGTAGGATCGCGATTCTACGAACACTTCAACTAGTTCAATAAATTGGTATATGAATAGCCTATATTTTAAAAAACTACATATTAATCCAAAATGATGACATATGCATGAGAAAAAAAATATTATTGTTCGTTATAGCTAAATCCAATGCATATCATTATAATGAAACATACATGATGGTTGAAATGAGACTTCTCATGAGCCTATTAAGTGAAAAATTAAGACGGGTAACAAATGATACCATGTACTAACGGTTGGAGATATTAATATAAATTAAAATTATATAATTAATTTTAACTTATATATTGAGTGGTCTAAAAGACCTGAGTATGCATATAAGTTAACTTGGTTCAATATAAATTCAAACATTGAATTTGCACCTCTCTGCACATCTACCCGTGAAAGAGTTTCTCCTCATGCATTTGTTGAATTAAATATTTGTGAATCAATATAAACCAATCAATATGTCTTGAAATTCTCAATGTGGAACTAATGTCTCATTCATAATAGTCTTTATCCTCTCCACTTTCTTTTCCATTCACTTACACCCTGTTTGGAAAGGAAGGAATTGGAATTCCTTTGGGAATTGAATTGGAATTCCTTTGAGAATTGAAATTCAATTCCATCATTTAGTAGTAATTTTCAGGAAGGAATTGATAAGGAATTAAATTTCAATTCCTTTCAAACCCCTCAAAATAAATCACATCTAAACACCTCTGATTTGTGAAAGGAATTCGCTTGAACAAATTAAATTATCAAATCGCCCCCTCACAAAACAAATCAAAGTTGCTCCGGCTCCATCCTCACATGATAAAATCGTAAAAGTATAACAATTGAATTGAATTTAATTCTGTTTTTACAATTCATTCCAAACATGAGAATTGAAATTCAATTCCGGATGGAATTCAATTTCGACCGAAATTGAATTCTAATTTCTTACTTAAAAGGTTTCCAAACTTGATGTTATCCAACACTAACAAATGAATTATCCATCTTCCAAGCAATGGATTGAGTCTAGTTGATGAAACAACTAACTAGTTTAATAAATTTATCTGATTAATCTCTATTTAAGACAAACTACATAGGTACTCAAAATGACAAAATATGCATGAAAATTATTTGTTATAAAGAATTTCAATCTGTTTATACAATCAACCATCAATACGAAATTAATGAGCATATACGATTGCAAAAACCATTTAAGGTTCTAAAATTACCGTCACAGAAGTCCTTCCCAGCTGCTTGCTGACTCAACTTAACTGATTGTACCAGATTGACTGACCCGTTTGGTTGGATAAACCTGACGGGCCCATGTTCCGATTGGACCAACTGACTTGATTGATTTGCCTAACCCACTTCTAATTGACTAACAAGACCTGCTGACCCATACAGATCGACCCAATCAGGTTGAATTGGCACATCCAATCTGTTGACCGACCATGCTCGATTGATTAGCTTAGCTCGACTAGCTGGTGTGATTTGATTGGCTTGGTCGTTACACTTAGCTCACACGACTTGACTTGCCTAACATGATTGACTCACCTAATGTAATTCACCCACCAAGCTTCTCTACTAATTTAGCTCCACTAACTAGTGCAGTCATACTAGCTCACCTGTCGTCATGCAGCTAGTTCAACTCAACTGGCCCATTTAGCCTGCTCCATTATGCGGGTCAATTAGTTCATTCCTAATCAATTTGACTTAAAATCAACAGGATTAGTTCGTACATGATTTGAAGATTTGCTAGTCAATAAAAATTTAGTATTTAAAAGTAGAATATATAATAAATAATTATTCCAAAGAAATAGATATTTTATAATATAAATATCACAGGAACCAAACCCAACTTTAAATTAGAGCACGATCAAATACCATTGAGTAAAACGAAATTGTTGGAAACTATAATTTAGCACAGAATACATTTATTGGAATCAAGAT
This sequence comes from Boesenbergia rotunda, assembly GCA_024364735.1. Taxonomy (NCBI): domain Eukaryota; kingdom Viridiplantae; phylum Streptophyta; class Magnoliopsida; order Zingiberales; family Zingiberaceae; genus Boesenbergia; species Boesenbergia rotunda. The sequence continues at coordinate 84,103 of JAGFNQ010004946.1, forward strand.
AAACATAATCACATGGAAGTGCAGTAGAGTTTCTGTTGATTCGGTATCATCACTTCAGCTGCTCGTACACAATCAACACTTCAGAAAAAATCCCCTTCGATTACTTTGTTGTTTCTTTGAGAACTTTGGTGTCATCTTTAGAAAACTTCAGAGGTGGAAGAACAGATAGATCTCTTGATTCACTAGATGAATGCTCTGGATCAATTGATTTAAATGAGTGACTTGATTCACCAGTTTTAAGCTGTTGAATTGCTCCTCTTAGCTCGTCCAGATTCTGAAGCTATCTTAAACCAACAAATCGATTATCAGATAACCAAGTAGGAAGGTCTTGAATTGATTCCTCCGTTATTGTGTCTATAGGTAATTCCAAGTATCGAAGATGTCTCAAACCACCAATTGCATCAGGCAATTTCCCAGTTGGAAGCACAGAGATCATCGGCAGCCTCAAGCCTTTCAAATTTCGCAACACCTCTTCTAGCAAATCCCATGAAGCTTGACTTGTGTTCTTCAGAGGATAGAACTCCACAGATGACAAGACTACGCAAGTGCGTCTTCTCTTGCAATACTTGGTAAACTTTGACAAAATTATCTGCTGTAACATACACATGTCGGGCATTCTCTGGGATTTGTACATCATCTTCTTCCTTAATTTCATCCTCAAGTCTAAAATACTCACCATCACATATGTAGTCTGCAAGCTCATGAAAAATAGCATGGAGAATGAACTCGCCATGCTTTCTCGCTGAACTGAGAAAAAATGGTCCGTCCGAAAGACATGTATTATAGTCACGTGAAAAAGGTCCATTGGAGTTCCATATCCAAGACCGCCAATTCAATGTATGTTGTTCACCTGCTTCACGTGAACAACAACCAATGGCATTCCATATCCCAGACAACTGATTCTTTTTAAAAGCATAATTCTTGGGAAACAGAGCACAAGCAAGAAAATATTGCTTCAGATTCCCAGGTAGTTTCTCGTAACTGTGTTTCAACACTGATATAATGTTGCTTTCTGTTGGATCAATCATGCCCAAACTGCTACGATAGATCATCCTCCAGCGATCTTCACTTTGGTGCCGTTTCAGGTGACGCCCTATCATCACAGCAGCCAAGGGACTTCCTCAAAACCTTTTAGCTATTTCTCCGACTATCTCTTCCAACTCTGGATATTTGTTGCGATTTCTGTCACCGAGTGCGCATTCCTTGAACAATTCTAAATACTCTTCCTCTTCCAATCCGTCCAATTCCACTTTCAATACCACATTATCTGACCTGACTACACCTTCAAATTGGGTAGTCACTATTATTCTGCTGCCCACTTTTGCCCCATACCTAAATACGTCATCGTAGAACCCCTCCTTCAGTTTGTCCAGGACGATCAACACCTTCTTGTCTTTTATTTCTGTTTTCATGGACTCCAAAATGCTATCAACCAGTGACGATCCACTGCTTCTGTGAAGTTTGCTTGGTTGGTCGACGGTGTTAGATTCTAACCTTTGAAGTGTAATCCACTTGTTGCCACGAGAAAACTTGCCCATGTAAATCCATGCTCTGACATCAAATTCATCTTCTACTTGTGCACTGTTATAATTGCTCCAAAATGAATCGGATAACTTGGGCATTGTCTGTTGATTGCTTGGGAACTCAAGGTACCGAACATATTTTAATTTGTCAACTGTTTTTGGTAAATTCTGTGGAAGTAGGAAAGCACCAAGAATCTCAGGAATTTCAAATTGTTAGTACTCTCTCAAGAGA
>JAGFNQ010004946.1:102317-242550 GCA_024364735.1 Boesenbergia rotunda
GGGGACCGATCAGGATGGAGCCTGATCGGTCTGAACCCAACCTGATCGGTCTGGTGACCGATCAGGAGGCCCTTTGATCGGTCCGGTGACTGATCACTTTAATTCAAATTGCACTGTCAGACGCTCTGATCGCGTCTAAACGTGTCTGATTCTCTGCGTTTGATCTCTGATGCTTGATTTTCTGATTGATATACTGTGCTAATGCTCTGATTAAGTGTGCAGGTGACAGGGATGGATTCAAACACTCAAGGAGAGTCAATGGAGGCCTTTCCTTGGAGCAAGTTTGTCCATTTGCCATCTCAGGTTGCAACGGGCGCTGGCGCTGGCTGGAGCTTGGCTGAGGGAAGCTCAGGGAGTCCAGGAGAGCTCAGCAGGCTGGTGGTTGCAGGTGAGCAGCTGGAGGCTGCAGGGAGATGGTTGTGACCTGGCGCTAGTGGAGAAGGCTTAAGCTGCGTAGCGGAGAAGTGGTGGAAAAAAAAAAGATCAGTGCTGAAACGACTTCTCGCTAGAGCTTACTGCGACTTCTTCTTACTGCATTCTTGTGCTTGTGCGATTACTTCCATCATCTTGAGCAAGCAACTGTGATCTTTGAGGCAACCATCGGTTACTTGGGCACTTGGAAGAAGGAACAAGGAGCTTGAGTCCATCAGCGAGAAGACACGAAGAAGGGTGTTCTTGCGTGAGATCTGCGCTAGGTGGAGCTCGGGAGAAGCTTGCTGTGTTGTTGTCTGTTCTAAGTGTTAAGTAAAATCTTTCTTGTGTTTCATTGTGCTTAAAACTATATCTCTGTTGAAACGCTGTGGAGAGGTTACTCCACCGAGAAGGAGGTTGCATTTTATCCGGATTTTCCGGGGCTTGATCTGCTGACGATCAAGGGATCGCCCACCTTAAGGGCACGCCAAGGAGTAGGGGCAAGTTATCCCCGAACTTTGTAAATCCTCTTGTTAGCGTTCTTGTTTTTTGCTCTTAGCTTAGTGTTTTCATTTCTGCATACTCTGTTTTTCTTTTAGCTTCCGCTGTGCTACTAACGGTTGAGGTGTAGAAATTTCAAAAGCGCTAAATTTCGGTGTCTGGCTACATTCACCCCCCCCCTTCTAGCCATCCAAGGTCCAACATAACTCTCCACAACATCTAGCTCAGCCTTACACGGCTGACATCACAAAAATAAAATAAGCTCATAACTACGCAATTAATATCGTTAAGAAAAATAAACAAATAGTAGAGAGTTCATATCCAAAATAAACTTAAATGTAAATCCAAAGATCAACACCAAACTAAAGATAAGTCGATTGAGAAAAATAAACATCAGTCTATGAAATAAATGCGGAAATAAACTAGACACTGAAACAAACTCCAAAATGACTCGACACTGTGGGAGGCAACTGGATCCTCTCCTGGCACCAGGTAATGCATCTATCTGCTACCTGAAACAAAAGTAGATTGTGGGGGTGGTGAGTCCGTATGAACTCTGTGGGTATAAGAGTAGATAAGCGCATGACATATTAAAAGGTATAACAAGTAGATAGGATCAACAGTATATAGTCTCGAAGAAACAGAATAATAACTAGACATGTATGAAATAGAATGATAATAGAATATCAAAATATACATGCATGCCAACTAAATGCAGCAATCATAGTTCATATAAATGCAACAAATACAAGAAGATGCAAAATGCAATAAATGCATATGATGTAATGACATGTGTCACCCCTGACGCCAGTCAAGATATCATCACATCACATCTGTGTGGCCGAGTGGGTAGGGTTGTGACAACTGTACACACTCCAACGAATACCACTAGTATATGTGGTTGAGTGGATAGGATGTTGGGGAACCAACTACTCCAAAGACCTCAGAAAAAAGGGAGAGCCACTAACAGTTTTGGTATCCCTCGAAAACAACGGTGAAGGTGTCAACTGTTTGCCTACAACTCCAACATCTATTATCCACGAGTAGTCGAGTGTGACATACAGGACAGTTGTTCACACTCTAGTAACTACCATGATGAGTGGTTGAGTAGGCAGTGCAACAAAATGATTGACGACGACTTAACTATATGGAAGTTAATACTCGTCAGCATGCAACTATGCAGATATGATACATGATACTAAATGCACAATTAACCAAATAACAACGATGCAATGATATAATCAATAAATATCAAAATCACCAAACATGCAACTAGACTGCTAGGTAGAGTATCTCTAATGCCGACCAACCATAGTTGAGTTTAATGATCATTTCTAAGAACTCGCGTATAAGCAGTACTTTACAGAATAGAAAATTAACGGTGAGACTATATGGATATAAAATACAATTAGCTTGAAGAACAAGCAAAGAAGGTATCAACAGACAATATCAAAAACAAACAACAAGGTAAAGCAGTTCTACTCAGAAATCAAACAGTTATGTATTTAAGATCAATGATTTACAATAATACAAACGATATGTATCTGCTTTAAATGTAGTGTTCATATCAGAAATAACCTCCTGTACTAGTCTGAATCAAAGTACTATGTCAAGGAGAAAAATTTAGCTATTCACACTATTAATAAATTAGTTAAAGTGCACATTAAGCATAATTAATATCAAACCCTAACCATACCTCTACTTAACTAACCCCACATCCCCGAATCTAACCGTTATAAGATTCAAGGTACACACAATAAGGAGATTAAACTCAACTTCCAGCTACAAGCAAGGCGAACACTAAATTCAATTTAACCCTTGAGTTGAAGCAAACCTTACTACCCACACATCCACATTTGTCCAACTAAGTGTTACTACACTGTAAAATACGGTTAATATATATATATATATATATATATATTAAAAAAATAAAATATATAAAATAAACAAAATATGTGTATAAATATATATATGGAAAATTTATATACAATCACTATAAATAGGAGCTTAGAATTAAAACATTCATATGGAAAATTTTGAAATAATTTTTCCAAAATTTTGAAAATATTCATAGAAAAATTGATCGCGTGATGCACTAATTATGAATTGTTTAAGGAAAAATTTAATTCTCGATTCCCTCTCCTTCTCCTTCCTATCCCCTCCAATTAATCCCTCCTTGTATATATACATATCCCCTCCGATAAATCCCTCCCCGTGCCCTAGTTTTTCGCCTGATTCCCTCTCCTTCTCCTTCTCCTTCTCCTTCCCTCATCGCCCGTGCCCTAGTTGGCTCTTCTTCATGTGATCAGCGCAACCGCGCCTCGCGACCTTGCCTTCTCTACATGACCAAGTCGTCACCGGCGCAAACCCAGGTAAGGGCTGATTATTTAGGCTTAACTGGGAAATTGATTAGGTTTCGAGTGGTTGTTTTCCATTGATACTCTTATGTATCGTGAATCAGTGATTTGTTTGGTTTATGTTCATGCTTATGATTCTGGTTTTGAAAGGGGTCTTGTGGTAGGGATAGGACTTGTAGCATGTCGTCCTATGGGAACCAAACTTGTGCTTATGTTTTGTTTGGTGTTGGGGTTGTGTAGTTTGATCTTTGGGTGTTTCTGTTGACTGTATGTTGTAGCCGTGAGCTACAATATGATCTTGGACTTGATCGAGTTTTGGGATTAGCTCTAGGGTTGTTCCATTAATCATGGGGTTCCATGGGATGTGATACCATGTAAAATTGGCTTAGAATGGTAAAGGGTGTTTTAAGTTGAGTTAAGGGTTAATTAAGTGGATGATATAATTAGGTTTGATCCTAAATATGTTTAATAGTTAGTTTAGCTAAATTATAAATGTATGAGTAGTTTAACTTGGTCCTTGATACAGGACGCTAGATAGTTGCAGATTATTTGGACTGGAGCTTCTCTCAGATACGTATACGTCATTTACAAGGCGGGTACTTCTCCTGTGATTCCTGTAGTTTCGTTTACCTTAAATGCATGGTCGTTTTATTTTCTGAGTATGATTGCTTTATCTTAAATCTGTTTGCCTTGTTTTCCTGCTTGATACTTATTCCGTGTTTGACCTTTGAGTAAAAGTTCAACTTGTTCAGCTATACAGTCTCATTTCTTGGCTTATGATCTAAAACGTATTATGTGTATGCATGTACTGTAGAATAATCATTTGACCTATCTAGGGTTTGGTTGACATTAGATAAACCCTACCCAGTAGATTAGTGCATGTTTATTTACTTTGGTGTTGATTGTGTTTTTCGTATGTTTTCTTATTTTGGTGTTATTGGTGTTTTCTGTTTCTTATGATTTTGGGTATGATTGAGGTGGTGTATATTAATGTCATGCATCATAGCATTCAGGTCGACGACCGCGGGATCCTTTGTGATTGAGATGGGTCGTCGGGTATATTTTCCTATCGTGTCACGCTCAGTTGGAGTTGTATGCAAACAGTTGATACTCCCCTGGTGTTTGGAAGTCCCCCAGGTGTTTCGGGATTTTTCATATCAGGGTCACGATTGTCGTGGTGTATTTGCATAGCCCCAGGTGCTTGACACTTGTATCTTGTCCACTCAACCTACCCAATATAGCGGTGGATGGTGTGTGTACAGTACAGGTCATGACATCATGTGCATATTGTGCATTGTGTATTTGCTGCATTTGTTTGAGTTATGATTGTTGTATTTGTTTGACATGCATATACGGTTATGATTTGCATTTTATTATATGATCTGGATATGTTCAACAGTATTAGCTGTTTATGGAGGTATCAGAGGGGATTTTTTTATTTTGCCCCTATTTGTTACAATGATTTTCGGGTATGTTTTATTTTGTATAGAGATATTTAATTTATGTTTTTTATTTCGGAGACTGTATACCCTTTGTTTCCATATGCTTGTTTTACTCTTTTATATACCATGCATTTATCTGTTCTTATACCTGCAGAGTTCCACCCGGAACTCACCACCCCTCGTTTCTTCTTTTTGTTTCAGGTAGTCGATAGTTGTGTTTCGTGCCGCCAGGAGAGGATCCAGCTGCCAGTTCCTAGTTTTGAGTAGGTTGTTTCCATTTTCATTCTCTTGTCGTGTTTTATCGTATTGGGGTCGAGTTAGTATTGTTTTGTTTCGGAGGGTGTTTGTTTTTCTATAGATGTATATTTGTACTTTCGTGTTATTTTTATCGTATTGGTTTCGTTTTGGTTTTATTATCATATCGGATGGTGTTTGGTATTTCGTTAGACATGTATTTATTTTATTTCCGCTGGATTTCGGTTTGCTACGCTTAGTTATTAGGATTTATACATTATGTTTATTATTTGTCAGTTATTATATTTAACTGCGTGGTTGTGATGGTGTGAATGCTGACCGAGTGTGGCTGAGCTAAATTATGTATTGAGTGATGTATGTATGAGTTTCAGATTGTCCGTCGTATAGTAGAGGTGTTGCACGATTTTCGAGCGAGCTCGGGCCTCTGGGGCGTGACACAAACTGTGATCAATCAAATTATCACTAAGCAAAACTCTAATCACACTACAACCCACGACACGACGACAAAATGAACAAGTAAGCCACTAAAATCAACCAGCAACTAATCCAAAGCCCCATCAAAACCCTAGGTCCACCCTACTGATCCTAGACTAGCAAATTAACAATCTACACATATAAATCAGATCAACACACCATCAACACCCAAAAACAAGAGTTCATACCAATAAAGGCAGCCACCACACCAAACTGGAATAATACCAATTCGAATCTGACTCGACAATCACAAAAACTCACGGCAATGAAAAACAAGGCATACATGAACAAATACCCAAAAATCTCAGCCCATGGCAGAACTACAATCTTCAACAAATTCCCAAACAAAATTTAGCTATTGATCCAATCAAAACCTAATCAAGAATAGCACAAAGCCTTACCAAACTCACCCACGTTGACTTCGCTGAGTTAAACCAAAACCCATACATTTCACAATTCGATCAACAACACAATAACTTGATGAAACTCCAAATCAACCACACGATTCAAAAAGGAAACCAAACCTCAATGAATCAACCTCGTAAGCCCCAAGTATATGACACCTCAAGAAATCCGAATCCAACTCCTTGGTGGTCGGCGCAAGCAACAGGGGCAAGAAGTGAATCGCGGGGGAAGAAGAAGAGGAGGAATAGGGTTCTTGTGCCAGCTTGTTCGCACGAGGAGAAGCTGTGGCGCGGGCTTGCTTGCACAAGGGCAGTGACGCGATCAAGGAGACGGGGGCGCTCGGCCTCGTTTGTGTGCGCCGATGAAGACGAAGAAGAAGAAGAAGAGGAAGGAAGGTTAGGGCACAGGGTGAGGAAGGCTCGTACGATGGGGAGCCGCTCGACGTAGTGGTTCGGCGTTAGGGGAAAGATACGGGAGAAGAGAGGGATTAAAGAGAGGAATTTATTGTAGACAAGCCCTACCATACAACACCTCAAATGGTGTCATATGGATAATTGATAGCTATTATTGTAGACAAACTCAACTAAGTGCAGGTGATCCTCCCAATTGCCTCAAAAGTCCATAGCGCAAAATCTCAGCAAATCCTCTAGCGTCTGAATGATACACTCTAACTGTCCGTCTGTCTACAGATGAAAAGCCGTACTAAACCGGAGCTGTGTACCTATAGCCTGCTGCAAACTTTGCCAAAATCGTGAAGTAAAACGTGGGTCTCTGTCTCATATGATACTCAAAGGAATGTCGTGCAATATGATAATCTCGCGGCACTACAACTCTGTCAGCTTGTCCAGTGAATCTGTCCTCCGAATCCCTAAGAAATGCATAGATTTGGTTAATCAATCAACAACCACCCAAATCGCGTCATGTCCTCTCTGAGTCCTCGGTAACCTCACAACAAAATTCATGGTGATATGCTCCTATTTTCATTTGGGAATAATAATCTTATGGAGCAATCCAGCAGGTCTCTGATGCTCAGCCATCACCTACTGGCACACTAGACATCTAGCTACAAAGTCCGCGATGTCTTTCTTCATACCGTTCCTACTGGCACACTAGACATCTAGCTACAAAGTCCGCGATGTCCTTCAGAAATTCCATCCATCTCCTCTGACGAAGATTCAACTCTTCTGAGTGAATAGGTACTTGAGGCTCTTGTAATCCATGAAGATCTCAAATGTGACGCCGTACAGATGGTGTATCCATATTTTCAAGGCAAAAATAATAGCGACAAGCTCTAAGTCATAAACTGGATAGTTCTTCTCATGCTCCTTCAACTGACGAGAAGCATAAGAGACTACCCATCCATGCTGCATCAAAGCTGCTTCCAAACCCTGATGTGATCCGTCAATATATAGTACGAAACCATCCTCTCCCAAAGGTAGCACCAAAACAGGCGCAGACACCAACCACCGCTTCAGCTCTGGAAAACTGGTCTCACAAGCCTCTATCCATACAAATTTCACACTCTTTCTGGTTAGATGTGTCAACGGTGTACCAATGCTGGAAAATCCCTCAACGAACCGTCGATAATAACCAGCCAATCTGAGAAAACTGCACACTTCCTGAACTAGCTTCGGCTGATCTCAACTGGTGACAACCTCAATCTTCTAGGGATCTACGGAGATACCTCTACTAGAAATAACATGTCCGAGAAAACTCACGGAAGACAACCAAAAAGCACATTTACTAAACTTCACATACAACTGCTCCCGTCGGAGCGTCTCTAGGACGATGCGAAGATGGTGCGCATGTTCCTCCTCAGAACAAGAGTAAATCAAGATCTCGTCGATGACAACGATAACAAACTGATCCAAATACTCCATAATTATTCGATTCATCAGATTCATAAACATTGTTGGAGTATTGGTAAGTCCAAATAACATTACCAAAAACTCGTAATGTCCGTACCGAGTACGGAAAGCTGTCTTCTGGATATCTAAATCTCTGACCCTTAGCTGGTGATATCCTGACCTCAAATATATCTTGGAATGCACTGATGTATCTTTCAGCTGATCAAACAAGTCTTCGATACAAGGTAAAGAATATTTGTTCTTGATGGTCACTGCATTCAATTGTCTATAATCAATGCATAACTTCATAGAACCATCCTTCTTCTTTATGAGCAGAATTGGTGAACTCCATGGAGATATGCTAGGATGGATCCGTTGTCCAATAATTCCTGCAACTGAATCTTCAACTCATCCAACTCCTTCGGTGTCATACGATATGGAGCTTTTGATACCGGCGCAGTCCCCGGAATCAGCTTGATAGTAAACTCCACTTGCCTTCTAGGAGACAACTCAGAAAGCTCATTTGGAAATACGCCCAGAAATTCTTAGATCACTGGAATATCCGAGAGGTGAGGGCTATTGCTGTCATCAGTACTAATAAGTGACAATAAAAAACTCTGACATCCATGCGACATAAGCTTCTGGGCCTGAAGCGCAGAGATAATCGAAATCCCATCATCTCTGGTGCCAATGAATTCCCACGAGGGTTGGTTCGGAAGCCGAAACGTGACTAGCCTCGCTTGGCAATCAATCATGGCATGATAAGCCGTCAACGAGTCCATGCCCAGAATAATGTCAAACTCTACCATCTTGAGAACCAACAAATCCACGATGAGAGTTTAATCACCGAAATCCAATGGACATCCCTTAACTTCCTACGTGATATCCAATACCTCACCGGATGGCAGAGACACTGACAGACGTTGCGATCTATGGGTAGACAACCTACTAATGTTTCCCATGTACAATCGAGATAGGAAAGAACTTGAACTAACAGTATCAACAAGCAATTTAGCAGGAAATTAATGCATAAACTAAAATCATACCGCGGAAGACCAATCCATCGGCCCGATGTGTCTCCTCTCTCGTGACTACATAAACTCGTCCTGTCTCTAGAACTGGAGGTGGCAACGCCACAATCTGCTGAGGCTGAGATGTTGAAGGTCCGACAATCTGCTGGGGCTGATATACAGAAGGTCCAACCAATTGCTGAGGCTGATAAACTACAGGCTGGTATGCTGGGTATGGTTGCTGATAGTACAACCTCGTATCAGAATATTGAGACACCACTAGTGTGGAGGTGTACTTATGCCCAGACATACAATAAATCAGAACTGGTGAAGGTATTTCTTGCTGATGTCTTGTTTGCTGCTGTCGGTACGATGTCTGAGTCTGACGGCCACCTCTCTGTGGCCTCTGCTGTCCTGCTCAACCTTCTTGGGGAGTAACTATGACAGATTTATGCTGAGTCTTCAAAGGACACTCTCGACTCTGATGATCCAGAAACTTACAATAATAGCAGATAGGGTGCTCTAGAGGACAATATGGTCTACTGTAGTCTCTAGATCCACACTGAAAACAATGAGCCCCACCGATAGCAGACTTCCGGGTTTGCCGAGAACCCTGGGACGATCCTACTGAAAATCGTCCCAACTTCTGAGGTCGAGGCTGAGGCCCAAAAATCTCCTACGTACTCTGACTCTTACTAGTGTGCTTCTGTCCGATGTTCTACTATTTTTGAGTCACTACCGAATCCTGCGTTGGCTGCTTTCCTTTCTTCTTATCACCAAATAACCGATGTTGTGTCATCTCTATATGTAGAGCCCGATCCAAATCCTCTCGATTAGAAGTTGGAGCCCATCAAGACATCCATAACTGAATATATCCAGCGAGGCCCTGCATGAACTGTGTCGTCCGCTCATTGTCGGTAGCTACCAACTGAGGACAAAACTCCACCAGACGATTAAATTCTGCCTCATACTCCAAAACTATCCGATCTCCCTACTGAAGTCCAAGAAACTCCTATCGTTGAGCCGTATGAAATGCAGTAGGATAATACTTCCTCTCAAAAGCCTCGCGAAAAGAAACCCAAGTAACTGACTGTCCACCAATAATAGTCTTCTGCATGTTCCACCAAGTGACGGTCTGATCTCGAAGTTGATAAGTAGCCAACTCCACCTTCTCTATAACTGTGAGAGTCATATAGCTGAAAGTGCCCTCTAATGTGTCCAGCCAAGCACGAGCAGCATACGGATTTGGTTCTCCATAGAACATTGTGAAACGACCCTTCACAAACACTGCCAATAATGGAAACCAAGCTCTGTCCAGAATCCAGCCCGCTTGGGCAGGGGGTACCACTGATGGCACTGCAAGGGCTGCCACTGGTGGCATTGATAGACCTGCCACTGGTGGTACTACTAGAACTGCTGTCGGATATGAAGGAGGTACTCTCAGTGATGGAGGTCTAAGCTCACCCCAAAGGTCTTGGTGAGCTGGTTCCCGACCAGTCGACTCCACCCCTGGTGGGTCTCTCAATCTCCTGACTCGAGTCCCTCTTTGACTCCATTGGTTTCTCCCATGATCATCATCCACGACCACGTGCACAGGGTAGAGACTGCTCAATATGATGAGACACACCTATTAACAGAACCAACACGCATTACTTAAACATAATTCTACCAAAAATTAAACTAATTTACTTTATAATTGTTGGAGAGATCTCGTCGCTGTGAAGTCTCAAAACATAACCATGTCGAGAAAATGACTCCGTAAAAATATAAATCCGTAAAATACAAATTAACATCGTAAAACAACTCTGTAAATCTCATGGACACCAAATTACATCGCAAAATTTAGCACTGATTCTAAAAATTGTCACGCCGCAAGAGGCTCATGCTTGCTCGAAAATTGAGTTGCATCTCCCCTGTACGGCTGACAAGTTGGGATATTTATACATAACTCTCCACAACATCTAGCTCAACCTCATACGACTGACATCACAAAAATAAAATAAGCTCGTAACCACACAATTAATAACGTTAAGAAAAATAAACAAATAGTAGAGAGTCCATATCAAAAATAAACTCAAATGTAAATCCAAAAATCAGCATCAAACAAAACATAAGTCAACTTAGAAAAATAAACATCAGTCTATGAAATAAATGCGAAAATAAATTAGACATTGAAACAAACTCCAAAACGACTCAACACTATGGGACTGGCAACTGGATCATCTCCTAGCTCCAGGTAATGCATCTATCTGCTACTTGAAACAAAAGTAGATTGTGAGGGTGGTGAGTCCGTGCGGGCTCTGCGGGTATAAGAGTAGATAAAGGCATAACATATTAAAAGGTATAACAAGCATACAGAATCAACAGTATACAGTCTCGAAAAAATAGAATAATAACAGAATATCAAAATATACATGCATGTCTACTAAATACAACAATCATAGCTCATATAAATGCAGCAAACACAAGAATGTGCAAAATGCAATAAATGCATATGATGCAATAACATATGTCGCCCCTGACGACAGTCAAGCTGCCATCACATCACATCTGTGTGGCCGAGTGGGTAGAGGGTTGTGACAACTGTACGCACTTCAATGAATAACACTAGTATATGTGGTTAAGAGGACATGATGTTGAGGAGCCAACTACTCCAAAGATCCCAGGAAAAAGGGGAAACCACCAACAGCTCTGGTACCTCTCGAAAGCAACGATGAGGGTGTCAACTGCTTGCCTACAACTTTAACATCCACTATCCATGAGTGATTGGATGTGACATTACAGGACAGTTGCTAGCACTCTAGCAACTACCACGATAAGTGGTTAAGTGGCAAAGCAACTAAATGACTAACGACGGCTTAATCATATGGAAGTCAATATTCGTCAGCATGCAACTATGCAGATATGGTGCATGATACTAAAATCACAATCAACCAAATAAGAACAATGCAATGATACGATCAATAATACCAAAATCATCAAACATGCAACTAAACTACTAGGTAGGATATCTTTAATACCGACCAACCCTAGTTGAGTTTAATGATCATTTCTAGATCGTCCGCCGCGAGCATTTCTCGATTTACCCTGATGGTCGGTGGGAAGCTTTTGTGAGGCCGAATCGATCGTCCGAGGTTGAAAAAATCTCGTTAATCATTTTTTATTAAGAGTAATGATACGCACAGTGAAAGTGAATGCCTCAATGAAAATTTTGATCGGCAATCGGCGGCACGTCCAACATCTCAAGGTTCGTACCTCACTTGGAGGAAAAATTCCTACAAAATATACTGGCTAGGGATCGAACCACGGATGCCTGATATGACAACTAGTCGTCCTTCGGTTGTTCCATAGCCCTGGGGGCAATACATTTTAACGAGGTTTTTCCAACCTCGGGCAACCGGCCCGATCGTGCGGAATTTCCTACAGGCCACTAAAGTAAATTGAGTCGTCTCATTTGGAGAAAAAATTCCTACAAAATTTATTATAGCTGGGGATCAAATCATGAATATTTAAAATAATAATTAATCGTCTTTCCGCTGCACTGTAGCCCCAAAATTTTTCCAATCTCGTACTAATTAATAGCCACTTGTAGAAATTATAGTCTGCAAAATTGATCATCTTCATGAATCTGCCTTCTTCTGACTTTTAGTTTTTAGCTCAGAAAAGCAGAACAGTCATGCCCTTATTCACTGAGATTCCACAAACCGAAATCGCAAGATACCTTGCGCAATTGCTTGACGAGAGAATACATCATGTCATCCAGAGCCTGCGGCAGCACCCGGACTCGGAGGCTCATATTGCAAATGTTGGAGTGCTGGAGCGACTACAACGAATACTTCTATATTTCAAGAGCTTAGTAATCAACAACCTCCACAAGAAGACTAGCCACGAATACCTGCAAGACTGGTTATGGCGCTATAAGGATTTCTTCTACATGACGGAGGACGTGCTCGACGACTTGGATTTTATTGTATTGCGCAACAAACCACCAGGTGATGATCTTTCAGCATTTGATGAACAGATGCTAATTTTTATGAAAGCGATGGAAAAGTTGCCGGAGGTCATCAATACAGCCACTGGTCTCTTCGGTGAAATTAAGGATGTTATGGAGGGGATGGAGGAATTCGAACAAATCCACAGCAGATTGGAGAAGCAACAGGTCACCCGTCCGAAACTTCCCATGGGATTTTACCAGAGTAGTAGGAAGTCGGAAAGAGGAGCTGTGAAGGCAAAAATGGAGGACTTCCAACCAGTACGGAGCAGAGGGGAGAAAGAGCAGGTCACCAGCTCGAGACTCCCCACGTTGCCTTACACAGTTAGGGAGTTGAAAGGACGAGCTGTGGAGAAGGCGAAAATACTAGAAGCGCTATTTCACAAAGCAGAAGGACAATCAAAGGAGTGGCCTGTAATTATCAGGATCACTGGCCCGGTGGGAATCGGGAAGACGGATCTTGCTCGGGCTGTTTACAGCAGTGCACAAGTAGAAGCTGAAATCGATGTCAGAGCATGGATTTACATGGGCAACCATCATCAAGACGGCAATTGGCTTGCACTTCAAAGGTCAGAATCTGCCTCTGTCGACGAACCCAGCAAACTTCAGAGACTAAATGGATCATCAATTTTTGACATTTGGGATATCTTGGAAAGAGAATTAAAAGGCAAGAAGGTGTTGATCGTCCTGGACAACCTGCCGCAATGGTTCAACTTTCAGATTTTTATGGCCGAGGCAAAAGAGGGTAGCAGAATAATAGTGACTACCCAAATTAGATATGACCATGTTTGGACACAAAATGTTGTGCTATTGCATGTGGAATTGGATGGGTTAGAAAAAGAAGAGTATGTGGAATTGTTCAAGGAATGTGCACTTGGTGGCAGAAATCGCAACAAATATCCAGAATTAGAAAATATATGCGGAGAAATTGCCGAAAAATTCGGAGGCAATCCCTTAACTGCTGTGATGATAGGGCGTCACCTGAAGTCAAAGCCAAATAAAGATCACTGGAGGACAATCTCTCGTAGCAATTTGGGCATAATTGATCCTACAGAAAGTATCATTATATCAGTTCTGAGACGTAGGTATGAACAACTACCTGGAAATCTGAGGCAATGTTATCTTGCCTGTGCTTTATTTCGAAAGAATTATCCATTTAAAGAAAATCAGTTGCTCGGGATATGGAAAGCCATTGGACTTGATTCAAGTAGAAGAAATATTCAAGATCTTGACAGACGATCCTTTTCTGTGAGTTCAGCAAGAAAAGATGCCAAGTTCATGCTCCATGCTATTTTTCATGAGCTTGCAGACTACATATGTGATGGTGAGTATTTTAGACTTGAGGATGAAATTAAGGAAGAAGATGATGTCGTACAAATCCCAGAGAATGCCCGACATGTGTATGTTACAGCAGATAATTTTGTCAAAGTTTACCAAGTATTGCAAGAGAAGACGCACTTGCGTAGTCTTGTCATCGGTGGAGTTCTATCCTCTGAAGAACACAAGTCAAGCTTCACGGGATTGCTAGAAGAGGTGTTGCGAAATTTGATTGGCTTGAGGCTGCTGATGATCTCTGTGCTTCCAACTGGGAAATTGCCTGATGCAATTGGTGGTTTGAGACATCTTCGATACTTGGAATTACCTATAGACACAATAACGAAGGAATCAATTCAAGACCTTCCTACTTGGTTATCTGATAATCGATTTGTTGGTTTAAGACAGCTTCAGAATCTGGAGGAGCTAAGAGGAGCAATTCAAAAGCTTAAAACTGGCGAATCAAGTCACTCATTTAAATCAATTGATAAAGAGCATTCATCTAGGGAATCAGGAGATCAGCCTAAAACTGGTGAATTAAGAAGCTGGTTATTCAAAGCAACTGATTCAGAGCATTCATCTAGTGAATCAGGAGATCTATCTGTTCTTCCACCTCTGAAGTTTTCTAAAGATGACAGCGAAGTTCTCCAAGAAAGAACAAAGTAATCGAAACTCTATTGTCCTTCCATGTGATTGTGCTTATCTTGATTCCAATAAATGTATTGTGTGCTAAATTATAGTTTCCAACAATTTCGTTTTATTCAATGGTATTTGATCACGTGGCAACCCCCCGAACGTAATGTTATTCGATCATGCTCTAATTTAAAGTTGCGTTTGGTTCTTGTGATATTTATATTTTAAAATATCTATTTCTTTGGAATAATTATTTATTATATATTCTACTTTTAAATAATATTTTTTATTTTTTATTTTTTATTTAGTTGATATCATATTTTCAACTTACGCCATCTAATTCTAGGCGTGACTCATCTGACGCCACAAAATTTTTTTCCACCCATCATTGGATAAATTAAAAAGAACCTAATATTCTAAAATTAATGTCTATTAAAAAAAATCATCCGCTAATTTATCAAAATTGAAATTGGATCATGTCAGATAAGCTTAGCTGTCACGGTAGGATTATTTATGAAAAAATAATAAATTTTTGTTAGACTAACAAATCCTCAGTAATTTACTAAATCACATAGTTAAATTTATGAAATATCCAATCATTAAGATAGTTTTAAAATTACCAAATAAGGTATTTATTTTTAATTTTTTCCCTATCAGTCGACTGGTGAAAATCATCAATCGACTGATTCAATCAATCGGTTGGTGATTAGTCGAATTACTTTCATTCTGCATCGCTACGAAAATCAAAATAAAAAACAAAAAACAATAGACTGATTCGAAAAATCAGTGGATTGTTTTCAATTTTTTAATTAAAATTTATTTTAGGTAAAATAGATTAATAGATCAAACAATTCCAGAATGATATGAAATTAGAGTATGGTTTGTTCTCTTGATTATATCCATGCCCTCAAACGTTAATTAAACTCAATATATTGAGAGTAATGATTTTTGAACACGAATTCGATTGTTCGAAAAATTTAATTCGTATTCAAAAAATTACTACTCTCAATATATTAGGTCAAATTCATATTTGAGGGCATTGATATAATAGGAAAATCAATCATGCACATAGAAAATAATTTCATATTAATCCGAGGTCGTTTGGTCCATCAGTCGATTTTACCCAACCAAAATCAACTGATGGATCAAACAACTACGGATTGACATGAAATTAGTTACTATGTGTATGGTTATTTCTCCTGATTATATCCATGCCCTCAAACATCAATTCGATCCAATATATTGAGAGTAGTAATTTTTTGAACATAAATTGAATTTTTTGAAAAATCAAATTCATATTAAAAAAGTCACTACACTTAATAAATTGAGTCAAATTGATGTTCGAAGATATGAATATAATCAGGAGAATTAGACTAAAATATATGAGTTAGTTTCATGTCAATCCGAGGTCTTTTAGTTCATCAACTGTTCGTTTGATCTATCAGTCGGTTTTGCCCAAAAATCGCTGATGGACCAAATGAACTGGTTGATAAACTAAACGACCTCGAATTGATATGAAATTATCTCCTATGTATTTATCTAATTCTCTTAATTATATCCATGCCCTTAAACATCAATTTGACTCAATATATTAAGAGTAGTGATTTTTTAAACATAAATTCGACAAACCGGCTGATGGACCAAACGACCTCGGATTGATATGAAACTAACTCTTATATTTTAGTCTAATTCTTCTAATTATATTCATACTCTTAAATATCAATTTGACTCAATATATTAAGAGTAGTGATTTTTTAAACACAAATTTAATTGTTCGAAAAATTGAAAAATCGAATTTGTGTTTAAAAAATCACTACTCTCAATATATTGAGGGAGTGTTTGGGAGAGCTTTTATTTCTTGAAAAGTGATTCTTGTAGTGATTATCTTGAAGTTGGTAAGAAGCTAAAGTAAGCAGTGTTTGAAAATAGAAGTCAAAAGCTGATACAAGATAAAGTTTGAGTGTTTGGGAGAATAATTGCTTCCAAGCTTAATTTTTAATTGAATGACAATAATATCCTTAAACTATATAAATTAATCATTTTTTAATTATTTAAATATAATTTCGATACTATCAATAATTTGTTCACGTAATTATTATTATATTTTAAATAGTGATATAATTATTATTATATTTTAAATATAGTATTAAAATTAATTTTTTATAATTTGAATATTTGAAAATATATATAAAATTAATAAAAATTAAAAAAAATATAATTTATATAAATATAATATATATATAATTCTGAAAATGTACGTGAATGAATGACCTGAATATAATATAATATTTATATAATATATATATATATATATATAATATAATTTTATCTCCTCCGCCGATTTGGGAAGTGACGTGAATGAATGAGGAGATAAAATTAGGTCAAGCGGCAATCAGGTAAAATGTTATATTATTTAAGGATATAAATATTATTTTTTAATGTTATATCATAAATAAAAAAGCAGAAGCAGGTAGAAGCATCAAATTCTTGCTTCTAACTTCTGAGCAAAAGTAACAGAAGTTATAGCGGAATCTAGCCTTCCCAAACACTCAAAAGTGATTCTGTGTAGCCAGAATCTAAAAAGCAGGTAGCAGAAGCTCTCCCAAACACTCCCTCAGTCAAATTGATATTTGAGTGCATGGATATAATAAAAAAAAATAGATAAATATCTAAGAGATAGTTTATATCAATCCAAGGTCATTTGGTTCATCTACTTATTTGTTTGGTCCATCAGTCGATTTTGAGCAAAACTGGCTGATTGACCAAACGAATTGAAAATTTATCTTATTAATTATTAAGATTATCTTCAGGATTATCGGATTATCTGAAAATTTAGTAATTAATATTTGAGTATTATCTGAAGACTTATATGATAAAATTTCAGAATTAATTTTTGATATTGCAGCATTAATTAAAAAGTTTTCAGAATTGATATTCATGATTTTGATATTATTTAGATCATTATTATTTACACTAACATGTCATATTTTTAATTTCTCATGCAGAAAATCTAATTTGATAGAAAAATCAACATTCCGTAAATTACCAGAAAATTTATATAACTTTGCAAGACTTTGAACAATGTTTTTGCAGAAATTAAATTTTTGTACCTCTTTTAGCTTCATCCCATTTCCTGACATTGTGGGTCAGATTATTCTCCAGTCTTGACGTTGGTTCTTGTAGTGTCCATGCTTTTGACACTTGAAGCATTTGATGTGGATTTTATCCCTCTGGACTCCTGGCGCTAGTACCTCCATTGCGCCGGTGGTGTTCAAATCTTACAAGTAGGGCACTTATTTTTATAGTGCTCTCTCTCCCTACACTTGAAACAGATTATATGAAATTTAAAATTAGACATAAAAAAATATACCTCTTTCACCCTTGACTCCCCCTCGATCCCTGACCTTCTTGCTCCTTCGGCGGTGAGTCCGATCAGAGCCCCTGCTCTGATACTAATTGTAGGATCGGTGGCGTCGATAGAGGGGGGTGAATATCGACTCGTAAAACTTTCTCGGAATCTTGTCATTCATTTGTTCGTTCTTTCTATTAAGAGAGTTAGCATGTAGCGGGATTTACTTGGTTCCCAACCTCCCAGAGTCAATACGTCCAAGGCCTAATTACGGAAAGTGTCCATCCACTAGTGGTCTCCTTTCCAGAAGATTTCCGGAGGCAGAGAAACTCATCTTACAGTTTATGTACAAGCACAAAAATAATAATGAATTACAACTTATAAATAAATGCAAACCAAACAAAATATGATGATCCCGACCAATCCGGAACTCCGAAGCGTCGCGCACATCCTCCTGGAGTCTCCTTGGTCATAGAGCTTCGTCTTAGCACTTTTTCTTTGTAGAGAATGAGTAATCGGATGTGAGAGTTGATGTCCTGAACTGAGGAGTCGAACCCACTTTTATACACTGCATTTGGGCGCCCTAGAGGCCATTGAGGCGCCTTACAAGTGGTAAAACTAGATCCAGCTAATGAACTCATCACAGGGATAAAAATCAGCATCTTAGGCGCCTGGGTTGATGGAGGTGCCTGAGAGTTGATGTGGCACGTCCAACCAGCCACCTACTGAAAAACCACTCTAGGGAGCCTGATTCCATTCAGGCGCCTAGGTTCTCGAGCACCTGATCCCTTTCAGGCGTCTGGGTTTGCAATAGCCAACTCCTTTCGGCTTACAACCAGGGCTAGTCCAAGAATACAATAAATGTATGCATGAATGACAGCCAGAGCTGTCTTGGTTCTGACTTTGGGTTTCATCCGATCCTTGACCCATCTCTACTTCTGTCCGTAGTCCTCGCTCGGCTAAGTCTTTTGCCCGATCCTTGACCAGGACTTCGTGCCCAATTCCTCGAACCAGGACTTTGGTGCCCAACACTCGGCTAGGTTTTCGTGCCCAATCCACGACCAGGACTTCATGGCCAATTCTCCGAACCAGGACTTCATGCTCAACCCTCTGTCAGGTCTTCGTGCCTAGTTTCACTCACCAGGACTTTGTCCACCTAGCTTCACTCACTAAGACCCAGCTTCACGCATCAGGATTTCATCCACCTAGCTTCACTCAATAGAACCCAATTTTACTCACCAAGATTTCGTGCCTCGATAAGGACTTCTTTGATAGTCATCTTAATCCTGACTAGACTTCTTTCTACTAAACATCAAGTTCTATTTGGCTCAGTCCAGATATGTTTAATCACTTTGCCAAACATCAAGTCATGTCTAGCTAACCCTTTGGTAAAACTGATCAAACCTGAGTTTACCCTATCAAACATCAGGTCCTGTTTAGCTTAACTCTTGATCACTTTGTTCAGACTTTGGTATATTGTCAAACATCAAAACACTAAAGGCTGACTGTTCATGTCTGATGCTTTTTGCACCAACATATTTTTGTTGTTCTAATCTAGTATTATAGGAAAAGTCTTGATGGATCAGGCGATCAAACACAGAGCAGAGAAAGTCCAAACGGATATGGAGGACTCGATGTTTGGCAGGTAAGTGAGGTATGATTCTTGAGGGAATGCAGTGAGGTCGTGTCCCATCGAGACAAACCTTAGCCGTTGATCCAACTAAAGAAACCAACGAAAATTTCTAAGTTGAGATTTAGACAGTCCTTACTGTCTTACTCATGTATAATATATTTTCTCTAACTCTATTTTGCAGGGTTATTTTCATATTATCTGCATGTGCTAACCATCTTGTGCAAATCAGTCAAACAAAGTTGACCAAGAGTTCAGTTGATTGATAAAATAGATCGTCAACTGATCCGACCAGTATACACACAATGTAGAAGGAACTCAGAGGGATCCATCGACTAATCATCATTATCAGTCGACTGATCCACACTTGGTAAGCGTAGAGTTCAGAAAGGAAAAAGATTCCGTCGACTAATCAGAAGGATCCGTCGACCGAACACATTAATTACGACGTCAGCCAAGCAGATCGAATAAGCACAAACACAGAAGGGAGCAGGTTTAGTCGACTGATAGGAGGATCAGTCGACGGATAGGTTCAATTGATTGAACGAAGTTTTCAGTCGACTAAACGTAGCATATATAAGATCACCTCAGGATCAGAGCCAAGATACACTTCTTGCTATTACAATTCTCTATTCCAAAGCTCTCTAATCGTGTAAGTCCAGCTGCTACTATGTGTAAGTACCCTAGGTTGGTTTTGATGTGGTCAACCGAGTCAAGTTAGGTCTAGTTGATTTTTAATCCCTGTGTCTAAGTGTGTAGGAGGTTAGGATCACAGGAAGACAAGCGGAAGATGCAGCGGTCGAGAGGTATGGCACGGGAAGGGAGCTGACGGGTTCGGTGCATCCGAGGAATGTGAAGGTTTGTGGAAGAGTACGTCGGTGGAGGTAGAAGGACACGTGTGACGTCCGAGGGGCGAGAAGCCGGGAGGAAGCTTGATGGAGGAGAAGGTCGGAGGAGAGTTCGGGTGAGCCCAACTTTGGAAGGCCCGGAAATCACCCAAGAAGACCCGCTAGAGATTGGTCAGCAAGCTGATGACCAAAAAGCACTTGGGTGCCCCTATGCATAGGGATGCCCGGGCTCTCGGGCACCCATATGCATAGGGGTGCCTGAGCACTCAGGCACCCCTATTCTTACATACGCCGAGAGCCAATTTTATCCACAGCTAGCCGTTTGCGAACGTTGCGCTTCAGATAACCCTCAAGCCACGTGTCAGGTGCCCACAAGCACTCGGGCGCCCCTATAGTGTCACGTCAGCATTCAAATAGAATTGTCCGGGGTTGTAAATAGACTCCAAAGCTCAATTCCAAATTAATGATTCAATCCAATCAAGAAAAAATGAATTCTTTGTAGTTTCCAATTCTTTTTCTAAACTTTCATTTTGTAAGAGGCTTCTCCACCCAAAGGAGATTATTCAGGAGATCTACGCTATACTTGCCTTGGATTAGCAATTCACCCCTTCTTGCCAGTCCATCTCGATCTAACAAGTGGTATCAGAGTCAGACGTCGTAGAAGGATTAACCTTCAACTGCAGCAAATTCAAAAAAAAAATGGTTGGACCAGTGATCTACCCGTCGAAGTTTGAGGGGGAGTTCACAGCATCGAAGAGGATGATGAAGGTATTTTCACTACTGATTATGAACTATTACTGACATGAAAAATGGGTTTTCAGCTTTGAAAGATAATGAAGGAAAGATCAAGGAATCTGACTCCTAGAACAAGGAGCAAGTAGATATTATAGCCAACGAAAAGGTGGAATTCCATCTACTGACAGTCCTCCTTGAACAAGATGTCAATTGAAACAGGAAGTACGACTCGGGAAAGGAACTTTGGGAAGTTCCTGGAATTGTACCAAGGAACCTCGGAGGCAAATCTGGCGCGACGAGATATCCTTCGAATCCAACTTACCAACCTCCGAATGGAAGACGAACAATCAGTTGCCCAACTGCATGCCAAGGTAAAAGAGCTAATTATGAGCCTTGAGAACCTCGGTGAAAGGTAACAAATCGTGACGCTCAACGGTACGCACTAAATGCTTTCCTGAGAATCCCATATTGGACCTCAGTAATCAACTCGTACTTCATATCAAAAGATGTTGAGGAAAATACTATAAAACAACTCTTTTCGACTTTAGAACTTTACGAGTCTAGATGTGCAGGAAAAAGTAAAACGGACAACATCACCATAAGTACGTGAATGATCCCACATGAAGACGAATCTTTTGAAGATGAAGAAAACACGGCGTATATGGTATGGAAATTGTCCAAATATTTTAAAGCTAAGAAATTTAATAAAGTGCAGGATAAGAAGCAAAGGAAGATCCGTTGCTACAACTGCAACGAAGAGCGACATGTGAAGGAAAACTGTCCCAAATGGAAGAACAAAGGAAAAGGGACAACAAAGGCAAAACTCCCCAACTTAAAGGCGACATGGGACGAGTTTTCATCGAAAAATTTGGATCTCAAGAAACACGCTGGACTTGCACTGATGACTTCACACCAGAAAGATGAGAGAATCGATGAAGGGAAGTCACGTCAGAAGATAGTAGCGACAAAGGGGGAGCTTTGAGAAAGACTTTAGAAAAGATATGGTAAGTGAGGTATGTCTTCTACCTCCTGACCAATTATATTTCGTATTAAGCAAATGATAAAATACATGTGCAAATTGAAAAATAAAAATATAGAATTAAAAAGAAAATTTTCTTTTTCATGCTCATTAGAAATGTATGATAAGTTAAAATTTGAAAATAAAAATTTGAATGTTCAAATTGAAAAATTACAAAATAATTATGCATATTCAAATTGTTCACAAAATTCAAAAATTAGATATTATGGTAAACTTAATTGATATTTTAAATTTCACAGAGGCCAAAATATAAGAATTCTCAAATCATATATTTCATCTAAGTTTCTGATAAATCTATAAGCAAAAATTTGTATTGGGTCCCTAAATCTATATTAAATTGTTAAAACTTTTTATCGAGTAGAGATTATTATTTTTTTTGGTGATTAATGCTTGATCTGATTAATATATAATTTTCTTATGTATTTCTTGCAAAAAAATAGTTTAAGTTTTTTTAGAAATTGCTTTGTTCAATCTATAGAAATTTTTTCGGAATCTTTAACAGATAAACGGGTTTATTATGACTTTTTGTTCGAATTTTTTTTAAAATTTTAAAAATACTTTAAAAATTAATTTTATCGAATTCAAGTTTTTGAGATTTGGAGATTATTTTCTAAGCTTTGAGAAAAAATTTTAAATTATTTAATGTCGAAATCAAAATTTAAAATTATTTTTCAAAATTATCATCATTGAATTCAATATTGATTTAATTAAAAAATCATTTTCACTTTCACAATTTTTTGGAGATAATTCTATGAAAATTCTAACTTATATAAAAATTTAATAAATTTTCAAATAAAAATCAATTTTTGAAAATTATTTATCCAAAATTAGACTTTACATTTTAAAAATTAATTTTCAATCAAAATTTGAAAACTTAGATTTTTTGGAAGCTATTTTTAGTGTTAAAATTCTTATAAAAAATTTGGAAAAATTTGGATTTTGGAATAAATTTTTATTAATTATTGTAAATGTTAATATTTCCCTTAACATGTTTTAAATTTTTGATGTAATCAAAGGGAGAGAAATACGATTAAGTTAAAGGGAAGGCTAAATTTCCTTTTGGTACTTACATTGTTCATTTACTTATTTCTTTTTTTTTGCGTATTAACCTAACTTAACTTGCGCGATGCACATCAACAGGTGGAGATTGTAAGTACCCCAGGTTGATTTTGATGTGGTCAACCGAGTCACGTTAGGTCATGTTGGTTTTTAATCCCTGTGTCTAAATGTGCAGGAGCTTAGGTACGCAGGAAGTCGAGCGAAAGACACAACGGTCGAGAAGGATGGCACGGGAAGGGAGCCGATGGGCTCGGTGCATTCGAGGGACAGGGAGGTCTGCGGAAGAGTACGCCAGTGGA
Organism: Boesenbergia rotunda; assembly: GCA_024364735.1. NCBI lineage: Eukaryota > Viridiplantae > Streptophyta > Magnoliopsida > Zingiberales > Zingiberaceae > Boesenbergia > Boesenbergia rotunda. The sequence continues at coordinate 125,917 of JAGFNQ010004946.1, forward strand.
GCGAGAAGGACACGCACGATGTCCGAGGGACGAGAAGTCAAGAGGAAGCTCATTCGAGGAGAAGGCCGCAGGAGGGTTCGGGTGAGCCCAACTCTGGAAGAACCGAAAATCACCCATAAAAATCTGCTGGAGATTGGTCAGCAAGTTGCTGACCAAAAAGCACTCGGGCGCCCCTATGCATAGGGGCTTAGGGGTGCCTGGGTTCTCTGGCGCCTATAAGAATAAGGGCACCCGAGTGCTCGGGCGCCCCTATGCATACAAGCGCCAAGAGTCAATTTTATCCACCAGATAGTTGTTTGCAAACATTGTACTTCGGATAACCCTCAAGCCACGTGTCAAGCGCCCTCAAGCACTCGGGCACCCCTATAATGCCACGTCAGCATTCAGATAGAATTGACCGGGGCATAAATAGGTGCCCAAAGCTCAATTCCAAATCAATGATTCAGTCCAATCAAGAAAATCGAATTCTTTGTAGTTTTCAATTCTTTTTCTGAGCTTTCATTTTGTAAGAGGCTTCTCCTCCCAAAGAAGATTATTCAGGAGATCTACGCTATACTTGCCTTGGATTAGCAACTATCCTGGTTGCAACAAATAACTTCTTGTGTCTTAGCCTTTTACTAGTTCAATTCAGTTTATTAGTTTATGTTTATTTTAATTTATTATTGCAACTAATCTAGAATCTTTGTGAGCCATGCAAATGATCTATTTTATTTTATAGGGGCAATTTACCCCCCCCCCCCCCTCTCTTACCGGTCCATCTTGAACTAACACTATGCTCTCCAACAACCCACTCCAATAAGCTACTACTACGTTGTTGGTATACTTTAATTTCATTGTACTTACACTTACTCATTAAAAAGGAGGTAGTACACTGTTACTATCCTCCTTCATATCTTGTACGGATTTGCTTTCTTCGAAAGGTTTCAAAGAAAGGGATATTAATGGATTTTCCAAAGAAGCAATTAAAGTTTGTGAGCCTTGGAGTAGAAGTCGACGTAAGCTCCGAACCAAGTAAAAATAACTTGTCACTTAATTTGTGAGTTTGTTTTTATTTCCGTTGTGACTTTGACTCGAGATTTACGATAAGAAAAGAAAGATTTAAAATAAACAAGATTCAGCCCCTCGCCCCCTCTCGTCTTACTTCGATCCTATAATTTATTTTAACATAAATATGAAATGAAATGATTATTAATTATATTGTGTCTTTCCAAGACCAGGATCTAGTCATAGTCTTAACTTAGGCGTTTGAAATGGATTGAAGTTGGACCACGCTTATAGTCCCACTGGGACTCATCCTCACTGGATCTCTCTCCTCCAATAACTTAATTACCTCCACTAACTAATTATAGATTTACTTAACTTCTTGACCTATTAGGTCTTCCTGTCAGATGTCCCATTTGAACTTCAACCAGTTGCCAAAGCTTGCGGATCTAACTGGACTTCCTGCCAAGTATAAACCTACCTGGGTTTAGCCAGTTGTCAGGTCCCGTGGATTTAACTGAATTTCCTACCAGTTATCAGGTCCTCTAGACCTAACTGAACTTCAGTCTAGTATCAGGTCATAAGTCTTTCAATCTTGCACACTTAGTAAATAGATTAGACAAACATAATATCCAACTTTAACCTTTTGTCATATATCAAAACCTGAGTTTATCCTTGGATTGATGTATCATTGATTAAGTTTGATATATCTATTATTGCTTTCCGATCAAGCTCGCCTCAACAATTACACACTATTCCTTGGAATTATAACTTGCATGTTAAAATTGAATTTATGTTTAGGGTTGTAAATGAACCGAACATTCGTGAAAAAGCTTGATATTTAATTTAATAAGAGTTTGTTTATGTTAGTTTAATACACACAAGAACAATTAAAAACAAGCATGAACAATTCATTAAACTAAATAAAAAAGTTTGAACATATATGTGTTCAACCCATTAATGTTTATGAACAATGTTTGTGAACAACGTTCACAAACCATATTCATTAATAAAACTATTATCAACATGATAAATAAATAAAGAAACATTTAAAATGAACAAACAAGTTTAAATTATCAAGCTCAATAACCAATCAAACAAGTAAAAGTTTCAAACAATCAAACAAACTTGAATTGAGAGGTCGATAACATCTAAATAAATCAAGCTCAAGCTCATAAAAATAAACTAAGTCAAACTTGAACAATCATTTGAATGGCTTAGTTTATTTTAGGCTCGGTTTGACTCGATTACCTTGAACATCCTAAAGCTTAGCTCCGCGTAACTTGTTTATAACCCTATTTATGTTCCATCAAGATATTGCATTTATTTATATGATTTATTACTCTTTCTCATACATCTTTATTTATAACTTTTCTCGACTTCTTCACCCAGGGCTATGGTATAGCGGAAGGGCGCCGGGCTATCACCTAGACACCCGTGGTTCAATTTCCAACTACGACACATTTTGTAGGAATTTTCCTTCTAAATAGGGCATACAATCATAAGATGTTGGGCTTCTGGATCACTCATCGCGAGTGCTTCCCGATTTACCCTAGCATCCCGTTGGAAACTTCCGTGAGACAAGGTTCCTATGTTCGACTGTTATTTGGTTAATCTTTTTATTATTATTATTTATAGCTTTTCTTGCCCTCGCAGATTGATCAATGATGATTGCTCTAATAGGTATTGAATAAATTCTCAGTTAGTGTAAAATATCTCATCGATTAATCTTTAATTTTTTTATTATTATTTATAGCTTTTCTTGCCGTCGCAGATTGACACCGTTAGTAACTAATCAATGATGATTGCTCTAATAGGTATTGAATAAATTCTCAGTTAGTGTAAAATATCTTATTGAGTATCTGTCTTCTCCCATAAAAGATCACTATACTATAACAAAATGCCCCATTAATTTATCTGCCTAAATCTAACGGTGGCCAGGACAGATAAAGGTTATCATCTTTATTTATAGCTTTTCTTGATTTAAAACGTATCAAACAGGTTCAAAGTTAACCTTTATGCCGTGCAGCTTAAGTTTGAATGCTCAATGTATTCGATTAAAATCGTTGTGTTGGAATTATTTATGATAAAAGAATTGTTCCCTTTTAATTTCATGCATATCCTTCGTCATTTTGAGTTAGTCAAGATGTTGTCTTTTAAATAGAAACCGACCAAATCAATTTAGTAAACAATCTGACTTTATAAACATTAGTTCACCTTGCTTGGAGGCTTCGCTCACCTATTTGTTTATACACCATATAATAAATAGATGATGACCTGTGCCACAGTGCCAAAGCCAATGGCATGGATGCAAGAACATCTACGGCACTCATCGTATAAATAATACAGACTTTGAAAGTTTCTCTAATCGTGATGATTCATACAATTCAGACGCACTATATAAAATAATATTTATGATTTATTCATAATTTTAATGTTTACATGAATAACGAATAGTTAATGGCCAATGAAAAAAAATTTTAAGAATAATTTGTGAAATAAAAATTTAATTTATAAAAAGTAGATTAGAATGAAAATCAATGTTATTAATGTACATAATTTTTTATTTTAATAATTAATATTTATATTTTCTATAAAAAAATCAGACTTAGATGTCCTCCGCTTTCAAAGAGACCGCACATTACGTGGCCTCCAGTTAACAGCCAATCTATGGGCTAAATTAGATTGACCATATGATTTCAGAATTTTGACCAGGTCAAAATCAGTGAAGGAACGGTGATTGGATCCGTCAGTGAAAATTTTCGTAGGTTAGATCGGTTGTTTCAGGATTAACCAATTCTAAGATTTGGACATGTTGAGCAATAAATTTCTAAGCATTGACCCTTTGGAGAAGGAGAACGCCGAGCATTGCCTTGAGTAATTTGATTTACTTTCACTGTGATGTTCTGATCAAGTTCTCAAGGTTCATTACTCGAATTAAGCTTATCCAACAATTGAACCCCTTGTGAAGGTTGAAGTTGAGATTGGTCCCTTGTTTGGGATCAACTAGACAGGTGGTTGATATTCCTTTGAGAGTTATCAGCCAAATCATTTGGCGTTGGTGCTTTCTATTCTGCGGTACCTTGAATTCCTAAGCAAAGAGCGTCTAGATGTTTTCAGCATGGGGCACGGTTGAATTGACTATTACTCGGCAGATATTACTCAAATGAATAAGGATTTGAATTTCAGCAAAGTTGAGAAATACATCCTCTCTTGGTCAACTGTAACCTTCTGATTATCTCCTCAAAGTCCGTTGTGGGACTGATTGTGCGGAACCACTAGGGTGATGAATTCACCTTTACTACACTACAGTATAGAAGTTTCCAACCTGTCCAATTTAGACCAATGATGTTTCAAAGAACTTGACGGTGAGAAAAGTGTTGGAGTTATAGGAAGATGAAGAGGGCACCCTTCCTCTTCATCTTCCAACCCATTCACATACTCCATTAATGGAGATAGAGGAAGAGACTTCTTCCTCTTATAAATTGCATCCAAGGTCATGAGCAAAGGAGGTCGATAGAGAGGACGAGCAAGGAGGTGCGTCCAAGCCAATGGAGATCGTGCGAGACAAGCTGTGTGCGAGGTCTATGCAAGGTCAAAAGAGAAACGGTTCGTCCCATGTATATAGCATCTCTGTGCAAGGATCGTCCGGGTACACAAGAGGAAGAAGAGGTTGTTGCGAAGAACATTCAAGATTAGTTCGTCCAATTAAAGAAGAGGGATTTGGTTTGTGAACCTTGAGAGACGATTTGTTTTTCCTAATTGTTTCTCATCGACGGCAAGTTCTCTAAGTCCTCTCCGATTTCTTCTCCAACATCACTGTGAGTTCATATTTACAAAATTTGTTTCTGAAATTTATGCTTTAGAAATAACAACAATGGTATCAAAACTTGGTTCGGAGAAGAAGAACCGAGTAATAGTGATTTGCGATTTTCTGAATAAAATTGTGAACCTGCGATTATTTCCCACGCCGGCGCACAGGCAACTACATCGCGGGCAGAGTCGCATCGTGGGGGCATGCTTGCAACTGCATCCTGAGTGGCCATTGCCACGCCTATGGCCGGTGAGTGCCGACAATCACTGTGGTCGACAACCTCGTGTTCGTCACGATAGTGTTTTTTTAATTGATTGATTTTTGATTTAATCGATTAAGTAATCGAGATTAAAAAAAAATGACCACGAATAGTATGTTTTTTTTGTAAATCAAAAGAAAAAAATGTTAAGTTTTTTATTTTTGGGCACCGTGCATGTAATTTTTTTAATATTTTTACTGCTTTAATTATTTGAGTTTTATTTCTTTTAATTAATGCATGTAAAAATTACTTGAGCTTGGGCTTGAGTTTGATATAGACTTGAATTTGAATAATTGATTCAATCAGATCAGGATCTGATTTGAATCATTAGTTAGTTTAATCAGATTACAGATAGGTTTAAATCATTTGTTGGTTTAACTAGATTAGTTTGGTCTAATCATATCGGGTTTTAGTTCAAACCATTTGTTGGTTTAACCAAATCAGTTTGGTCTAATTAGGTCGGGTCTGGTTCAAACAATTGGTTGGTTAAACCAGACCAATTTGGTCCAAATTATAACCAGTCTAATTGGTTTGATCAATAAGTTTGATTTAAACTTAATTGGGCTTAAATTAAACAACAACAACAAGACATCCAATTAGATCAATTCTAACAAGGACAAAGGAATAAGCTAATACATGAGATTTAATTTCCAAATTGGTCGGTCCAGTGTGTTAGTCAACTGAAGTTCCTCAAATAAAGAAAATTTATTTTTCTTATTTGCTTATGATTCTGTGTGTTTAGTCTATGTATATATGTGAATTGAAATAAAATATTTTTGTTACTAGATTGTCAGTTTTGTAGTGACAATATTATTTTTTAATTTCATATGCCAAGAATGATATGCATGATGACCCATCTCGATATGTGACGAAATAAGTTGAGAGAGGCGATTGAGGAGATAGAGTAAAATCTAGAATAAAATAGATTGTCTTAACAACTACACTAGTATTTGTCCTAGTGGCAATAATATTAACTTATCTAATTTGTTAGAGTTTTGTTATTGTTATTGTTATTATGGATGAACAATATTGACCCATTTAATTTATGAAAGTCATGTGGTATAGACTGTTATGTATAAACAGTGCTATTTCATGAAAAAAAACTCATGTTATATGTTAACAAATCTTACAAATGATTAGTTCATTTAATGATTAATTCACTCTTACAAATGATTAGTTCATTTAAGTATGACTCATTACCATCAGCTCATGTTGTCTGGGTAGCCTTTAGAAAGAAATATAGTGGAGTTAGCTTGAGCAAAATTCGTCAACTGACAATTAAGTTTGATAGTTATAAAAAGCGCTCAAATGTTACCATGGCCCAACATCGATCTAAGGGAAATGGAGAATATGATTTGGGAGCTTAAGGTTGATGGTCATGAGTTGACCAATGAAGAAGATGTTCAGGCAGTTATCCGTTCCCTTCCTGATTCTTGGGAAAAGATAAAACAAAACCTTACTTACAGTGAGAGTATCAAGACTTTCACTGATGTCTCATGTCATATTGAATTAGAGGCAGAAAGAATAAAATCCGCAAGGATTTCTGAACAAGCTTTTGTAACTGAAGGTTTTGGATCCAAGAATAAAAAATGATGGTTCAAGAAAGGAAAAGGTAAGGGAAAAGGAGTTGGTGTTGTTGTTGTGCAAGACCCAATCAAGAATAAAAGAAAGAAGTATGGAAAGAAACTTGAAAGTAAGTTGACTTGTTATAGCTGTGGCAAGAAAGGTCACTTTGTTCGAGAATATACTGAGCTGAAAAAGATTCATGAGCAACGAATCATGTAGCTCGTGATCGAGCTACATATGTGGAGTACCGTCAGGTTCCAACTGGCAATAAGTAGATATATGTGGAAAACAATGCAAGAATCAAAGTTAAAGAAATTGACACTTGCAAACTCAACTTTCGTGGTGGGCGTACTTTGTTTCTGCATGATGTCCTGTATACTCCTAAGATTCAACGGAATCTGGTTTCCGTTAATAGTCTTCTTGAATTGGGTTATTGTATGAACTTTTATAGTCGTTGTGTGGAACTTAAAATTAACTCTATGTTAATTGGATATGGTTATGTATCAAATTGTTTCATGATTCTTGATGTAGAACCAAATCTTAATTGTGGAAATAATGGTTATTTTTCAAACATTACTCTTACTAGCGATGCTAATGTTAATAATGAAGTTTAGCATGCTAAATTAAGACATATAGGACAAGAAAGAATGAATAGATTAGCCAGAGAGAGATCTGCTCGGCACTCGTGCTAAAGTTAACTTATCTATATGTGAGCATTGTCTTGCTGGAAAAGCAACTAGAAAATTATTTGGTAAGGCTATTAGGGTTAAATCGCCATTGCAATTGATTCATTCAGATATTTGTGGTCCAATGAATGTGAAGGCTAGGCATGAAAGTTCTTATTTCATTACATTTATTGATGACTTCACGCGTTTTGATCATGTGTATTTGATTTCTCATAAATCTAAAGCATTAGATTGCTTCAATCGTTATTTGAACAAAGTTGAAAATCAATTGGAACGTAAGGTTAAAACCTTTCGCATTGACCATGGAGGTGAATATCTATCTGATCAGTTCAAGACAATATGTAATAAAAAAAAATTATTAGACAACTAACTATCCCTGGAACTCCACAGTAAAATAGAGTTGCTGAAAGAAGAAATCAAACTATTCTCGAAATGGTTAGGTTGATAATGGCTCAAGCTAATTTGCTCATTTCCTATTGGGGAGATGCATTATTAGCTACAACCTATATATACTTAACTAAGTGCCTTCTAAATCTGTTTCATCTACTCCATATGAACTTTGGACAGCTTGAAAATCAAATTTAAGTAATCTGAGACCCTGGGGGTGCTTATATTCATGATAAAACTCACAAATATGAAAAATTAGGACCCAGGGGTAGAAAGTGTATCTTGTAAGATATTCTGATATCTCTAAGAGTTATGTTTCATTGGTGAGTAACAAGATGGAATCATCTCTGAAATAGAGTCACTAGATGCTACTTTTCTCGAAACTGAGTTTCTAACAAGAGGTGAAGTTGATAAGTTGATTCCTATATTTGCAATAGAGGAGAAGGATACTGTTCCTTTATCAACTAATCAGAAATCACAAGAGATGTCTGGATCTAGTTAACCTATTGGGAGTGAATTGTCTATGAATGAGTCAGTTTTTCAACCGTCTAACCTACGAAGAAGTAGTCGTCACATTATTCCTCGGAGAAAGTTTAACATTGAGAATGAGACATTAATGATTCTCCCAATTGATGATGAGGAACCTCAAACAGTTGAGGAAGCATTGAAATGCTCAATTAAGAAGAATGGAAAGTTGCAATGGATGAGGAAACGGAGTCCATGAGAAAGAATCAAGTTTGGAATTTAGTTGATCTTACTCCGGGCCGAAGGGCTATTGGGAATAAGTACTGGATTCTCAAAATTAAGAGGAAAACTGATGGGTCGATTAATCGATACAAAGCTCGTTTGATTGTAAAAGGATATACCCAAATGGAGGATATTGATTTTGAAGAGACATTCTCCCTAGTTGTAAAGTTTGTGTCAAGACATGTCATCCTAGCTATAGTAGCACAATTTAACTTAGAATTACATCAAATGGATGTAAAGACGAATTTCCTTATTGGTAATCTTGACGAGGAAATCTATATGGCACAACCAGAAGGTTATATAGTTGAGGGCCAAGAGAATAAAGTATGTGACTTAAGAAGTCTATGTATGGGCTAAAGCAAACATCAAGACAATGGAACATAAGATTCAATAAAGTCATTTTGTCTTATGGTTTCGAAATGATCAATGAGGATCATTGTGTTTACCTAAAGAAGGAAAAAGAAAAGTTTGTCATTTTATCATTATACGTTGATAATGTTGGTGCAAGTTGCATCAATGATGTTTTCCTTTAAGTGTTTTAATGTTTGACAATAGACTTAAGTCAGTGATACATTGAACAAAGGAAGGGGAGTTAAGAGGGGAGTAACAAAAGTGAAGAAAAGTCCTAGTTAACCTAGGCACTAAGACCTGGTGAGTGAAACTGGGCACTAAGTCCTGGCAAAAGGCTGGGCACCGAAGACCTGCTCGGAAGGTGGGCACTAAGTCCTGGTCGAGGATTGGGCAAGAAGACCTGGCCGAGGGTTGGGCACCGAAGACCTGGTTCGGGGAATTGGGCAAGAAGACCTGGCCGAGGGTTGGGCACCGAAGTCCTGGACTTAGGGTTTGGGCATGAAGTCTTGGTCCGAGAGACTAAGCAACTTAGCTGAGTGATAACTAAGGACAGAAGTAGAGACGGGTTAGGGTTCGGGCGTCTCGAGGTCCGGAAGTATCGGAAGCTAAGCAAAAGTCCACCCGAAGGACTGGGTGGCAACCGTCTCCTGAGAGGAGTAGGTGAAAGGTGCGTTCTCGGGGGAGGTGGGGGGTGGGGGGTGGAAACTTGCGTTGGTTCGACCTAGGGATTCGTGCAAATCTGAAGTCAGAACCAAGTCCTTAAAGTTAAGGATGTGTGTATATTTACTTTGTATTTGGGTATCTTACAGGTACCAAGATTGGAAGACAAAGCAGGCAAAAAAATTGGGCTGGAAACTTTGAGGCCAGGCGCCCCCATCAATGGGGGTGCCCCCAAGCATCCAGGCGCCCCTATTGATGGGGGCGCCCAAGCCAAAGAAGGAAAAAGCAGTTAAGGTGATGAAAGCAGAATAGGCTTCAAGCAGGGCGCCCGGAAGGTCCGGGGCGCCCAAGTTGAAAGTTGTATTTGCTGTTTTGAGTTCGAAACACAGATAAGCCTTCACGCAGGCGCCCAGGAGGTCCGGGGCACCCTGGTCAGAGGTTTTATCAGCCACGGAGAGGTCGGCGCGGGGATAAGTTTTGACCGAGTTTATAGGGGCGCCCCCGACGTCCAGGGCGCCCCCAGGAGCACTATAAAAGTGGCTTCGACCCCTCTGCTTCAGACATAACTGCCAAGAGCTATTCTGATCATTCTAGCCGACGACAACGCGCTAAAGACGAGGCTCTACGACCGGGAAGCTCCAGGAGGAAGTGCGCGGCACTTCGGAGGTCCAGATCGGTCGAGTTTCAAACCCTAGTTGTTCGGTTTGCATTTAATATTCTATACTTAATTTGTTATACTTTTGATTGTACTTTTACACTGTAAGACGGGTTTTCTCCGCCTCCGAAAATTCCGGAAAGGAGACCAATAGTGGACTCACGCCGAGTACATAGGCCTTGGACGTACTGACCCTGAGATGTTGAGAACCAAGTAAATAAATCCTGCCGTGTCCTTGTGTTCTTTTCTATATTATTTTCCACTGCACTAACACTCTGAGTAGATCGAAAGTTTACGAAGTTTTCACGACAAGATTTTAACGGTCGATATTCACCCCCCCTCTATCGACGGCACCGGTCCTACAGATGATATGCTAATAGCTGGAAGTGACTTAAAGTTTGTGATTGAAGTCAAGTCTTGACTTTCGTCGCAATTTGACATAATAGATATATGAGAAGTTGAGTACATCTTAGGAGTGCAGATCATTCGTGAAATATCAAAAAGACTTTTGGGTTTGTCTCAAGAAACTTATATTACTAAGATGCTACAACATTCCAATATGCTATATTGCAACATTGAACAAACACCTACAACGAAAGGTGTTGTTCTGAGAAAAAATATGTCTCCCAAGACTCTTAAAGAGATAACTAATATGAAGAAAAAAATCATATGTCAGTGTCATTGATAGTTTAATGTATACTATGTTGTATACTCATCCTGATATAAGCTATGTTGTCAGCTTAGTTAGTCGTTTTCAATTAAACCCAGGATCGAGACACTGGAAAGCAATGAAAAGGATCAAAGATGAGCCGGAAGGGCTATACAGATGCATATTGGGCAAAGGACCTTGATAACAGAAAATCCACATCTAGCTATACCTTCTTGCTGAATGATGGCGTCATGTCATGGAACAGCAAGAAACAGACTTATGTAGTGATGTCAAAATAGGCTTGTGTAGCTTTGTCGAAATAGGCTTGTGTAGTGATGTCAACAATGAAAGCTGAGTATGTGGCTCGTGCAGTTGTTACACAAGTTATCTAGTTAAGAAGGTTCTTAATGCATCTAAGGATTACTGACGACAGTGGGAGTCCTGTTATAGTGTACTATGATATTCAAGCTATTATATCTTTTTCTAAGGATATCAAATATCACAGCAAAGGCAAGCATAAGGGATATTATTGACAAGAAAAAGATAATTCTTGAGTATATCCCTAAACGTGTTATACTTACAGATCTTTTCACTAAGCTATTGACTAAAGAGTCATTTCAAGAATATGTGAAGTCTTTGGGATTTCGAAAAATGTAACACAATTGGTTATATATGAAATGCCATGATCTATTCAGTGTAAATGTGTTAGTTACATTTGGATAAAAGTCTCAATGAGCATGTTGGCAGGTTGAGATTGATCCACTCACATGGATAATCATCTTTATTTGTTAAGTATAAATAGTGGTAAGACTGTTACTTAATTATGGGGCAGCTTATATAGTCGTGAATAGAAACATACTTATAAGTTAAAGTCGTCCTGATAATTGTGTCAAGATGAGGTCATTTGTATAATGATCAGAGTAAATGAACCCACCATTTACTAAACCTGTTAAAGATCAGATTGGAATTCATACGTTGAATTCGGATTAGATATTAGGTATGTCTAAATCGAAATTTGTACGATGTTAAATATTTGAGAAAAACATGCACTCTTTTCTAGTTAGGTATGAATAACATCGTAGTATGTGATTCATACTACATGTACTATAGGGACAATAAGGGTAGTAGGAGAATGGATCCTTGCTTCTCTACTATGTGAGACCCTTGAGATTATAAGTTAATTTCAATCTTACCCTAAATGACTATTTAGCTGTTTACTTGAAGTTCTAATCAGTGTCTGCTACTTTAATATGTATCCTATTGGCTATGGATAATTCGGTCTATAGAGCATAACTAGGAAAGCGACTGATTAGAGTGAATAGATTCTAGCTAAAAAAGAAGATTAAAATTGATTTACATCTGTGATACTTATTCACTAGTCGACCAGTTACTTTTTTGTTGAGTACTTGAAAATGTAATTGTAAATAAATGTATTGATTAGAGATGTTGAACATACTCTTGACATAGTAGTCATATAAGGGATTAGAGATATTTATATTGATGTAAATATTTATTCTGGGGTAAAGGCAAGCTATTGATGTCTCTGATTTGTTCTATAGAGCAGCTAAGTTAAGTGTAACAACTTTCTTAGCAGTAATTGTTCAATGTGATTGCTGTCACACGAACCATTTTTCCTGGAGTATGAATTGAATGTTCTTATATGGTCTTTGTGACTTTCTTACATAGTCTTTATGACTAGATGACTTATATGGATTGACTTGACAAGTGGGAGATGTTAGAGTTATAGGAAGATGAAGAGGGCACCCCTTCCTTTTCATCTTCCAACCCATTCACATCCTCAATTAATCCTCTTATAAATTGCATCCAAGGTCATGAGCAAAGGAGGTCGATAGAGAGGACGAGCAAGGAGGTGTGTCCAAGCCAATGGAGATCGTGCAAGACAAGCTGTGTGCGAGGTCTATGCAAAGTTAAAGAGAAAGGGTTCGTCCCGTGTATATAACATCTCTGTGCAAGATTCGTCCGGCTGCACAAGAGGAAGAAAGGGTTGTTGCGAAGAACATTCGAGATTGATTCGTCCAATTACAAAAGAGGGATTTGGTTTGTGAACCTTGAGAGACGGTTCATTTTTCATAATCGTTTCTCGCTGACGATTTGTTCTCCAAGTCTTCTCTAATTTTTTCTCCAAGATCATTATGAGTTGATATTTACAGAATTTGTTTCTGAAATTTATATTTTTAAAATAGCAACATAGCACTATATCTCTACAAAGATTGAATACGTACCAATCCATTGAGACGGCTGATCTGCCATGTCCATGTTGCTCATTTTGTCATGCATCATTGTTGCGATTCTATTATAACAATTATTGTACTCCCCACGAATTCTAGTACAATATTTTTCTATAATAAATAAATGGCCTTAAATATTTATTCTTTGCTTATTTCTTTATCTTATTTATTTCTCCTGCAAATTCGTTGTTCGATCCAATTGGTTAGGAAGGCAAGTCAGTCAGGCTAAACTGGTCACACAGGAGCCCTTGGTAGCTATTACCATCTGCTCTTACTCATCTAAGGAACAAACACATGTTGGTGAACTTATGTTCAACATTACTTGTTTAAAAAAAATACAAAAAAAATAGAAAAAAATAATTTGCATTTTCATCCCTCATGAATAAAGCCGGGGCTGCACACAATCTTTCTATATTTTCTGAAAAATAAAATTGAAATGATCTAATTGCTTTGGCCAACATGTATGATTTTTCATATTGATTTAAACCAGCAAAAAAAAGTAGACAAAGATACAGATTTAATTAGTCAATTACAAGAGAATTACAGCATAAACTCTCATCTGAGGGGTTGTTTCCCTTCAATTTGTCCATTTACATGTAATAAATAAATTGAACCTAAAAACCCTCCCTCAACCCTCCTATCAACCCTCAAAAAAGAGCCCCTCTACCACTCAAAAGAATTAATTACTGCTTTGTGTGCTAATTCAAAACTTTGTTATGAAACTTTAATGACTTGAAATCATGTTCATCTTGCACTTGTGAAAGACTCTGCCTTCCACCTCATGGCTCTTTACCTTCTGCATAATTAGCTTTCCAGACAAATTAACATGACAGAATATAATTATGAAAATATATTGTTACTTCTCTAAAAAAAATAAGTATTTAGATTGATAGAAAGTCACCATTAGCAGAAGAAGGATCAACATGTACAAAAAAGCTGGCAGATACAATCAGATAGCAAAGAATCAACATTAAACCTTTGAAATAGTTAGAAGTTCCCTCCTGCAGCAAAAGCACAAGCTTAAGCTTAGGATGTGTATACAAATCACTTTCAAAAACAAGCAAAATGTATCCTCATAAACAAAATAATAGTCTTAACAAGAAGTTTGGGTTCAAGCATGTGTGCAAATAGTTGAGTTTCAGAAATTAATCATCTATTTATCTCATAACATCTCTAAATTAGTTGAACTAATTCATGAGAAAGAAAAGAACCATTAGAATTAGAATCATCGACTAGTGTAGTGTTCACGAAAAACTTAATAGTAGAAGTGGTGTCTTGATACCTGAAGCATGAAGGCAACAACCAATACAGTTATAAACAAAGTTGCTGTCTCAAAAAGTTGAAAATTCAAGTCCATGGGTTGTCCCATGATCCATCCTACCACCACACAGAAAGGAATCTGCATAGCAAATGAAGCATCGAATCGAAACATTAAAACGGATGATGAATTCGTAAAAAGTGCTACTGTTTCATGTATCGATTGAAGGACGGAAAGCATAGTGCTACGAGCGAAGAACATATGCAAGTAAGTGTGAATTTGGCTTACTCCAAACATGGAAATCTGAGTAGAGGACCCAATAGCAACTCCAAGAGAAATGTCCTGAAAATGAAATCTTACATGAATATAGTGGTTGAATTTAACTTGGAAAATAGACTTTGAATGAAGAGAGAAGAGTCATCATACAAGTTTGTCTTTCATGGCAAACATAATAGCACTTGCATGCTCAGCAGCATTGCCAACAATAGGGAGCAAAATGACACTGATGAAAGAAATAGGAATGTTCCATGCAATTGAGGCACCCTGTGAAGTGAAATTCATTTATGGTGGATGCAACTTACAATGAAGGATCTTGTATAGACTAAATGAACTTTGGTGATTAAACGATCTTCCGGGATTTTAGAACACCAAGTAAAACTAACTCTCACTCTAAAGCCCTTGGAGGAAAACAAAAAGAGTATTGAAGGATGAATAGATACCTCAATTGCATCCACCAAGTAGTCAGATATCACTGAGATCCAAATTGTCAAAATTGCAAGCCATATAATGGCTTCCCATTTCGACATCTCAGGAGCTTCGTCTTCTTCATCTTCTACAATCCCCCCATTTTCACATCCTTCCTTCAGAAAACATGAATCAAAGAACATGTTTCATCATTTTCAAATCTAGCTAGTTTTATGAAATATTCCTATCTGAACATGATAAGAAGCCTAAACTCTCTTATTTGCATACAATTCCAAACCCATAACCTATACTTTGGGAAGATTTCATGAGCAAGAATGATTGGAATGCATTTACAAGTCTACCAGTAAACTAACCTCGTTTATGGGATCGTAGGATTCATTACTGCTTTTTAACTGGAAAGCGATGTAACAAGCATAAGCCACAAGCATTATGCAGCTACTAAATCTCGAAAGTGCTATTTCTGATTTGCCGTAATGTACTTCGGTATGTGTATAATGAAGAACAGCAGGGAACAATAAACCCATTACTGCCATTAGAAGCAACCCAGAGTTCACTATAGCATTTGCCTGCCATAAACAAGACAACAAGAACTTTGATCTTCACTGGATTAAAAAAAAAGACATTTAAGGCCACTAGTTCGATAACAATGTACCTTATCGAAAACTTGATCCTTGTTCATGAAAACAATCCCTCCGCAGAAGAAGGCACACCCGAGTACAAGCAACATGTTCGACAAAATAGATCCTAATAGTGATTGTTGCACGACTCGTATCATCCCACTTTGTAGTGCATGGACTGATATTATCAACTCGGTTGCATTTCCAAAAGTAGCATTCAAGAGGCCCCCCGCTACATTTGGAGTTCAAAGTATCAAATTAGACATTCAACCTTTAAAACAATTGATTCGTGATTATGCTTTAAATTCATCTCTTTCTGTTATTTACTTAAAGATAAGATAAAATTGTTCACCTGTTGCTCCTGTGAAAAATACTAATTGCCTGCAATGAAGAACAAAAGTAACTGTATCAGATATAGAATTGAAAATGTAGAATCGAGAATCGAACACTAAGTTTTCTTACTCGGTCGTGAAACCTAAACGCTCTGCTAAGGGAATAATTCCCAATAAGCTGAAAAGGAACACCAGGCCCTACACATAATGCCCAACAACAGAACCACATGAAAAATCAGAAATTGCTCCGGATGAAAATATTGGCTAAAAGAAAGATTTTTAGATGAATTGACTAACTTTATCATCGGTTGTATAGCTTATCAAGATTGCTAGAGGTCCAAAAGGCATCAACATGTTTATCTTGGCTGTGAATAATATTATTTTCAAGCTCCTCCAGAAGTTAGTTTTCATGATACTATCTGTTCGTTCGATAGCAGAAATAGAATCATGCTGAATTCCATTCAGACCGATAGACTTTATCGACACATCCATAGGACCGGCAAGGCTTTCATCCTCAAAATCATGTTCTGATTTACCATCTGGAGGAACCATCTTTATGGCCAACACACACACACACACACACACAAAGTGTGAGCAACAAGAAGTAGTATTTTTATCTATAAAAACGCATAATATTCAGGAGAACTCACTTCAAAGGAGGTAGGAACTATAGCAAGCTGAGTATTTTTTTCGATTTGGTGCATCTGCAGAGAAAGATTGATTGAGAAATATAGAGTTAACAGCTCTAAGTTTCTCAAAAATATAATGATAATAAGACACTAATTGTACATGATAACCATTAGATCAAGCACTTTAAATTTAGAGAGTAGAATATAAAAATCTCTTAATTATATTTAACTTGATCGTGAAATACAAAGCTAGAGAGTCAAGTATGTTTTTTTTATGATGAAATTGTATTGAATGTATAACTTTTCTTATAACAAATTCAAATATTATGGATTCAAACAAATGCATGCATAATGAGTACCAAATATTAATTTTCTTTATAAAATTTTTGAAATATCCTGACAAAGAATTCATTTACAGCTTTGCTAATCCAATATACAACTTGTTAAAATAGTGATGAATTTCCTCAAATCCTAAATTAAAAACAAAAATACCGATAGAATTAAGCAATGGTTTCGTATATTATTTCACAAAAAATGTAGCATATTCAAATTTATAAAACAAAAAATCTTTGGAAGAATTTCAATGAACCAATTTGATCATGATTCAATATTAGTCATAATTAACTGTTCGAAAATGGTCTTAATGAATTCACTCGTACATCATCACAGAGAGAATATGAAATGAAAGGTGAATTGCATAATCAATTCAGAAAATCAAGATTCTATTCTAACAATATCGAAATTGCAAAGACAGTTAATTATCACCTTTTCTCTGCGCATCGAAAGTATGCTTTTGCTTAGAGAAGGAGAAAAAAAAAAGATCAACAAAAAGAAAATACCTCTGGAGATGATTGAGGATTAGAGCTGAATGGCATCTTACTTCCACTAATTAATTCTCTAGCAGATGTAGAATGCCCCTCTACTCAATTTTCGCTAACCCAAGCAAGCATCCAAGCGATCGAGGATTAAGCAATCATCAAATTAAAAAGAAGAAGAAGCACTTAATTAGCTAGAAACAAATTGAGGCAAAGATTTATTAGTCGATCATCATCTTGGAAGGCTTAGGAATGAGAATAAGAAAATGAAGAGGAGAAGAGAAGGAGAAGGAGAACGATAAGATTCAATGCAATTGCTTTCTTTAGGAAGTCATATGCTCATATTTTAGATGGATGGCCGACAGCCATAGAGACCACATTGTGTTACGCTTTTTTCGTGCATACCAACAATGGCCTGAGCATTGCGATGGCAAAAATAAAATAAGGCCTACCGACAATATGTTTATATTTTCCTATGTTTTTGGTCGTACGCTATATGAAAGAATGAATGGTAAGTTTCTTCTTAATGCAATAAAATATGTCTAAATTGTATATGTAAAAATCTATTCAATTCAAAAATAAAAATAAAAAATTTTATTGCTTTTATAATATTTTATATTATGAGATCAATAAAAATTCAATCCGCAACCGAATTTTTTTTTGTTTATCTTGATTTCTTCGGTTAATCTTAATTACCCCTACTGATTATTTGTGTATTTTCGGTATATTGTTTTCGTTTTTTATATTTTAAAATATTTATAAACCTAAAAAAAATGGAAATATTTTAAATAGATGAATATCTTTTTATATAACATGTCTATAAGACCACCCATGACTATTTATATTGACTATTATTAGTGCATTAACAATTGTATTTTTAAAATAAGCTGGGATAAAAAAATATTATATTCATTCATAATAATTGATTATTATTGGAAACTTCATTAGAGAATTATATTGTATGTATAGCCTCTGAAATTATGGTGTAGTAAAAAGGTGTTATTAGACAGATAATTTAAATATAATAATTTATCCTTTAAAAATGAAAATATTGAATGACTAGATTTTAAATTGTGAGATTTTGGTATTTCTTTTTCCTCCGGGGAGGATATTAACAGCAATGAAAATGAAATTTGTACGTAAAACTTTCATATAGTATCTGAGAAAAAAATTAAAATAAAAATAATTGTTATGCCCAACAAATATATTTTGGTAAATATCATTAACCTAATAAATTAAATAATTTTTTTTTGATACATTCAAATAATTAAACTTTCACAATATGGTCTTAACCCAAGGAGTTTTGGGGTTAAAAATAATTAAAGTATTTAACCCATGATCATAAGTAAACAAGTAAATATATTCTTGAATGAGAAGTGGATACCGAAATTGTAATTTTTCCATTTATATTTCCACGTGATAAAATAACTGATATATAATGTAATATGGTCAAAAACATAGCATTATGTACATTGTAAATAAGATAATAATAATAATAATAATTAATAATAATAAACTGAAAAGGAAAGACGAAATCTAATCAAGACGTTTATTTACTCCCCTTTTTTTTATAAAAATGATTTATCTTATTATAATTACCAAGAGGACAATGGACCCCTTAGGGTTATTCTGCACTTGAAAATAGTAGGACAAGAAAAAAAATAAAGTGATAGTTTTATTTTTCATCGTCGTAAAAGGAATATTAAAAATAAAACTTTTTTTATTTGAAAAAATATAATGGATGAATGACGGGAATTAAATTGATGCATGGTATCCAAGTATTCGCGATTCGATTCTTAACTACGATGTATTTTGTAAAAAAAAATTCAAATGGGACGCACAATCATAAGATATTAGAGTACCTCTAAATTACCATGACCAATTTATTCTGATAATAAATTTAAAAAAATTTGTAGAATCAAATCAATCAGAAATTCAATTGTTATCTTTATTAACAATTTTATTTTAGTTTTTTTTTCTACGTATAAGATGCTTGAGCATGCAAAAGGCATACAACAAATTTTAAAAAGCATGATTCTACGATATAGCTATACCATTATTTAAATTTTCAAAAGATTAACGTTAAAATTTATTTTAAATTGAATTCCTTGGTTTACTTCTAAGGATAATTTTCAGGATACATATTATTTGACGATTAATAAATTTCTTGACTGTGTTCTCATGGTCCTCACTTCTTTGAGGATGATAGTTATAATCTAAAAAATTTCATTTTGCTTCGCTCAATAAAGTTCTTACAATTTTAAATTTTTGCATCCTTATTCTTAAAATATTTTGTAAAAACTTTCCATAAGGTAAAACACTGTATTACTCTGCTAAATTGCTCGCATTATTTTTATTTTATTTATAAAAAAACAAAGAGTGGTCAAGCATTCGCATTTAATTACAAACATAGCCTAAAGATGAATTTTCTAAATTTTAAGACGGTAGTAATAACTTAAAGTTCTCATCAACTAAACTTATTTATCATAGTTATTATCTATCTTTTGTGCTTTTATCTAGCTTACGGAACATAGCTGAATTGATAAACATATGATATATTTATAGAATTGAATAAGAGTAGATTCATGATAAAAACGAATAAAAACACCCTGTGACTTATTTCGATTTTCTAATTTAGATAATCAAGGAAGGGCATCCAAAATAATAATTTTTTTAAAGAATTATATGCTTCTATCTAGTTAGTTTCCTTTTTATTTTATTTTCAAAATAGTGTGTATAATCAGCATTATAATTTAGTTATATTTATTTAAAATGTTACTTCACAGTTAATTAGACTAAATTGAAATATAGTTATGAATTTCAATTTGTTTTACCTAAATTTAATTATTTGAAATTTGGTTTACTAAATCAAATGAAAACTTTGAATTGGAATTCTTAATTAACTTAAGATTTATTATATTAAAAAAATCGACAATTACTTAATCATATTCGTCAAACTTGACGAATATCTAAATCCTATTGATAAGTTTCAAAATTACAAAATTATATGCCTAATTCTAATTCTACTTTTGCTCCTCTAAATTCCTTCATGCTTATCCGAATCTACATTTCTTCATGCTTACAACAATCGATTCATACACGGTTCATCAGTATAGTAATATCCCAAATCAATTCTTACACTATAAAAATATATTAAAATATTTAATTATATTCAAAAAATTATTATTTTCAATATGATATATGAAAATATTTAAATGCATATATATAATCAGGAAAACTAGATGAATACATAGGATCTAATTTCGTATCATTCCAACCTTTCTAGGTACATCAGTCAATTTCAGCCAAAATCAACTAAAAGACCTAGAAAGCTCAAAATGACATAAAACTATATTTTATGTATTCGTCTAGTTCTCTTAATTATATTTGTTCCCTCAAATATAATTTTCATATATCATATTGAGAGCAGTAATTTTTTGGACACTAATATATCCGAATCGATTGATGCACTATCGCAATTGATTAAAAATTTTGATTCCGGTTCAAAAAATCGTTGCTCTCAATATAATGTTGAAATAATGTTTGAAGACATAAATATAATTAGGAGAACTAGATGTGCATATAAAATCTAATTTCATATCATTTCGATATCTCTAAGTCCATTAATCGATTTTGGCCAAAACCAACTGATGACCTTTTAGCTCTGAATAATATGAAATCAAATTTTATATATTATATTCATGCTCTCAAACATCATTTCCATATACTATATTAAAAGTAATAATTTTTTAAATATGAATTAAATTTTTTAATCGGCTCTGCGCACACAAGCTCGCGGCTTGTCTCCATGTCATCCTTCACGTATGCCTTTGAAGTCTACTTCCTCGGCTTGCCCTTTGAAGTCATCTTCCTTCAGCTCTCATCCCTCGAATGTTTCACTCCGTTATTCCTCATGTGTGGTTCACCAAGTCCTGCAAGACTCAAATACACACATCAAACCAACATGAAAACCTAATTTAATCATATTAACACATACATCAAAACTCATGATCTACCCAATCAAACTTGGGTTGATTGCACCAACAATCTCTCCCTTTTTGATGTGTGGCAATATGTTTAAGTTAGACACAAAAATAGCAATTAAAAATTAGAGGTATGACATACTAAGAAGCATAAACATGCATCCTCCCCCTTAATCTATGTCTTATCACATTATTTCCAATTTTTTGCACAAACATAAAGAATTAAGTTAAATTCTGACTTAAACCTTTCAATTCTCCCCCTTTGACACCATCAAAAAGATTGCATTAAGCAATATTAACCTATGGTATCAATTGAAGATAGAGTTTTAATTTCTGAAAATAACCAGAAATCAGAATACTCAGGTACCAGTTGACTGGTATCAACGAATTGCCCTATCACAGTGTCTACAGTCGACTGGTCCTCTGCACTAATCGATTGATACTTATCAGTTTCAAATTTCAGCCTTTTAAGATGAAATTCAAAAAATGCATTAAAATTTCAATAAAATCTGAAAAATCATGAAATTTTGTAAACATATTTCATTTGATATCCTCTAACATGGAAAAATATGATTTCATGAAAAATCTAAATATTTTTGACTTTTTGACCAAAATTCAAAAACAAGATAAACTTTTAATTTTGTTCAACATTAAGCCCTAGTTTTAAAAACATGTGTTTTCCAAATCTATGTCATAACAACTATAACACAAAATTATTTTCAAAATATTTGAAATGTCCAACTATAATCTATGGGCAAGACGTCCATTAATTAAACATTTACTTTCCCCATAGTTGGTCTATTATCACTAAAGTGATACAATTCATAATCACCAAAATGCCACAGCATATGTGAATTATGAGTATCATCCTAACATTTCATATGGACAAATAAACACATAAATCAAGTCATTATAAGATGTACTAAAGGTAATCCCTATTTAGCTCATTTTATCATAAATTTCTATTTGGGCTAAGTGCTCCCCTTCAACGTCTCAAGTCAACTATTTTTCAAAAATTTGAAATTTCAACAATATGGTTGACTAAACCTAAATCCTCTAACCTTTGATGATTGACTTTGGTACCCAATAGAAATGTTTATAATTGGGTTGACCAAGTACTCCTTAGAGATCCACTTCCTAGCTAGGGTTTTTTCCTTAGATTATCCTCTAGTAAGTAGGCAATAATAGGATTTTTATTGCTAGATTTTCCAAAACCTAATCTCTCTTTCTTGACACTTGCCCTTTGGCTCTCAATGATCATGTCTAGGATTTTTGAGTCAATTTCAAATTTCGTAAGGGCTTTAGTAAGATTATCTATTTTTTCCCTTAATTCCCTATTTTCTTCTTCTAAGCATGAACCATTTAAACTAGAAGAAGAAGAAGCATGCATATCATCCTTAGTTTTCATATATTCTGATTTTTCATTTAGCATGCAAATTTTATTTTTCAAACATTTGATTTTCTTCTTAGCTTTAACTAAGTCATTATTAGTGCTAGAAATTATCTTAACTAAAGTGGTAGTGGGTAGATTATATACCTTCACTTACCGAGATGTCCGAATCCAAAGTTGAGTCTCCTCCTTCACTTGAGCTCTCTTCATCTTCACTTGAGCTCTTCCCTTTTTCCATTTCGGATGATGTGGAGATTATATCTTCAATTCCCATTAAAGTAAAATGGAACACATGATGCTCCTCCTCTTTCAATGAAGATGACTCATCCCATGTTGCTTTCAAATTTTGAACCTTCTTCCCCTTTTCTTTGGTTTTCTTCTTTTCTTCTTTCCTTCCTTTTTCTTCAAAAGTGGACACTCATCTCTCATATGTCCTTCTCCTTGACAATTATAATATATGATCTTCCTTATTCTACTTTTGCTCCTTGAACTCTTCCTACCATAAGATTTCTTAGTGAAAAAATGTTTAAAGGTTTTTTTATTTTTCTTACCATGTAAGCTTCCGCATCACTATCCATGGATGCACTTGATTATTCCAAGTCAGATGAGGGAGTCTTCTTCTTTTGACCTTTTCCCTTGTTTGTCACAAGGGCTATACTTTTGGTTTATAAACTTCTTCAATTGCTCCTCCAATCCGAGTTTCATGAAGCTCCATGGTTGAGAGGAATTCCTCTAGAGAAGTTTTCTCTAGATCCTTGGATATGTAATTTGAGTCCATCATTGAGCTCTAATTTGATGTTCTTGGGAAGGCATTGATGGCTTTCATCAATATGTCTCGGTTGGAAAGTTACTCACCTACACTTGTTAGTCTATTAAAAATTTCTTTAATTCTAGCATGCAAATTTGATACCTTCTCCCATTTATCAAGCTTGATGTTGTTGAGTTGAGATCGGAGAAAGTCTCTTTTTGCCAATTTTGCCTCCGAACTACCTTCATGAAGCTCTACTAGCTTATCCCACAAATCCTTGGCACTTGAGTAACTCTCAATTCTTGTTACTTCTTGTTGAGGAAACGCACTTAATAGATGATGCAAGACTTTTGAATTTGATAGATAGTCATCTCTTTGTTTCTTGCTCTATCTTATCTTCTCAAGTAGTTTGCTCTCTTGATCCCTAAGCATTTCAAAATCGCCTTCCATAATCAACATAATATCAAAATCGGTATTGAAAAATACCTCCATCCTCATTTTCCACCAAGTGAATTCTCCTTCGAATTTTGGCGGTTAGATGTGCGAGCCGGCCATTTTAATGAATATGCTCTTCTTGGCGGTTAGTTCGTTGAATGCGACATCGCTCTGATACCACTTGTTGGGACCGATGCGCCGGCTAGAGGGGGTGAATAGCTTCCTTCCTACAATTGTTAGCGCAAGCAGAAACTTAAATTATCAATCAGAACAATGCTAACGGTTTACCATTTACGTGGTTCGGAGATTGCTTGCTCCTACTCCACGGCGTGTCCTTGAGGTGGACGAACCCTTGATCCTTCAATGGATCACTCCCCGGCAATCTCTAGCTAACGCTTTCTCCTTCTCGATGGAGAACAACCTCTCACAAAATCTCTTCCTCTTTACAAGATGTGAGCTAGGGTTTAGGAGGAAGAGAGAAGACTTGGAGCTTGAGCACTTGAACACTTGAGCAAGGATTTCACAATGAATAGCTAACCTATCTCAAGTCTCAAGCTCCTTTTTAAATAGAGGAGAGAGTTGTTAATCAAACAGCTCAGCCTCGACACCAGTTGACTGGTCCTAGGGGCCAGTCAACTGGTGTCCCGCCAACGGCTAGTCTAATGGCTGGATTTCGAACAAACCAGTCGACTGGTCGGACCAGTCGACTGCTTCAAGTTGTTCGACCTTACAGAAAGATCAGTCGGCTGGTTAGCATACCAGTCGACTGCTACAGTGTACTCTCAGCAATGTCAGTCGACTGATTTCTTTGTCAGATGATTGTCCTGCTTACAAGCTCACTCTCAACCTCGCCGGAGTTCATCCTTCATGTATGCCTTGAAATCCACTTCCTTGGCTTACCCCTTGAAGTTCTCTTCCTTTGGCTCTCGTCCCTCAGATAGCACACAAGCCCGCGGCTTGTCTCCATGTCATCCTTCGCGTATGCCTTTGAAGTCTACTTCCTCGGCTTGCCCTTTGAAGTCCTCTTCCTTCAACTCTCACCCCTCGGATGCTTCACTCCGTTATTTCTCATGTGTAGTTCACCAAGTCCTGCAAGACTCAAACACACACATCAAACCAACATGAAAATCTAACTTAATCATATTGACACACACATCAAAACTCATGATTTACCCGATCAAACATGGGTTGATTGCACCAACATACATCTCTCCCTTATTTTCTTTTTCTCACATTCTAACCCTCTCGTATGCACACCCACAGCAAAGTCCTACCTCCGCCCCTTCCTTGTAGTCGTCATTGTGAAGGCTGGATTACATAATTTTCTTCACAAGGAGTGTTGTTCTTACGAATTTCCAGTTGAACCAGATAATGAAGCTTCATCATCCTTGTTATAACAAGTTCATGATGTTGATTGTTTTGATCGATTATTTGATACTCAAGAACAATAACGAGCAAATGTCAATGCATAAAGAGATACAATAGCGATTCGAATGTGAAGTGATATTCATCATATTGGCAATAATGAACCTTAAACTTACTCCTTTCCAGTAAAAGACTATTGAAAATATATCACAAATTCTCAGTAGTTTTTATTATCTGGATATTTGATATTGATAAATAAGTTATTGTGTATCATTAAAAAGGGGGCACGTACTCTTTAGATCCCAAACTTGATACTAAATTTACGATTCTGATACCAAACTTTTGAAAAGACTTTTATAGTTTCAAAGTTGAGCGTTTACCCTTTTTTTAGTCCCAAATTTTAAAAGTAACAATTTTAAAAACATGTAATGAGAGACGCCTCAAGTCTTTTTTTTTTAAAAAAAATGATTGAATACTATAACCCAATTGGGAAGGTGAACCCTAGGGGTTTTTTATTTTAAATTTTTTATTTTTTAGCTTGAACACTATTACCCAATTGAGAAAGTGAATCCTAGGGATTTTTAATTTTTATTTTATATTTTTTAGCTTAAACACTATAACCCAATTGGGAAGGTGAATCATAGGAGTTTTTTTGTTAGGACAGGTAGGAGAGCTAAGGGGGTGATTAGCTCTCCAATCTTTGCTCGTTGATGATTTGTTGGAGCGAAAGACTTGAGCAATGATAACACCTTGATTTCACTTGGTATCCACCTCCTTGAGGTGACTAATCCAAGGATCTGCTCTTTCTCACTCTCTCATACACTATGAAAGTTCTCCTTCTTGAGGTGGAGAAACCTCTTACAAGCTTACAATAAGAAACACTCAAGAAAAGCAAATACAATAGAAATCTTACAAGATTTACACAACTTAGCTCTCTTTACTTTTCTTGCTTCCTTCAAGCTTGGAATCGCCTCTTGATCCTTAGAAATGCAACAGTACTAAGCTCCAATACCTCACTTGAAATGACGATGAAGAAGGTGAAGAGCGTTGAAGAAGTGTCGGAGCAATCCGGCTTCAAACCTACGTGAAAACCCTATTACCCGCGACATAGGGTTCCCTAATTAATTACCTAATCAATTACCACGTCAAACATAATTGTTCAATGGCTATTTTTTGAAGCTTAATCGATTAGCTAATCGATTAAGAAGATCTTAATCGATTGCAGAATCGATTCAACATCTTTCTGTGCTTTGTGCAATTCAACTGTAATCGATTGACCAATCGATTACCATACTCCTTAATCGATTGCCTAATCGATTAAGAGGAGGCTGAATTTATTGAGGCAATCTATGGTCCGGAGTGACCAAGTGTTTTGATGTTTGGACAAAGGGTTTAAGTTAGGTTTACCCTTGTTATCTCATATGTGTATGTTGAGTGTGCAGGTTGTACAGGCTACACATATGGACTTGACTGGACGGCCTCGGTACGGTGAAGGGTGGCATGGAGACAAGTCGTGGGCTTGTGTGCGCACCCGAGGGACCTTGGAGAGCAGGGACGATGAGCTGATGGGCACAAACTTCGAGGCATGCGTGAAGGATGGCATGGAGGCTTGCGTGCATCCAAGGGACGGGAGCCGAAGATGAAGAGGGTGCGAAGGCAATAGTCGAGGCTACGGATGAGGAGTCAGTCGAGTCATGAGGGTACGAGTGTTGTGTGATTGTACTCGGGAAATCTAGGGTTTGAGTGCGGAGTGAAATGTACTCAGGAAGGGTAACCTTAGGTGGGTGAGTAGACCAGTCGACTGGCCTGGGGCCAGTCGACTGATGGAACTCACAGAAGGGTTCTGGCCGGGGACCAGTCGACTGCCCTGGGGGCAGTCGACTGGTAGGTGGTTGGTGAGTTGGCTGAGAATTCGAACGTTGGGTGCAACGGTCGAATTTCAGTGGCACCAGTCGACTGCCCTGGGGGCAGTCTACTGGTGGCAAGTTATCAACCTAGGGTTCTATTTAAAGAGGACTTCGTAGAGGCTGAGATCCTTGACGAAACTCGCTTGGGTAAAGTGAGTTAGTAGTCTTTTGTGCTCAGAGGCTTGCTTGGTGTTGTGACGAGGTTTCTCCACCCACAAGGAGCGACAGAGTTAGCCGGAGATTGTTCGGGGATTGATCCACCGACGATTCTTGGATTAGTCACCCGTCCGGGGTGGATACCAAGTAAATCGGTTTGTTAGCATTGTTCTCTCTTGATTAGTTTATTTTTATTTGTATTTCCCTACGCTAACAATCTTGTAGTGAATTCAACGAAAAAGTGATATTCACCCCCCCCTCTAGCAAAGTCTTCGATCTATCAATTGGTATCAGAGCGAAGGACCGCTCTTGATCGGACTAACCGCCGAGGGAGCACACGCTAGAGGGAAAAGAAAATGGAAGATAAGCTGGGGGACGACATCTACACTCCGCCGGCCTATGACCATGAGAATTTCGAATATTGGAAAGCGAGAATGGAGGCATGGTTTGGAATGGAGTGGGACCTTCGGATCACGCTTGAAGAGCCCTTCGAGATTCCAAAGGATAAGCATGGGAAGAGGCTTAGACCTAGGTATTGGAATCAAGAGCAACAAGAACAAGCAAGGGCAAATGAAAAGGTAATGGGTATATTGATTGATATTGTGCCTAACATAGTTTTGAGTTGTGTAGGGGCATACCAAAATGCATGTGAACTGTGGAGCAATTTGAAAGAATATCATGAAAGTCCTACACAAGTTCAAGAGCCCAAGGAGAAAAGTCAAATAAGTCAAGAAGAAGAAGAAGAAGAAAAGGAAGTATCTACATCTTCAAGTGAGGGAGAGAGTGAAAGATCATCAACCTCCTCAAGAGAAGAAGAGGAGGTATCAATTTCAAGAATTGAGGGGAGGAGAGACCCTCAACCGTACCGGATCAAGAGGAGGCATCCACATCATCAAAAATTGAAGAAGAAGTTCCAACCTCCACCAAAGCCAAATCAAAAGAACATATTACATGCTTTGGTTGCAACGAAAAGGGGCACTACAAAGACAAGTGTCCGAAAGGTAAAATAGAGGTAAAATCTAAACCCGTTTCAATTCAGTTAAATTCTAACAAGGGTTGTAGGAATGAGGAAGCCCAAAATAAAAGAAGGAGAATTCGATGCTTCACGTGTAGTGAGCTAGGGCACTACCACACCAAGTGCCCTAGAAAAGGTGAGCTAAAGAAAATGGAGCACTTGAGGAGATGGGAGAAAGAAGAAAGGAAGAAGAGAAGAAGCCCACATCAAGGAGAAACTACAAAGTTAAGGAAAGTAACTTCTAACCTTAAGCCAAAGTTTAATTCAAATTTAAGTTTCTCTAAGCATGATAAAAATGGAATTAATCATTCATCCATGCATGCTAGATAAATCATGAAAACTGCTTACTTGTGCACAACTTTGGATTTAGATATAATGATAGGACTAGGGTTAACAAGGTAGATCATAATCCTAGAAAAAGCATGCATCATAAGTCCAAGACCTCTAGACCTAAGGATCATGGCACTAATCCCAAAAAGGGAAGGAATATGCCTAGAAAGGAGGGTAGGCCTAGGAATGTCCAAGGTGGACATATGGAAACTAAAGTTAGGGACTTGGCAAGGGAAAATCAAGCCTTGAGGGCAAGGCTTGATACATTAGAAAAGCCCTAGAAAGATTCACCGTTGGATCTAAGGGCTTAGACATGGTGTTGGGTAGTTTAAAACCCAACTATGATAGATCAGGGTGGGATACCGGTCTAAGACCTCCAAGGCCAATGGAAAGAAATATGCTGGGGAAGCATATAATCATGGCAAGAAGGAGAGGTCTAAGGATGGCAAGTGGGTGTCATCAAAAGTAGAAAGGGTGACTTAACCAAGGACAAGGTGTCCAAGGTTAAGAAGGTTCATTTTGTAGGCCAAGGATCACCGGGGGCACACCGGTGTGGCTTAGTGTGGATTGAGTCACCTAGGGAGGTGGCTAAGGCTCAGAGCTCAAAGGGAAGCTCTAGGAGCCTTTGGGGTCCATGGTAAATGGATCTCAAGAGTTTTTTCCTAGGAAATTAGGTGAATTGTGCCAAAAAGGGTTGGAAGAGTTGGGTAAGTCTTAATCCTAGGTCTTGGCACATTAAAAGAAAACTTAAGGAGAAAAAAGTGAAAATGAAGATATAATTGATAAAATTAGGTTTTAATGTGTGAATACCATGTAATTCAATAATAAAAATGAGCTATAGTCAAGGATAAGAAGAAACAGTGAGGAGAAATCACAATTGAGACTTTTGGGATGAGTTTCAATGATACACTTTAGGATAAATTGAGTTTCATGCCAATCTTAGGATCCAGAGTACATTTGTTTGGAAACGTATTTTTCTCAAGTAGACACTGACCCCACAAATCTCCCCACGAAATTTCATAATTATTGGAGATTTGTAGAATTATTTAGGCATTACTGAAATTTGGCTGAAAACCCTGAAATTCAGGTATCAGTCGACTGCCCTGGGGGCAGTCGACTGATCTCAGCCCAGAAACTCTCTGTGAGTTTTGGCAGTCGATTGCCATATGGGCAGTCGACTAATCAGTGAGAGTTTGCAAAAAAAAAAGGCCTATTAGATGATAAGAAATTACAAAATTGGAAACATAGGAAAGTATCATGGTATCTTGAGAGATTTTATGGATTAACATTATATGATTTGAAGATTCATAGACTGATTTTGGATAATTAACTCTCGATGAATGAACAAAATATGGAAGTTTCCCACATATGTCTACGATTAGGAGATAAAAAGGGAAGTATTGAGGATAATTTCGTGTGTGAAATGACAATGAATGGAATTGGTAAACACATGGCATTATGGTTAAATTTCAAAGTTGATACTACATGGCCATGTCTAAGGAAATTGGAGTTTGCACCAAAAGTCAAGCACATTTGTGATTTTCATGGACTCATATTTCCCTAGGATGTGATTGCAAACCTTTAGAGTGTTTAAAGTCGTGTTGAGTTTTTTTTGGCACTAGGGATAAGGTTGCTTGGGGGCAATCCTTAATGGTGGCCAAGGGAGAAGAACTTGGTTGTTAGGTTGGGTAGAACCTAACTTGGTGTTAGGGTGTTAAGTTTGGTAGAACTTCTCCTAGGAAAAATAAAAATTGAGAGAAGACATAAGTTAAGGGGGAGGTTGCCTCCTAGTCGCCTTGATTTTCATAGAAAAATTTTTGGGTTTTGTTTCCAGCTTGGGAACGGTGATAGATACATGGTGAAATGTATTTTTCCCAAATAGGTATGGGTACCACAAAGTTCTCACGAAATTTGAGAATTTTTGGAGAATTATGAAATTTCTGGCGCAATTCTGAAATTGGCCAGAAAACTGATAATCAGAGTATCAGTCGACTGCCAACAGGGGCAGTCGACTGCCCAGGCTGATTTGGGTATCAACAGCTGGTTTGGTGTCCGAATGATAGGAAACAAGTGTATGGGGGTTTAATACACTGTGTTCAAAATTATTGGGGATTGAAAAAACCAATAATTGGGATACTATTGGGTCTTTTTGATGTATGGCAAAGGGGGAGAAGTTTGGGTTTAAGTTGGGAAACCAAACATACCTTTGCAAGAAACCCTAGGTTTAGGGGGAGCTGAGATTAAGGGGGAGCATGGTTGCTCCATTTTTGGCGTAAGGGGAACCTTGGAGCGGTTCTTAGAAAGCCTTTGTAAGTCCAATGTAGGGGAGCTTGGGAAAAGTTTTAAAAAAACCCGTCTTGGTGAAAAGTCCTAACTTGGAGAGTTAGGTGTGTGAAAATTCCTAACTTGGAAGGCTAGGTGTGTAAAAGTCCTAGCTTAAAGGGCTAGGTGTGTGAAAATTCCAAACTTGGAGGGTTAGGTGTGGAAAAATCCTAATTTGGAGGGTTATGTGTTGAAAAGTCCTAACTTGAACGGTTAGGTGTAGGATGCCTTGGATAGGATCCATGTATGCATTGCATATGCATTTGTTTAGCATGGTTTTTGCTATTGACTACTATCTTGTTTCCCTAACTTAAACGTTTTGCCAAACATCAAAAAGGGGGAGATTGTTGAGGAAATCTATGGTCCGGAATGACCAAGTGTTTTGATGTTTGGGCAAAGGGTTTAAGTTAGGTTTACCCTTGTTATCTCATATGTGTATGTTGAGTGTGCAGGTTGTACAGATTACACATATGGACTTGATTGGACGGCCTCGGTACGGTGAAGGGTGGCATGAAGACAAGTCGTGGGCTTGTGTGCGCACCTGAGGGACCTTGGAGAGCAGGACGATAAGCTGATGAGCGCGGACTTCGAGGCATGCGTGAAGGATGGCATGGAGGCAAGCTGGAGGCTTGCGTGCATCTGAGGGACGGGAGCCGAAGATTAAGAGGGTGCGAAGGCAATAGTCGAGGCTGCGGATGAGGAGTCAGTCGAGTCGTGAGGGTACTAGTGCTGTGTGATTGTACTCGGGAAATCCTAGGGTTTGAGTGCGGAGTGAAATGTACTCAGGAAGGGTAACCTTAGGTGGATGAGTAGACCAGTCGACTGTCCTGGGGCCAGTCGACTGATGGAACTCACAGAAGGGTTCTGGCCGCGGACCTGGGGGCAGTCGACTAGTAGGTGGCTGGTGAGTTGGCTGAGAATCAAACGTTGGGGTGCAATGGTCGAATTTCAGTGGCACCAGTCGACTGCCCTGGGGGCAGTCACTGGTGGTGAGTTATCAGCCTAGGATTCTATTTAAAGAGGATTTCGTAGAGGCTGAGATCCTTAACGAAACTCACTTGGGTAAAGTGAGTTAGTAGTCTTTTGTGCTCAGAAGCTTGCTTGGTGTTGTGGTGAGGTTTCTCCACTCACAAGGAGCGACAGAGTTAGCCGGAGGTTGTCGGAGGATTGATCCACCGACGGATTCTTGGATTAGTCACCCGTCCGGGGTGGATACCAAGTAAATCGGTTTGTTAGCATTGTTCTCTCTTGATTAGTTTATTTTTATTTATATTTCCGCTGCGCTAACAATCTTGTAGAGAATTCAACGAAAAAGTGCTATTCACCCCCTCCCCTCTAGCAAAGTCTTCGATCTATCAGAATTGATTGCCCAATCGATTCAGCCTGTTTCTGTTCTTGTAAACCATTTCTCTCAATCGATTACCCAATCGATTCACTCCTTCCTTAATCAATTACCCAATCAATTAAGAAGGCTTCTGTTTACGAGAAACCAACACCAATCGATTGACCTCAACCCTAACTTGTGTGCACAAGTCTAGGGTTCTCTTGCCTAACCCTGATCAACCGTGACCTGTTATGACTTCCACACCAAGTGTCCGATCATCCCTTTAACCGACTTGAATTTTTTTCTTGCCTAGTTCCCAATTAGGACTTAACCTAGTTCTCAACCAGATTTGCCTAACCCTCGAATTAGGTCTAGTCTCTCAGTAAACTTCCACCATGCCAACGTATGATCTCCCCGATCCACCTGGACTTCACCTAGTCCCACTAGGTGTGTCTAGTCCCACTAGGACTTTTTCCATGCTAGTATGTGATCTCCTCGATCCACCTGAACTTCACCTAATCCCACTAGGTGTGTCTAGTCCCACTAGGACTTTTTCTCGTGCGAGTGTGTGATCTCCCCGATCCACCTGAACTTCACCTAGTCCCACTAGGTGTGCCTAGTTCCACAGGACTTTTCTCATGCCAGTGTGTGATCTCCCCGATCCACCTAGACTTCACCTAGTCTCTCTAAGTGTGCCTAGTCCCACTAGGACTTTTCCCATGCCAGCGTACGATCTCCCCGATCCACCTGGACTTCAACTAGTCACACTAGGTCTTTTCCAGTCAAGTCTCCAGTCAATCTTGACCCACTTGACTTATACGATATTCAAACATCTTACGATATTCAAACATCATTAGCAAACATCAAAACTTAAGCTCACCAAGCTTACCAAACATAAACTCACCCGAGCCTAGTCAAACTAGGTCAACTATGACCTAACAAAAATTGAACCAATAATCTCCCCCTTTTTGATGTTTGACAATATGTTTGAGAAAGATTAATTTCTATTATCCATTCAATTTCTCCCTCTTTGACATACATCAAAAACTCTCCCTGAGAGTCTATATGGTCAAAGACATGCCTAATGAAAGTCTCATACCTTTCATTTGAACCCATGCTCAACCTTGAGCATTCATCGTGATGAAAATCCCCAATCTTCATTCTTTCACTTATCCCAAAAATAAAAATTTAAACGCATATTTTTAAGGAAGATCTCCCCCTCAAAACATGCTCTAAACTTCTATCATTGCACCAACAATGATTTTTGAATTCCTAAAACTTTAGGAAAACTCAACTTAAGGTTATGAGATTTTGATATTCAAAACTTAAATCAAAACCTCTCATTAACCGTATAGTTTTCACCAAACCATCTCCCTTTTTTATATCATCATGAAATTTACCAAAATATACTTATAAAAGTATTCCAAGGGGCTAGGGATTGCTAGGTTACTCAAAATTGGGTTAAATGACTGAAATCAGACAGTTTCAGTCGTGCCAATCGATTGGTGTTGAGTCCTAATGATTAAGTTATGCCTTAATCGATCATCTAATCGATTACGACTACCCTTAATCAATCAACAGATCGATTACACGAGCTCCTGTGCTCGCAGAAAAGGTTCACCAATTGATTGACCAATTGATTGGTTACTATCCTAATCTATTACCTGATCGATTGGGAGTTTCTGATTTCTGAAAACAATTTCAGATCGAACTTCAGAAACTCCTAAATAATTCTACAAAACTTGAAAAATCTTGAAATTTTGTGTAGACATTATTTATGACATATACTATCATGGAAAAATAGTTTTTTGTGAAAATAACTTTCATTTTTAAAAATTGACACAAAATTGAAAACTATTGAAATATTTTAATGTTTCACTCTATTTTGTATCCAATTCATCAATGATGAGTTCTATCAAAAGATAGTTTTCGCCAAGGTTTTCCAAGATAGTTTTGAAATGATTTTTCAAAAACAATTTCCAACCATATTCATTGGGCTAAATGTGCATGACTTATATATTAGCTTTCCCAATAATTGCAGTTCATTTAAATTCATGTTTTGATGAAACTAAAGCTCAATAAGATGCACATTAATCAACATCTTGAGTTTTTATTC
This sequence comes from Boesenbergia rotunda, assembly GCA_024364735.1. NCBI lineage: Eukaryota > Viridiplantae > Streptophyta > Magnoliopsida > Zingiberales > Zingiberaceae > Boesenbergia > Boesenbergia rotunda. The sequence continues at coordinate 160,368 of JAGFNQ010004946.1, forward strand.
ATCAACCTAACATCTCACTTGTTTCTAATATGTCTTAGAACACACACAAGGCAACTTATGATCTTGATGAGATTTATAAATTGGTTTTCCCTAAATTAGGGTTCATGCATCTCTATCTAGACATTATAAACCTTGATCATCCACCTAGGATATCAAGTAAAGCTAATGTTCCAAAAAAATGTATTAATGCATGATAATAACTATTGCATGCATCCTATGATGATATCAAAAGAAAACTTATTATAGCTAGATGATGCATGTATGACATGATATGTGATATTTTCATAATAAAATATGAATGATGAATTACGATGTCATGACATATGATAGGGTATATAAATCATGACATATTAGCATAAAAGAAAATACCTAGATTTTCTATCTAAGTATAATAACTCATTGCTAAGTCACTGATAATCCTAATTTTGCCCCTAATTTTCCAAGATAATGTCGAAACTCCCCAACTTGACATATCTTTGGATTCTAACCTAGTTGTGTCAACTTTAGTTAATTCAATCTATTGGTGCAATCATGCTCCAAACATTATTTACTTTTGATGTTTGGTTAAATGTGTTTGAGCTAGGCAATGTTGGTGATCTAACATGAATTGAGTTTAAGTCCAGGAATGAAGAATTGATAGAAGAAGACTTAGCATGGCAAGGCCGAGGGAAACACTTCAAGGCAAGCGCAAGGATGAGGAGTCGAGGGCTCGAAAGCATCCTAAGGGCGCGAGGCTGATGGAAGGGTTTGAAGGCTTGTGTCTACGCAAAGGAAAAATAGAACCTGAGTTTTATCAGGTATCAGTCGACTGATGAGAGGATCAGTCAATTGATAGCGGAATCAGTCGATTGATTCAACGAACAGAAAGATCAATCAACTAGGTTAGGTCCCTGTAAGATGTGTATATTGAAAGACATGAATTTCTTTATATGAACATCTTCATTTTGAAAAGAGAATCACAACTACACTAGGTGTCTGTTTACATTAGTACACACTACAAGAAAAAAGTTAAACAATAACGCTTTTTCCGCGTTGTCGTTAATGCTTAAAAAGCGATGTTGATGAAGCCGTTGTAGAAAGTATATCTACGACAACGCTTTTTCCGCGTTGTGGTTTGGAGCAAAGACAACGCTTTTTTCGCGTTGTCTATTGGTTTTTAAAAAGTGTTGTTATTGACGTTGTTGTTAAAAGTCGGGTATCAAAGACAACGCGGAAAAAGCGTTGTGGTTTGGCACAAAGACAACGCAAAAATCGTGTTGTGTATTGTTACTTAAAAAACGTTGTCTTTTTAATAGGCAGTGTTTTTCACAATTTATAATATTCACAATTTATAAACATTTTTATTCACAATTGATAATATTCACAATTTACAATATTCACAATTTACAAGCATTTTTATTCACAATTGATAATATTCACAATTTACACTGATAATAGTTTACAAAATTCACTTATAATACAGTGCATTATTTACAAAAGTGTTTGTATTCCATATTAAATACAAAAAATATCTCAATTCACAAGTTCTATAAAACTTCATCATTCACAAGTTGTTCTTTGGGGCTGCTTGTTAACTCGATCTGCTTTAACACTGCATAAAAATAATAAATTGGGATAAGAGATTATATACACACAAATAAGACTGCTTCCATATGTGACAACTAAAAAGAATATAAAGCATACCTAGATGAACTATTAGAGATTATGAATCTACATTCTAACAGTACCATGTTTAAATACCTAGATGAACTAATATAAAGCACCACACATCTTGTATAAATAAATGGCTAGCCAAAATAAATCATATTCATCCAATTCTGTAGCATTTGATTGGGACTTTGATCAATTCAGCATATAGAGGACAGAACTCAAAGATAGTTGGAGAACAGAAATAGTAAAAAATATTTCTTTCAAAACTTTACAAGAATGCTATAGTTGATGAAGAAAATTATATGTCACAGCTGCAGAAGGTAGAGCAAGTAACATAGCCTCCTTCAAATATAACAACTTTCACTAATTGAACATACTACATTATCACTATGACAAATTTTTTTTATATAAAAAACAACGATAGCAAGTTCCATTTCCTAAACACATGAGGTGAGCTCCTGAATCTTAACCCCCATTGATCTGTATCTACTAAGGTCATGAAGTTAATAACAACAGGTCATATGAAGATTTGATCAAGTGTAACTTTTTTTTTCTATCTCCAACTACCCTCACAGTTTTTTCTCTAAAGAGCTGATTTAGTTAATCCATGAGATTTATGGATCATTACTAATTAAAGACGCAGATAGAACAATAAGGAATTGACTGTTGTTGGTCTGCTAGAGAACGATATGTATCCAAAATCAAAATATTGACCGTTTCCTTTTGCTAGAGCAATATCTATGCATTTCGAAATTGACTGATTTTGATGCAGTAAATAGCTATGCATTTCAGCCAGTCAGACGGGACAACATAATCCAGTGGTAGACTGCTTGCATGTTCTGATGACTGCTGTGTTACTAGAAGTTGTCATACCAAACATCTCAGATGAAACCAAGTGCCACAAATAAAGAACAGTTCTGAGAGAGAAAAAAAAGTAATACGGTTTTTAAGTCAGAGAAACATATATACTTGTAGCACAAGAAGATCATCCTCACTTTCAATCTTTAGCACCACCTTAACTTGTCCACAATTTTCCCATCTGTCAGCAAAAGAAGTGATACAAAATAAACTCAGTCAAAAATCAACACATAATCATTATTTTTAATTAGATACAAGAAAATCAACAATCCTTCATGAGGATAGTGAAAGGTTACCTGCTCAGTGCTTTTGGAGCTCTATGAAGAAGCTTTTTATACAGACCCAGAGTTGCATGGCTGGAGAGCAAGTACGTCAAAGACTGTCTCCATTTCAACTTTTTACAATAATATTAGCTACTTAGTTTGTTAGACAAAATAAATGCATTTGTGCATTTGATCTGTCAAAAATTTTAAAACTGCAATTGGCCTTCAGTTAAGAAAGTGTGTGAAGACTATTGCCTTATTAAGAAACTGCAATTGGCCACACAAATAAGACTACTTAAATAAGATTATAGATTATGTTATGTAAACATGGTACTGTTAGAATGTAGATTGAAACTATTCATACTAAATAGTAGCAATTTCTTAAGGGAACTTAACATCAGTCATATATCATGCAGAATGAAGCAAGTACCAACAAAATTTTGGTCCTTAAGTCATATAACTCTCATAAAGCATAGAAAAATAGTATGTCATGAGATTTGATATTGAATGGCAAACCAAAAACGAAGCAAAATGCTCAGATGTCATCACTGCGTTGAAACCAACTATAGGCACCAAGGAAGCTAACAGTGTTCTAAAAACCACCTACAAAGGCACAGTAATGTTATGTGACAAAAGTGTCACCTCTTTATTAAAAATAAAACATTTGATGTATTAGAACTAAATGACAGCTTAAAGCAAAGTAGCAAACATTTGATGTATTAGAACTAAATGACACAATCAAACAAGGAAAGAAAATGAGTTTCAGAAGGTTCCCTACCAGAAATTCCATGTTCTGATGTCCTGTTCACCAAAGAAGAGAAGATTTTGTCAAGAATGAAACAGTTTGAGAGGCCGGAGCTACAATTATGTGCAAGTTAAATTATTAAGATGCATTCACAAAACCATCGTGGGTCCTAAGGAAGAATCATTGGCATTGGATCAATAGTTTTGACTTGTTAAAAAGAAAATTGATAAAAATTACAGATTAAAAAATCAACAATTTTAAAAATAACTAACTTAAGAGAACTTCAAACAACAGGGAGAGTATCGTTAATCAAGAAACTGCATCTGGAAAAAAGAAAGAGCCTAAGAGGCTCAGAAGAGTCAGAACACAGGTTACCAAAACTAAAGAAGCATCATATAGTGTATACGAGATGATAATGTAGAAGCATCATATAGCATATACGAGATGATAATGTAGTCCAACAAATATTGAGACCATTAGACAAGAAACTCCGGTCGATATATGAATTCTGCATATGAACAAATCCAAAGTAAGCACGGATCTTAAATAAGAATGCATATGAATTCTGCAAACAATTCAGATGCAAGAGTTGATGATGCCAAATTTAAAGTGAAAAAGAAGCTTCAAATAATCCAATAAAAAAAGAAGCATAATAAAACCAAAAAATTCACTAGTACAGTGACCAAATAGTATACAAGGATAATCGATCAAAGACAAGTATTTAATATTCTAATTTTGAAGTCCAAGGAATTCCCAGACAAGACAAATAAAAGCTCACAGGTATCACTAGTTTGTTGGATAAAAAAGATAACGCAATTTTATATGACCAGTAGCATCATGTAACGTTATATAATAGCATGGGCTAAGAAATTTTGAGATAGCATGCATTCAGTGGACTTCTATAACTATTGAACAATAGAACTTACTAATGCATATACATAACGACTCGAATGCAATTAATGGGAAATGGAACACCATGAAGCATTTTATCCTGTCCATTGAAACCAACAATTGTACCATATGCAGCAATATTTGTGGCAGATTCCAATGTCAGCGCAACTGATTGACCCTAAAATATAAAAAGGTATTTCGATGAACTAGGTTGCAGATTCAGTCATATCCATAAGTACTTGTAGCAGATCCTGGAACTCATTATCTTCCATGTACTGAGAATAAATAAGATTGTACATCAGTGCCTCAATGCAAAATAAAACAAAAGTATACAAAAAATCTCATAAAGCATCTTAAAGAAACTAAAACGAAGCAGAAGCATTTGTAGCAAGTTGTTGTAAGTATTTCTCTAATAGTAGATTCATCTATCATTTCACAGCTAGACCAAATATGGTAATCAACTTCAGACCACTGTCTTGCAATAGACACAAATCCCAAAAATCAATCACATAAAAGATGTTGTACCTGAGACATGATTCCCATGACTTTTGTTGCAGAAACTCGCACCTCATCATCATCAAGTTGCAACATGGCTCTCAGTAAAGTAGCAAGTTACTTAAATAAGATTATAGATTATGTTATGTAAACATGGTACTGTTAGAATGTAGATTGAAACTATTCATACTAAATAGTAGCAATTTCTTAAGGGAACTTAACATCAGTCATATATCATGCAGAATGAAGCAAGTACCAACAAAATTTTGGTCCTTAAGTCATATAACTCTCATAAAGCATAGAAAAACTGATAAGCATATTTTATCATGTTGATGCTAAATCTAGCTCAAACTCAGGCTTTTTATATCAGACCTACACCAAGTTTAAATTTGACTGTCTAAAATTTCAATTTTGGAACATATCACATCTTTACAAATTAAGCATTCAGCTTGCCTAGTCAACATCCAACTAGATATATCAAACCAAATACACCAAACACAAAATGAGCATTAGCCATGGCTTGCTGTCACTAAATCTAACCTTAGAGGATTTTGTTTAACAAGTTCCGTTAGCATGTTGGCTTGGGATTTGAGTGTGTGAGCGTTGAGTTGCCAATAAAGCAAGCCAACGACTTGAACACAAGAGACTTAACTGCCGGCTAGATATGCTACCAAATCAAAGACCAAGCTGAATTCGTTGTTTTCCAACTTTCAGGCTAGATCCGCTGGAAAGGCTAATAATCATGCTGCATTTGGTAATTAACCCTATCTAGCTTGCTGCCAATGTTAATTCTCTGATGCTCTACGCCACCTTCTTTTCTCCAGTTTAATTGAATGTAAATTAATCTAGAGCAGGAGAACAGTGAGTAAAAAAACAGAAAACAAAATTAAAAAGAGAAATATGCAAGTACCAGTTAAGATGACAAAGTAGACTTTCCACAACCACTAGTGCCGCACAAAAGCACTGTCACAGATTCCTTCTTTTCTCGAATCCTACAGAGGAATTTAAAATGAATTTTTTAAAGATTAACAAGACTTAAAAATGAAAGCAAAAAAAATGATATGAATTGAATATTTATCAAAAGTATATGACTATTATAGTATTGTTATGCAACAGAAGCTAATAAAACACAACAAAATCATCTGCTAAACCAAATTTCAAACTCAACCTTCAATTCTGAATGTTTCACTAAGCACTATAACAGCATGATACTTATATTTGAAACAAAACCAATAAACATTACCAAAAAGTAGTATCATTCACAAAAGTGTCAAAAAATGAAGATTTAAAGTAGAAGCATGGAAAATTCGTCAACATTGGATGGTGGAAGAAGGGATAATAAATTCCAGTTACTTTATCCAATAAGTTTACAATAAAAGCATATTGTTTGTTGATGCTAATAACTTTGTTATATCATCTCTCTCACTCCACCAAAGATGGCACAGAAAAAGCCACCCATGATGAAGAAGCCTATGCTTTGTATGGGACAGGACATGCATAAACTAAAAGCCGAATTCACACTGTAAAATATATATTCATTAGAAAACAAAGAAAAAAATGCTGATTTACATGATTCCTTAAGCATATATAAAAATAGGCAACTCTTCTTGACATTTAAAAGAAGAGTAACAAAATTTATTTAAACAGAACAACTCCACAAGCATGATGTATCCAAAAAAAGTTAACATCATTTTTGACACAGAAATAAGAGAAATTCACTGACATTAAACTAAAACATAGAGATTCTAAAAAACAAGCCCAAGGACAACAATAATTCTTTTTTGAAAAGAATTTGTTTATATCACTATGGTGAGGAACTAATAGAAACTAGAAGACACAATCAAAGAATAACCCCATTACAAAACCATCTTTATGTAGAGGAGAACTTCTAAAATTTACATGTTATGTCTCAATGCTTATATAAACCAGTGGTTTCCAAGGTGGTTTATGATTGTTCAACCAAAGAACAAATAGAAGAAAATTTGCAATATTTCAAAAATTACAGAAGAATAGACATAATAAGGAAATAGCATGTGCCTATTACGTCCATTCTTGACCAAACAAACCAGAACCTATTACAAAATTGTGGTATTAGGTCAAATGTAAAACAACGCAAAGAAGAACAGAAGATATACCTGCAAGCTAGGAGCAAGTCTGCCCTTTGATTCGGACCAAAGTACTTATATTGCTCAAGAGCACCACAAACAACATCTAGAAAGTATTCCATTGAACAAACAACAGTTGTTAGCCTTTTATACAATTCAAAAGGCATTGCACAGCTTGTATCTACATTCTCTCCAGTCAACTGGTTAGTCATGTTAGCCTGGCCAGAACCACTGGTTGTTTCAAATTCATTCTCCTCATTGGATGGAGTTTTTCGCAAATCTGAGCTTGTGGCATCAGGTGGCAAACTCCCATCTGAGCACCTCATCACATCAAATACTCTTCTGCTAATCTGGGAGACAGAAAAGACAAATACAAAGACGATGAAGATTATGAATAGTCAAAAGAAAGAGACACAAAAGAATAAATTTCTGCATAAGAGCCTCCAGTCAAACTTCCAGGTTTGGGTTGCAACAGACACTGGGAATCTGGAAGTAGCATACATTCCATTTCAGAAACCCTTAAGGATTTCGGAAACCCTAAACTGGAAAATGCCTAGGGTTTTAGAATCTATCGATCTTACTCCCAAAGCGGTAAGAGAGAAGTGTGATTCGAGGAGGATGTACCTTGGTGTAGTAATTTGCAACCCTCTTCTCCCCGAGCGTCACCAGCAGAAGCTTGAAATCTGACTGCCACAGAGTCAGAACGTCGGCGACTGCGAGAGAGAGAGATGGAGAGGGTAGTGGCGAGCGTCGTGATGCTGCCGCTGGGGTTCAGTTTCCACTCGACGGACGAAGAGCTCGTGGAGGATACTTCTTGGTGGTGAGCTAGGAGAAGATGTATGTTCACCAGATCTTCGTGGAGAGGAGAGGACGAGGGAGGTGGCAATGAGGGAGGTGGAGGGAGGACGAGGGAGGTGGCAATGAGGGAGGTGGAGGGAGATATTTCGCGGAGAAAAGAAGCGCAGAGAAATTTTTCGCGAGCCGCCGAGGTTTGGCAATGAGTGAGGGATGTGTTTTTTATTTTAGCGGGAAATACGACAACGCTTTTAAAAAACGCTTTTGTAACAGCGTTGTCTTTCATCCGAAATCACAACACTAAGCACATCGCATCATTATAAAACGTTGTCGTTATTAAAAAGTAAAACACATAGACAACGCTTTTCACTAAAAACGTTGTAAAACAAAAAAAGACAACGTTTTTTTTAAAAAACGTTGTCGATTGGGCGTTGTTGATTGCAAAAATTCTTGTAGTGTACCCACGTATTATCATATCTCCTTCTCCATATATTAGGAACACATCCTTAGTTCTTCTTAAGTACTTAAGGATTGTCTTGACAGCCACCCAATGATCCATTCCTGGATCAGACTGGTATCTTCTTGTGACGCTTAGGGCATACGATACATCGGGCCTAGTACATAACATAGCATACATGATAGAACCTATCGCGGATGCATAAGGAATCTTATTCATGCAAATCCTCTCATCTTCTGTGCGCGGACACATAGACTTTGAAAGGTTGATCCCATGCCTGATGGGAAGGTAACCTTTCTTGGATTCCAACATGCTAAACCTTTTTAGCACTCGGTCTATATATGTAGACTGCGAAAGACCAAGCAACCGTTTTGATCTATCTCTATAGATTATAATCCCAAGGATATAGGTTGCTTCTCCCAGGTCTTTCATGGAGAAAGTTTTGGACAACTAAATTTTAACCGAGTGTAAGTCTGATATATCGTTTCCTATAAGTAATATGTCATCGACATATAATACTAGGAATACGACTGCACTCCCACTAACCTTCTTGTACACACAAGGTTCGTCAGGATTTTGTGAGAAATCAAACTCTTTGATTGTCTCATCAAAACGGATGTTCCAGCTCGTGGTTGCTTGCTTCAGTCCATATATGGATCGTCGAAGCTTGCATATTTTTGTTTTATCAACCGATGTGAAACCTTCAGGTTGTATCATGTATACATCCACAAGTAGGTTTCCATTAAGGAAAGCTGTTTTCACATCCATTTGCCATATCTCATAATTATAATGATCTGCTATGGCCAGGAGCATCTGAATAGATTTAAGCATAGCTACTGGCGAATAGGTTTCATCATAATCAATTCCTTGTTTCTGACAATATCCTTTAGCCACTATTCTAGCCTTAAAGGTAACAACATTACCTTCCATGTTGGTTTTCTTCTTGAAAACCCACTTGCACCCTATGGGCTTAATCCCTTCAGGTGGGTTAACCAAGTCTCATACTTGATTTTCGTACATGGAATCCATTTCCGACTTCATGGCTTCAAGCCATTTGTCCCTTTCTGAACTTTTCAGATCATCATCATAACTGATAGGTTCATCATCGCCAATGAGTAACACGTCGTTCGATTAACTTACGAGAAATCCGTATCTCTCTGGAATATTGCGTGTCCTATCAGATCTACGAAGAAGTGGTGTTGTTTTAGGTTCAACTAATAGCTCATCATTATGAGTTATTGGTTGTGGGTTTAGACTAGGTGTCTCTGTAATGTCTATTGGATTTCTTGAACTTCTTCAAGTTCAATACTACTCCCACTGTTTTCTTGTAAAAGAAATTCTTTTTCCAGAAATACAGCATGCCTTGAAACAAACACCTTTTGTTCTATGGGATGATAGAATTGGTAACCCTTTGTTTCCTTAGGGTATCCAATAAATAAACATTTACCAGACTTAGCATCCAATTTGTCTGATACAATCTGCTTCACATAAGAAGGACAACCCCATATCTTAAGGTGAGTTAAGTGAGGTTTCTTACTATTCCACGTCTCATATGGAGTAGTAGAGACTACTTTGGTCGTGACTCTGTTTAGCAAGTAAACAGCTGTCTTGAGCGCATAGCCCCAAAAGGATTTTGGAAGAGTTGCATGGTTCATCATAGATCTGACCATGTCCATCAAGGTTCGGTTACGCCTCTCAGATACACCATTATGCTGTGGTGTATATGGCGGAGTCCATTGAGACAATATCCCATTGTCCCTAAGATAATCTTGAAACTCTTTACTTAAGTATTCACCACCCCTATCGGATCGAAGTATCTTAATACTTTTGCCAAACTGTTTCACTACTTCATTTCTGAACTCTTTGAATTTCTCAAAAGCTTCAGATTTGTGTTTCATCAAGAACACATACCCGAATCGTGAGTGATCATCGATAAAGGTAATGAAGTAGCTATAGCCTCCTTGTGCAAGAGTTGACATTGGTCCACATACATCAGTATGCATTACACCATGCAATTCTCCCACTGGATTACCTTTTCTAGAAAAGGGTAATTTGGCCATCTTGACTTTTAAGCATGATTCGCATGTATTAAATGAACCGGGTTCAAATGATTCCAAAATTCCACATCGGTGTAATTTGGTCATGCGTTTCTTACTTACATGGCCAAGACGACAATGCCACGTATAGGAGTCTATTCGATTATCTATTCGAGCACGTTTGTTACTAACTTCGATATTGAAAACGTCACCGGATAAATCTAACGTGTAGATACCATTGCATAAAGTTCCAGTCCCATAAAGAACACCATTTAAAGTTATGTAACAACAATTGTTACTAAAAGTTAAATGGTAACCCTTTTCATTCAAGCATGAAATAGATACAATGTTCTTTATTAACGAAGGAACAAAATAACAATTATCCAATTATAATACAAGTCCAGTAGGGAGCTTTAGCAAACATGTTCCGATGGCAATAGCAGCAATCTTTGCTCCATTTCCAACTCCCAAATTCGCTTCTCCCTTGACGAGTCTTCTTCTATTCCTTAGCCCCTGTATGTCATTACATATATGTGAGCTACACCCAGTATCAAGTACCCAGGTGTACGAGGAAATAGAGTGACATTCAATAACGAAGATGCCAGAAGAGGATGGGGCATCGGATGCCTTCTTCTTCAAGGACTCAAGATAAACCTTGCAGTTTCATTGCCAGTGTCCCTCCTTGACACAGTGATGGCAAGTGCCTTTTGGCGCCTTTTCAGTCTTTTTGGTCTTAGTTAACTTATTGGTGTCCAAAATGAAACGCTAATTCAGAGAAGACATGATCAAGTGATTATCCTAGAAATACAAATTGAGCTTATGTGAGAAGAATGATAAAGAATGCATCAACATATATTGATTAAATCCTATTTATTTTTCGAATTTAATAACCATTTTTATCAATTCGGGAGATCGTAGGAACATCTCCAAATAGGTTGATATCCAACCATAGATAAGAACAACCATGGCTGTGGCCATCAAGTTATTCTTAGCTATGAAGGTAGGTAATTATACCGATTACATATCACATATATGTAACTATCACTTTATGCTATCAACTAATTGAATGTTTGCATAAATCATTGGGTTGTTAACTCATTAACAAGTATGCAACAATATACATAGCACCCAACTGCACCTCTCTTTACATCGACCTTGGCTGTGGCACAACAAATCGATGCTCCAAGCTTAAGGCTGTCCCATTAATCAAGAAATAGTTTTAATATGGTTAGAGCTCATTCAACCGTTTAGTCAGGCTTGGATGTGTCCAACAACCAAAACTAAGGATTGACATCTGACTCCAACTATATTTATCATAAACTAATTCCATGGTTTGAACATGTTGAGGTTCAAGCCGGGCATGGATGTGTCCATCAACCCAAACGAGAAAAAAAACTCCGGTTCTAACCATATTAATGGAAGATGTTGGCCTTAATATTTTGTAAGGGGTTTTGGGTCTCATCCTTTCTTTTCTAAGCACATTCATGACATATAATTATGTCATGTACTAACGATTTCCTTAATAAAGTATGTATGTGACTTAATTTATCAAGTCTCATTAATTGAATTTGGAACCGGATTTCCTAATTCTAATTTCATACTTTATTCAAGGAATTGTTTCGGGAAACAATTTCCTAAATTGTCATAATCAATTTCGGAAATAATATGTTTAAGACTTTGATTTCTCTAAATCAAATCTTATTAAATTAAGAGACAGATTCTTTTAGTTCAACCACATATTATTTTCATGAAAATCTTATTTGAGAAAACTCTATAGGAAACCATTTTCCTAATTAATTATGGAGACAACAATATGTAAGAGCATCACCTCTTAAATCAAATAAGGAAATTATCGTTTGAGAATCACCTCAAAATTTCCAAGATTTGATTACATATTTTATTTATGGATTTATTAATTATAACAAAATATTTTCTTTGGGTGGCTCCCCGAGGCTCAAATACCCAAAAAAAAGGAATTTGTTGTAAATCTAATTTGGTCCGCTCCTCGAGGCGTAACCAAATTAAACATGACAATTTTATTCAAAAATAGGAAATTAAATTACAACAACTAACTTTAAATTGAACGGCTCCCCGAGGCTCAATCCAAAATAAAGAATTTTGTTGATAATTTAAAACCAATTCAAATTTAATTGTCAAATAATGATCCATAAATTTGTCTAGACTTTCTTTGAGAGAAAGTGCCCAAAATTGCGAGATTTCATAATAGGTTTTCAGAATAATTATAAGTTTCTGGTACAAAGAAAACTTACATATTTCCAAAAATTGGAAAATTTCGAAAATAGGAAATTTCCAAAAATTGGAAAGTTTTCAAAAATGGGAACTTTCACAATTATCATAAAATTTCAGAAACTAGGATATTTCAAAAGTTTACGAAATTTCATGAGGATTTCCAAACTTTGAAATTCCTAAATCTAAAATTTATCATAATTGGAAAGTTTCCATAATTGGAAAATTTTCCAAAATTGAGATCATGACAAAGTTTTTCGTAAAACAATTATATGATTATGTCGAACACTAACCGGCTCTGATACCACTGTTGGGACCGGGTGCATGTTGACATGGATGCGGGTTCGTAATTTTAAAATTTATTACGTGCAGCGGATGATTTAGCATAAATAATTTCCCAAATTATTTAACCACACATCTAAGCATGCAATGTTATATTGTGTAGACATGAGCATATATTAAAATTTTGCAGAAAGTAAACTAATTTACTTAATACCTTGCGTAACTCGAAGGAAGGGACGAGATCCAACCGTAAGCGTCCCTTGGAAGCTCCGCCTCTATTCGCGTCCACGCCGAGTTTTCTTCGGGATGACTTCGCAAAGCCACGAGTTTCGTGCCGACAAGAACTACTAGATTCTCCAAAGGCACGACAAGAATATCAAGAGAGAGATGGAAAGACTAACCACCAAACGAAGAACGGAATCAAGATTCCGGGAGGAAGGAAGGAGTTGCGCCCGCTTCTTCTTCTTCTTCGGCAGCTTCTTGGTGGTGGAAGCTCATGGCAAAGGGGAGGACCTCTAGGGCCGGCGGCACTAGAAGAGGGAGAAGGAGAGAAGGAGAGAGAGAGGGCTTATTTCTAGATCTCTTAGATTGATCTTCAAGCCTTGCCTTGGTTCCTTTATATAGTAGTCTCTCAATCGCCAAGTCTCCTTTTTATGGAATAAATTTTCATAAGAAATTTATCATATAAATTTTTCTATGAATTATTCCATCATGCCAAGTTTTTATCATAATTTAATTTATGATAAAAACAACCATGTCTCCCTTTTCTTATGGAAAGAAATTTCTTTATATAAATTTCTTTATATAAATTTCTTTATCATGGTAAATCAATCCATTATTGATTTTATAAAATAAAATAAACCAATCTATGATTCATTTTAATTTCCATGAAAAATAAATCTCTTTATATAAATTTCTTTATATAAATTTCTTTATCCATAATTTTATAAAACAAACCACGCTCGATTTATTTTATAATTTGAACCAAAAATTCGGTTTTCCCCTTTTGTTGTGGCCGGCCAAACAAAGAGGGTGGGGACCCTCTTTGGCCGGCCAAACCCAAGCAAAAACCATACGAATTAAACTCATTTAATTCGTCCAATAAGTTTTCAAAAGACTTAGCCATTTTATGCTTCCGAAGCGTCTCTGAAAAATTTAGATTCGACTTATCTCTCTTGATCGGAAAATCTAATTTTCAACTCATTTTAAATCCCTCGGATCACTCGTAGTGCGTGTGACTAAATAGGCTTTCGATTTATGTTGGCCGTCTATAATCAACCAATTATAGAACGATCATGAGTGGCACCTAGTAGTACATCATGATCCCCAATTAATCGAAAGATCAACGGTTGACCTGAGAAATAATTCTGAAACCCTTCAACAGCTTTAATGAATCGTGCCTCATTCCCTTCACCATCTTATACCCACTTGGTTCAGGACACGGTCTATGTGTGTTAGTCCCCATTAGGCTGACTACATCACACCTAGCCCAAGAAATGTCTTTCTCGTCCAACGGATTCTAATTACTCTCATGTTTCTGAGAGATTCATACTCGGAACATGTAATGCTCTGGCCAGAGGCTTCGAGTAACAATCCGATGATAGGCCTTGGGTATACATCTCCTCGCAAGGAGTGGTGAATCCTTTGTAGGCTGTTCAAACATCTTCGGGACACTTCGGCTTATACCCAATCATCCTGGGTCCACACCTCCTTGGAGATGCTTGCTTAAGATATCAAAGTATAAGTCTTCATGACCAAGATGACTTGAACACCGCAAGTCAAAGGAACATCGCACTTAAGCTGCAGTAAGAACTTCATTGACATATCTATATGTAGATTACCATATGATGTTTTACAACCAGTCACTCCAATGAACTAGTTCCCTTAACTAGCATTCATGTTTATCTCCGGACATCCCAATGTCACCAGCCAGTGAGAATCAGCTGATTAGAGAATAACTCATGCTAGTCTCAATAGAATTGATAGTGCCCGTATTTATCAATTCATCGACTAGGGACAATTTCAATACTTCACAATTGCACATGTAGAGATAATCACTAGTTATGAATTCATCACAAATTCTCTCATGCTGTGAATTGTATTGCGGACATTCAATAAATGAGTTTAAGATCTCAATCAAATACACGAACATGTATACTCAAATAGTGAATATTCATTTATTAAAGTAAATGATTACAATCATAAGGCGATTGCCTTAGGACACTTCTCTCATATTACTAACAATTTGAACCCTCGATGTGCTGCAAATGCAAGCATCAATCGGATGGACTCTAATCGTGCCACGGGAGCATAGGTCTCATCATAATCAAGGCCTTCAACTTGACTATAGCCCTTGGCTTCTAAGCGTGCCTTGTTTCTAATGTTTTCTCCCTTATAATTTAATTTATTCTTGAAGACCCATTTGGTTCCAATGATGGTGGTCTTCTTAGGTCTAGGGACTAAGTCTCAAACTTGACTTCTTTCAAATTGACCTAGTTCATCTTGCATCGCAATGATCCAATCGGAATCATTTAATGCTTCATCAATTTTTCTAGGTTCAATTTTGGAAATTAGACCAACTTCATTAGCCTCATTCCGGAAGAATGATCTAGTCCTTACCCCATGATGGATGTCTCCAACAATTTGGTCTTGGGGATGACTAGAGGCTAATTTAGTTTGCCTAGGTGTTGGTGGTGCTTGTTGAATGGGTTCACTAGACACAAGCTCAGCCTCAGGATCCGGTTGATCTATGGGTTGTCTAGGCTCACCATCATCAGATTCATCACCATCAACAACATTTGGAGTTTCATTCAAACTTTGTCTCCTAAGTTCGAATTGGACTTCATCTTCTGGTTGTTCATTGGCCTTCGGAATTTCTTCAAAGACAACATCAGAAGACTCTTCAACCAATCTAGATTTCTTGTTGTAGACTCGGTAGCCTTTGCTAACTAGGGAATACCCGACTAGTATCCCTTCATCAGCTTTTGCCGTGAACTTTCTAAGGTGATCCTTGGTGTTTAGGATGAACACCTTACAACCAAACACCCTATGGTGTTTGACCGTAGGTGGTTTTCCAAACCAAAGTTCATGGGGAGTCTTTCCTAAGAACCTATGGATGAGGACTCGATTTCGCACATAGCAAGCTGTATTTACAGCTTCAGCCCATAAGTAACTCGGTAGTGAGTACTCATTAAGCATGTTTCGTGCAGCTTCTTGTAGAACACGGTTCTTCCTCTCTACAACACCATTTTGTTGTGGTGTTCTAGGAGTGGAGAACTCATGTCTATAACCTCTATCTTGACAAAATTCTAAAAACCGTTGATTTTGAAATTCACCTCCATGATCACTTCTAATTGTCTTAATGGTTGATGATTTTTCATTTTCAACTCTTCTACAAAAAGAAATAAAAACATCTAAGGTTTGATCCTTATATTTAAGAAAATGAGTCCATGTATATCTAGTAAAATCATCAATGATAACAAAGCAATATTACTTCCATTCAATGATATGATCGTGCTACAATCAAATAGATCCATATGAAGTAAATCTAACGCGGTAGATGTACTTACAGCGCTTTTACCTTTATGTGCAGATTTTGTTTGCTTACCCATTTGACATGCATCACAAAGTTTGTCTTTTTCATACTTGATGCTTGGTAAGCCACGGACTAGTCCCTTGTTGGCCAACTTCCGGATGTTCTTCATGTTAACATGTGCTAACCTCCGGTGCCAAAGGATGGACTCCTCTTCTTTTGACATGAGACACTTCGCAAAAGCATTAGTAGCACTTTTAAATGAAACTTGATAAATATTGTCTACTCTTGTTCCTACTAGTACCGTGTCCAAGGTGTCATGTTGTCTAACTAGACATTGACTTGGTTGAAAATCAATTGTGTAACCCGTGTCACACAATTGACTGACACTTAGGAGATTAAATGTCATCCCCTTGACTAGAAGGACATTTGAAATTCTAAGACATTCGGATATTTGAATGTCTCCTATTCCTATAACCTTAAGACTACCATTGTTACCAAATGAAACATTACCTCTACTTTTCTTTTGAAGTGTGGTAAACAATGATCTATCCCCGGTCATGTGTTTGGAGCACCCACTATCAACGAACCAAGTTGATAGATGCTTCCCCTCAATCATAACCTACACAATTCGAAAAATAGAAGTTTTAGGTACCCAAACCTTGGGACCTAAAGCACCTACTAAACAAGTCTTAGGCACCCATGCCTTGACAACTTTCTTTTGAACCTTGGGTGTCTTAGATTGTCTCATATCAGTCCTAGACATCAATGACACAAATGAAGGTTCTTTGGGTCGATAACCAATACCGACTGTAGACTGCCCTTTGGGCATTCAAAATCATGTCTAGAGTTTTTGAGCTTGTTGAGAACTTCTCAAGAATATTCATGAGTCTCTCAACTTCACTCTTTAATGATTTGTTTTCTTCCTCTAACAATTCATCTCATAAATCATCTACATCCTCAACCCTAGAGGATTTCAATTTTTCAACCTCAATTTTCAATGATTTAATTTCATCCTCTAACATTTCAACATGTAAATCATCTACATTCTCATCCCTAGATGAAATCAATTGTTCAATTTCTAATTGCAATGACTTAACCTTATTTTTTGACTTCTTCAACATATTGTTTAAACATGCAATAGCTCTATAACATTTTTCAAGTTCGGGAGAGGTTACCTCTTCATCATCCGAAGATGATGAAGCCGCGTTTGAGGAGTCGGAGGATTCATCACTGCTTTCTTGATCCAAGAGCCATGAGTGCCACGTGCCGTGTACTCTTCTCCTCGTTTTCTTCATTGGATGAACTTGAGGAGGATTCATCCCAAGTGGTCTTCAAGGTCTTCTTCTTCTTCTTTGATTTCTCCACTTTCTTTTTGGATTTCTCCTCCTTCTTCTTTAGCTTTGGGCATTCACTCTTGATGTGCCCTTTCCTACCACACTCAAAACAAGAAACGTTAGTCTTATCAACTTTAACTTCACTAGGGTTACCTTTACCCTTGAAGCGTCGACCCCTTCTCATCATTCTTCTCACAAAATTTCCATCTTGGAGGAAGAAGGCCCGATGCCATCTTCCTCGGAATTAGACTCGGATTCGTAAGAGGATGAAGATGAAGAGACTTCCTTCTCCTTCTTCTTCTTCTCCTTCTTCTTCTTGTTGGATCGTTCCCCTGCAACTAAGGCAATCCCCTTCTCCTTGGGGCCTTTGTTAGCTATTTCATGCAATTCCATTTCACAAAATAGATCATCTAGTTTAACAATTGATAAATCCTTAGAAACTTTGTAGGCATCCACCATGGATGACCATAAAGCATTCCTTGGAAATGCTTTTAGCACATACCTCACAAGGTCGCGGTTCTCACCTTTTCATCAATAGAATGAAGCCCGTTGAGGACTTCCTTGAATCGGCTATGTAGCTCACTTACCGTTTCATTCTCCTTCATGGAGAGATTTTGAAGTTGGTTGAGGAACAAGTCCCTCTTGACGATTCTTGAATATCGGGTGCCCTTGTGAAGTTCGATGAGCTTGTTCCACAAGTCTTTTGCACTTGTGAATGGACCAACCTTGATGAGTTGGTCTTTGTTCATGCTGCATTGTAGGGTTTCCACCGCCTTTGCGTCGGCTTCACTCATCCGAGTTTGTTCCGCCGTCCACCGCCAAGACTCAAGTTCTTTGCCTTCATCATCCTTGGGAGGGGTGAAGCCCTCCTTCACCGCGAACCAAGTGTTGATGTCCATCTTCAAGTAATACTCCATCTTCGATCTCCAATATTGGAAATCTGCGCCATCGAAGAAGGGAGGTCGGGTGGTGGAAAAACCTTCTCTCAAAGCCATGGATGATAGCTCTCGGTTGTTAATCCACTTGTACAGAGCCCCAAGCTCTGATACCACTTGTTGGAACTCGGATGGCTAGAGAGGGGGGGGTGAATATAGCCAAACACTTGGACTTTAAGCTTTTCAAATTTCTACACTAAAACTTTTAGTAGGACAGTGGAAGTAGTAAAAATAGAATATGCAGAAAACTAAAACCTAAACTATGAGCAAACACAAGAACGCTAACAAGAGAGTTTACAAGGTTCGGGGATAACTTGCCCCTACTCCTTGGCGTGCCCTTAAGGTGGGCGATCCCTTGATCGTCGGCAGATCTATCCCCGGAAGATCCGGATAGAAAGCAACCTCCTTCTCGATGGAGTAACCTCTCCACAGCGTTTCAATCAAAGATATAGTTTTAAGCATAATGAAACACAAGAAAGATCATACTTAGCACTTAGCACATACAAGAACACAACAAGCTTCTTCCGAGCTCCACCCAGCGACGATCTCACGCAAGAACCCCTTTCTTCGTGTCTTCTCGTTGTTGGACTCAAAGCCTCTTGTTCCTTCCTCCAAGTGCTCAAGCAAGGGATGGTTGCTTCAAAGATCATAGTAGCTATCTCAAGAGAGGATGATCAGTCAAGAGCACAAGCACGCAGCAAGAAATTGCAGCAGAAAACTAAGGCAACCAAAAGTTCTTCTCTGCTCTTCTCCACCACGCTGCTTATCCACTCTCCACTAGCGCCAGGTCAACATCTCACTGCAACCTCCAGCTGCTCTCCTACAACCACCAGCCACCACTGAGCTCTTCTGGACTCCCTGAGCTTCCCTCAGACCAGCCCCAGTCAGCAGCTCCAGCCAGCGCCAGCGTCCGTTGCAACCTGAGATGGAAAACAGACAAACCTGCTCTAAGGAAAGACCTCCATTGACTCTCCTTGAGTGTTTGAATCATTCCCTGTCACCTGCAGCTTAATCAGAGCATTAGCACAGCATATCACACAGTAAATCAAGTATCAGGGATCAAATGCAGAGAATCGGATATGGTCAGATGCGATCAGAGCGTCTGACAGTGCAATTTAAATTAAAGTGATCGGTCACCAGACCGATCTAGGGCTCATGTGTCGGTCAACAGACCGATCCACGCTTGCTGGGACTCCCCAGCTCTCGCGGCGACATAAGCCTGATCGGTCACTCGATCGATCAGAGTGAAGCCTGATTGGTCACCAGACCAATCAGGTAGCTCCCTGTCCGATCAGGCTCAAGCCTGATCGGTCCACGTCTGAGTGAACAGTAACTGCGGAAATCAAATCCTAAGTCGTGGATCGGTCACCAGACCATTCAGGAGCTGATCAGCAGAGGAACTCAACTCACTAAGTGCTCCCTGATCGGTCACCAGACCGATCAGAAGCAAGGCAGTGAGGAAGCTGCCTGCTCCCTGATGGTGACCGATCAGGAGCCAAGCAACAAGGCAACGACCTGCTCCCTGATCGGTCACCACACCGATCAGGAGCCACATAATAGGTTCCCAACCTCACTGTGCGCTCCCTGATCGGTCACCAGACCGATCAGTCATTGCTGGATCAGTCACCGGACCGATCCACGAAGGAGCAGCGTGCCAAATTCCCTGATCGGTCACCAGACCGATCCAGGGACTCAAACCTAGCCCTCCAAGCTAGGACTTTTTCACCTAACCCTCCAAGTTGGGAATTTTCACCTAACCCTCCAAGTTAGGACTTTTCACCTAGCCCTCCAAGTTAGGACTTTTCACCCAACCCTTTCGAATTAGGACTTTTCCACACCTAGCCCTCCAAGCTAGGACCTGACCCTCCAAGCCAAGACTTTTTCACCTAACCCTCCAAGTTGGGAATTTTCACCTATCCCTTCAAGTTAGGACTTTTCACCTAGCCCTCCAAGCTAGGATTTTCCATACCATGCCTAATCCCCGATCAAGACTTAATCATAATCATAATCATCAACCTAAACTAAAATCGATGTCAACACCAAAACAACAATCAGGGTCAGACTACATCAACACCTGCTGCCTGCCCCTTTCCTTTGGGGCATTCAGAGCTGCAGCAACACATTCCTTCGGTCCCTGCAACCAGGGTTAGTTCCCAAAACATACAAAGCAAGAATATTAGTCAATATTTACAACCGTAGCTGTCTTGGTTCTGACTTCGGGTCTCCCAAATGGAACCCTATGTCGAACCGTCAGCTACTATTCCCTCGACGGGGAACGCGTCCTCACCTACTCCTCTCAGGAGAGTTTTCCTTTTGCCAACCAGCTCCTCCGATCGGACTTTTGCCCAATCCCTCTGACCAGGTCTTCGTGCCCAACTTACGGTCAGGTCTTCAGTGCCCAGGCCCTTGCCAGGACTTCTTGCCCAATCCTCGACTAGGACTTCTTTGGCCAACTTCCGGTCAGGTCTTCTTGCCCTGTCCTTGACCAGGACTTCTTTGCCCAGCCTTTTGCCAGGACTTCTTGCCTAGTGTACCTAAGACTTCTTCCTGCACACTCAGTGAACATGTTAGACAACAATAGCATCTTAACTTCTGAACTCTTTGCCATTATCAAAACCCAGGTTTGACTTAGGTGCTGCCTGCACCAACAATCTCCCCCTTTTTGATTTATGGCAACCTGGTTTAAAAAGTTAAGTTAATCAATAATAGGTAAAGTATCAGATTTAATTTCCTCCCCCTGGAAGAAAGCTCCCCCTGAGTTTTTCAAAAATTAGTGGGGTTTTTGAAAAATTTTTCTAAGAAAACGTTTTTCAGGTTTTCAATACTTAGAATACTTTCAAAAAAACTTTTTAAGTTAGAAAAATTTTCCAAAAATATTTTGAGTTGGGCACTTAGAAAATTTTCAACACATCTAGTTTTTAGCACTTAGAAAATTTTCAGAGAATTTTAAAATTTAACACTTAGAAAATTTTCCACCAAAAAAATTTTTAGAGTAAGTACTAAAAATTTTGTCAGCAATTTTAATTTATGTACTTAAAATAATTTTCAAAACTCTTTTGTTTTTGTACTTTAGAAAAAATTTTCTAAATTGCTTTTGAATTTTTAACACTTAGAAAAGTTTTCAAGCAGTTTAATACTTTGAAAAAAATTTCAAGCAAAAATTTTGAATATATAACTTAGAAAAATTTACAGAGAAATCTTAGATCAGTACTTAGAATATTAACTTTCAAAAGGAACTTAAGTACTTAGAGAACTTTACTTTTTGAAAAAGGAGATAAAGGTTATGAAAATAATTTAATTTAATTTTAAAACCTCTTATTTTCTCTCCTTTCCAATCTCTCCCCCTTTGCCATATATCAAAAAATATAGCAAAAAAACTAACTAATAAAAATAAGGTGCTATACTAACCAATTCTAAGTATAAACTGGACCAAATCAATTTAAATTTTCTCTTTTGGGTCCTGTCTAGCCGAATTAGCTACTTACTAACTGTTATAAATAGTAGCTTTCGTTAGGGTTAGTCAAGTTAAGTGATCTGATCAAGTTAGATTTTTTAAGCTTGACACTTAACTTGATTGTTGTTCAATTGGTATTTAGTGCCCCAATTACTGCAGATGCACTGACTTAAAGCATCTTGAATCAAGACATAGACCTAAGCATCTCAACCCAGTCTAGGTTATCAATCAAAAGTACCCTAAGGTGTTTGTGAGATGTTGGCTTCTAGATCTATAGGTGCATGCAGTTCTAGGGTTAGGGCCTAAGCTAAGTCCATTTACAAAAAAGCCCTAGTTTTGAAGGGGGTAAGTTTTGAAAAGAAAACTAAGTCGAAAATCATTTTAAAAAAATTAAAAAAATGATTTTGCAAATGAAATAAGAAGTAAAACAGTTTTTGAAAAGAAGCATAAGTAGAGCAGTCCTATTCTACCAAGCATAACCCTAACTGCCTTCTTAGTGAACTGAACCCAGACTCAGGTAGGGGTTTTGTGAAGATATCAGCTAAGTTAGATTTTGAGTCTACATGCTTAAGGACTATCTCACCCCTGGCTACATGATCTCTTACGAAGTGGTGTTTAACTTCTATGTGTTTGGTTCTAGAGTGTTGGATTGGGTTCTTGGTTAGATTAATTGAACTTATATTATCAATGTAGACTTGGGTTTGGGTATAGTCAAGCTAGAAGTCTTTAAGAGTGTGCATCATCCATAAGAGTTGTGCTACACACTCTCCTAAAGCAACATACTCAGCTTCGGTTGTGGATAGTGCTACGCAGTGTTGCATTCTACTGCACCAACTGACTAGACTATTTCCTAAAAGTTGGCAACTTCCACTTGTACTCTTTCTATCTAGTTTGCAACCAGCATAGTCATAATCCGAGTATCCTGACAGGTCAAAAATTGAGGTCCTAGGATACCAAATTCCTACATTTAGGGTGCCCTTAATGTACCTAAGTATTCTTTTTAGGGCTGCTAAGTGTGTTTCCTTAGCACAGGTTTGATATCTAGCAAACATACCTATAGCGAAAAGGATATCAGGTCTGCTAGCTGTAAGGTAAAGTAAACTACCAATCATACTTCGATATAGTTTAAGGTCTACAGGTTTACCTTCAGGGTCACTATCTATTTTTACATTTGTGGCCATAGGGGTACTTATGCATTTGGAATTATCCCTTTTAAATTTCTTTATTAACTCCTTAGCATATTTGGATTGATGGACATAATTTTCATCCCTAGTTTGCTTAATTTATAGTCCTAGAAAGAAGTTGAGCTCACCAACTAATCTCATTTCGAATTCGTTTTCCATTATTTTTACAAATTCTTTTAAGAAATTTGAGTTAGTGGATCCAAAAATTATATCGTCAACATAGATTTGGGCAATAATGATATCTTTTTCTAAGGTCTTAACAAAAAGTGTTGAGTCAATTTGTCATTGGTTAAATTGCTTAGAAATGAGGTAGGTTGACAGACATTCATACCATGCCCTAGGTGCTTATTTTAGTCCATACAGTGCCTTATTGAGTTTATAAACATGGTCAGGTTTTTCTAAGTCCTCAAAACCGGGGGGTTGTCCTACATAGACCTCTTCTCTGATAAACCCATTCAGAAAGGCGGACATTACATCCATTTGGTAGGGTTTAAATTCATTATGTGCTGCAAAGGCTAGCAACATTCTAATAGACTCAAGTCTGGCTACTGGGGCATAGGTTTCGTCATAGTCTAACCCTTCGACTTGACTGAACCCTTTAGCTACTAAGCGGGCTTTATTTCTAACTATTTCCCCTTGGTCATTTAGCTTATTCCTAAACACCCACTTAGTGTCAATAATGGATTTGCCCTCAGGTTAGGTACTAGTTCCCAGACTTGGTTCCTTTTAAATTGGGCTAACTCCTCTTACATTGCTATGATCCAATCAAGATCAAGTAAGGCTTCCTTTATAGTCTTTGGTTCAATTTTCGAAATCAGTGTAATCTGACTAAGATTTCTATAGGAAAACCTAGTTCTGACTCCTAAGGTTGGATCACCCACAATTTGATCAGTTGGGTGACTGAGTCTGGGTTTCTTAGTTCTTCTATTACTTGGTTCAGCCTCAGGTCCGGTTGGACGGTTCGGTTCAGTATTTGGTTCAACTGACTCAGTAGTTGGTTCAATAGTTAGTTCATTTAGAGGTTCAAGTAGTGGTTCAATTGATGGCTCAATAATTTGTTCATTATCATCATGATCCATATTTGATGAATTTAGATCTGGATTATCAGATTTTGAATTAGTTTCCTCATCAAATATTAGATTTGTTGTTTCTTCAATTTTGTTAGTTTGTTTATTGTAGACCTTATTGGCTCTACTTGTTGAATATCTTAAGAAGACCCCTGGGGTTGATTTAGACTGGAATTTACCTAGATAATCCTTGGTGTTTAGGATATGGACTTTGCACCCAAAGACTCTTAGGTAAAGTAGGTTTGGAAGTCTATGGTAGTATAATTCATTGGGAGTTTTATTATGTCGTTTGTTAATTAGGACCCTATTTTGGATATAGCAAGCCGTACTAATTGCTTCTGCCCAAAATTGGTTAGCTAGGTTAAATTCATTGAGCATAGTTCTAGCGGCTTCCTGTAGGGTTCTATTTTTTCGTTCTACTATCCCATTTTGTTGGGGGTTGTAGGACACGAAAATTCATGTATATACCCGTTTATTCTACAAAATTCCTCGAGCCTTTATTTCTCAAACTCTCCCCCGTGATCACTCCTAAGTCTTTTGATTTTGGCATCATTTTGATTTTCAATTATCTTACAAAAATCAATAAACAACTTTAGGGTTTCATCCTTAGTCTTTAGGAACCTAACCCAAGTAAACCTAAAGTAATCATCGATAATTACTAAGCAGTAACGATTTCCGCTTAGTGACTTGGCTCCATGTGATCAAATAGGTCAAGGTGCAGGAGCTCAAGTATGGTTTGAGTTAGGTCTGATTGAATTTGTTTGTGATTAGACCTGGTTTGTTTACCTTGGTTGCATGATTTACATATCATGTTTTCATGGTTCTTAATTTTTGGTATTCCATTAATTAGACCAAGTTGGGTGATTTTTGAAATTAATCTTAGATTAGTGTGACCTAATCTCCTATGCCAGAGGTTTGATTCTCCTAACTGAGCTAAGAAGCATTTAGGTACTAAGGGTAGGTTTATAGTGTAAACATTATTTTTCCTAGTGCCCTTAAGCATGACTTCTGAGTCTTGCAAATTTCTAATCAGGCAGTCAGAGTTGGTGAAGGTAACTACATAACCAGTATCACATAATTGACTTATACTAAGCAAATTAAATTTAAAGTTCTCAACCAAGAGTACCTTTTTAATTACAAAATTAGATTTGAGTTCAATGTTACCTAACACAATGACTTTGAGTGTAGCATTGTTGCCAAATGCTACTGAGCCTAGGTTCTTGAACTTGATTTTGGTGAATTTCAATTTATCCCCAGTCATGTGTCTGGAGCACCCGCTATCCAACATCCATTGGTCCAAATCTTTATGTTCCTACACATACAGAATTTGTTGATTTGGATCCAATTAGAATTAAGGATAGCTAAAATTGATTTTCACAACCTAGTCTATCTCACCCAATCTATAGTTATCAATCATGTTAACCTTATGGGTTTTGTGAGACATGTTTTAATAGAAGTAAAGATTTTATTTTGAAAAACCATGATTAATTTTGAAAAGTTAAATTAATTTTGAAAAACAATTAATTATGCTTTTAAATTTTATTTTTGAAAAAATTGGTTGAATCTAAGATTAATTGAAATCTGTGTTAGATTCAAATCTGACAATAGTAAAATGAATTTGGTTTTCAATAATCGGCTTCCAGGTCTTGGCGAGGCACTAAGCCTTCTTTGGCCGTAGTCTTATTGGATCATCAACCCTTTCCTTGACAAAGTCTTTTATTGAAAATCCATTTTCAAGTTAATCCTTGAATGATTTTGGTCTAACTAGTTTGGGTCTTGGATCGGTAGCTTCGACTAGTTCCGCCAAAATGGCTTCCCTAACGTACTATCATCTCACCTATACCCAATACTATGTTGTTTAAATTTCAGTTAATCGTTTTAGTCCATAAACTAACCAGTCCTAGGTCTAAGCATGGTAATTTGCATAAAATAAATAAATAAACAATCATGCAATTTTAAAATAAGAAAAGAATTTATCTAATTATAAAAATTGTTTTTAAGTTGGCTCCCCCGGACTAAAGCCACGGGAATGATTAGGCAATATATGAATCTTGTCCTTGGGGATCCAATACTGGTTTGGTCCAGCTTGGTTGTTCAGGCAAAGTTTGGGTACCCATGCCTGAACATTAGGCCTAGATTGGTTCAATACAGCATAGTATGACCTTTGTCTAGCCTTGGTTCGATACCCTAACCCGGATCAATTTAGAATAGACTTCTGTTTTCCAAGGATCATGTCAAGACCCTTGGAACCCGAAGTGAATCGTTCTAACACTGCTTTAAGGTCCTTGACTTGAGTTTTCAAGGAGGAGTTCACTTTCTCAAGCTTTTCAACTTGAGCAGAGGTTCCTTCTTGAACCTTTTCAGTCAAAGATCTAGAGTCAGCTCCCTCTTTCAGGAGTTTTACTTCCTGTCGGAGGGACTCGACTCGGATTTTAGCTTTATCCAAGTTATTAGATAGGTAAGCAATTAATTTTGCTAATTCAACTTTAGAGTAACCACTTATAGTTATTTTTCCGTCCTCCAAAATTGTGAGCCTTCAGTCGTCCGCCTGCGATTCTGATCCGGTGTCGATGTCTTCCGAAGCAGTCAAAGTGAGCAGGTTCGATTATGGGGCCTCTTCTTCTTCTTCGGAGGAAGACTCATCCCATGTGGCTTGAAGGGCCTTCTTCCTTCTTGTCTTCTTGGCTTCTTTCAGATTAGGGCACTCCGATTTGTAGTGTCCCTTCTTGTTGCATTCGTAGTAGGTTACGTTTGATTTGGTCTTGGACGTTGATGGTTCAGCTGGATCCTCCTTCTTTCGGCTGGCTTTTCTTCTGTTGGTCTCATGCTTCAGTTCCTTGTAGTAGTCCCGGGCTAGCCGAACCAGCTTGGGTCGATCTCCTTCGCTGTCTTCTGAGTCTGAGTCTGAGTCAGACTCGGGTGCAGGTTGAGGCTTTTTCATGGCCATCTTTCCTTAGGTTTTTCTTGCATGAAAAGCAATACCTTTCTCGGATAAAGTGCAGTTAGTCTGCTCATGTAATTCTAGTTTAGAAAATAACTCGTCTAATTTAATTTTCGAAAGGTCCCTAGAAACTTTGTACGCATCTCCCATAGATGCCCATGAAGTATTTCTCGGGAAGGCGTTAAGGGTATACCTGATAAGGTCACGGTTTTCTACCTTGTGACCGATTGTGTGTAGATCGTTCATCAGCTCCTCAATCCTGGCATGGAGCTGGGCTGCTGACTGGCCTTCGTTCATTTTGATAGTGTACAATTTGTTCAGCAGTAGGTCCCTCTTGCTGATTCGGGTGTCGGAGGTATCTTCGTGCAATTCGATCAACATACTCCAAAGTTCCTTCGCACTGTTGAAGGGTCCTACTCGGTTCAATTCTTCCTTGGTTAATCCACATTGGAGTGTCTGGGTTGCCTTTGCATCAACCTCGATCTTTTTCTTCACCGAGGCATTCCATTCTGTGTAATGTTGTGCCACTCGTTCAGCATTCTTAGGGATTTCCAAACCAGATTGGATTATGATCCACATATCCACCTGAGTTTTCAGGTGGACTTCCATCCGACTCTTCCAGTAGGAGAAGTCCTCTCCACTGAAGAGTGGTGGTCTAGCTATACTGAAACCCTCTTGCATGGCCATTCAGTATTTCTGAAATAAAACAAAAAAAAAGGAAATCTGTCCCAAGACTTGGTTTTGGATTAGTAGTGCGGGAGCAAGATAATAAAAAAAATGATCGAGTGGTGTTGCAACAACCTTGATTAATGAGAAAAAATTTGAATGAAAAGAAAAAATTTCGTAAGATCCGAAAAACTCTCAAATTGGTGGTTGCACCAAATTTGAGCCACCCGCTCTGATACCACTTGTTGGATCGAGATAAACAATAGAGGGGGGGTGAATATCGTTAAAACTTTTTCGGATTAAGGAAAGAGTAAATGCAGCGGAAACAAAACAATCACACGAAAAAGAGCAGATACGCAGCGGAAAGAAATTAAATGCACAAGAACACAAGTCTATTTTTTACTTGGTTCGGAGTCGCGGTCGGCTCCTACTCCAAGGCCCACGGTCCTTGACCGTTTACTTTGGGCAATTCTATAATCGCGCAAAAGGTTTACAAATTTTAGTACAAGAATATTGCAGTAAATTAAAAGAGCTACACTTTTCGTTACTGATGCCCGATGTGCATCGTACTTCGGAGAAGAGGGTCGTCGTCGACGCTGGAATCTCGAAATTAGAGTTTGCCGGAGCAGAGCGCTTGAACGAAAAGCTTTTGAGTGTTAGGATGTTGTTGTTCTGAAGCCTTGGAGTTTAGCACCCTTTTATAGTGCTCCTGGGGGCACCTGACACGTGCCTTCATCTGCGGAAAACTCAATCCGTAGCTCGGTCAGCGCTTATCCCCTTCGACTCAGGCTCTGGAGCTGACTAGCGTGCTCGGGACCTCCTGGGCGCCTAGCTTGACTTGGTCCGCTGGCTTCGTGGCTGATTTGCTTCGATTACCTCTTTGGCTTTGACCTTGGACGCCCGGAATCTCCGGGGCACCTAGCCCAGTGTAGTTTCGATGCGGTTCTTGCTTCCTTGCTATTTTGGCATTGACCTTGGGCACCCGGGACCTCCCGGGCGCCTAGCCTAGCTACCTGCCCCTTTCCTTTGGGGTGTTCTGAGCTGCTGCGACACATTCCTTCGGTCCCTGCAAACAAGGTTAGTTCCCAAAACATACAAAGCAATAATATTAGTCAATATTTACAACTGTAGCTGTCTTGGTTTTGACTTCGGATCTCCCAAATGGAACCCTAGGTGGAACCGACGCCTACTGTTCCCTCGACGGGGAACGCGTCCTCACCTACTCCTCTCAGGAGAGTTTACCTTTTGCCAACCGGCTCCTCCGGTTGGACTTTTGCCTAATCCCTCTGTCCAGGTCTTCGTGCTCAACTTACGGTTAGGTCTTCGGTGCCCAGCCCCTTACCAGGACTTCTTGCCCATTCCTCGACCAGAACTTCTTTGCCCGACTTCCGGTCAGGTCTTCTTGCCCAGTCCTTGACCAGAACTTCGTTGCCCAACCCTTTGCCAAGACTTCTTGCCTAGTGTACCTAGGACTTCTTCCTGCACACTCAGTGAACATGTTAGACAACAATAGCATCTTAACTTCTAAACCCTTTGCCATTATCAAAACCCAGGTTTGACTTAGGTGCTGCCTACACCAACAATTAGGTGTGGTTGGTCGTCATCATAGAATTACACTAGTGTATGTTGTGTGCATTGAGCAGGACCAAAACCAGAGATAATCCAATTTCTACTTTAGAGGCAATCTGTGGTCTGGAGTGACCAAGTGTTTTGATGTTTGGGCAAAGGGTTTAAGTTAGGTTTTTCTTTGTGTACTAATATGTGTATGTGAGTGTGCAGGTTGTACAGGTTACACATATTGACTTGGCTGGATGGCTTTAGTACGGTCAAGGGTTGTATGGAGATAAGCTGGAGGCTTGTGTACACCCGAGGGACCTTGGTATAGAAGGGACGATGAGCCGAGGGATGCGGACTTCGAGGTGTACATGAAAGATGGCATGAAGGAAAGCTTGAGGCTTGCGTGCGCATCCGAGGGACGAGGGCCGAAGATGAAGAGGGCGTGAAGGCAACAGTTGAGGCTGCTGGTGAAGAGTCAGCAAGTCATGAAGGGACAAGAGCCGAGGGAGGATGACTCCAAGGGCAAGCGGGGAAGTGGACTTCAAAGGGCACACGCGAAGGGTGGCATGGAGGCAAGTCGAGGACTTGCATGCGCATCCGAGGGACGATAGCCGGTAGAAGTGGACTTCAAGGGGAAAGCCAAGGGAGTGTACCTGAAGGCGCACATGGAGGAGGGTCATGAGAGTGAGTAGGAGTGTGTTTGTAAGCTGGGCAGTCGACTGGGAATATAACAATCAACTGCCAACGAACTCAGAAACTTACAGAAGAGTTTTGACCCTGGACCAGTCGACTACTCTGGGAGCAGTCGACTATTGTGTATCAGAATTCAAACGTTGGGGTTGTCAATGGTCGAATCTGAGTGGGGGCAGTCGACTGCCCTGGGAGCAATAGACTGCAAGCGAGGGTTTCCAGCCCGAGTTCTATTTAAAGAGAACTCGGTTTGGGTTAGGGTTCGAGGAGAAATCTGCTTGGTTAGAGTAGATTAGTAGCATTTGGTGCTCAGGTATTGTCGAGGTACTGTGGTGAGGTTTCTCCACCCACAAGGAGCGACAAGGGCTAGCCAGAGGTTATCCGGGGAGTGATCCACCGACGAATTCTTGGATTAGTCACCCTTAGGGGTGGATACCAAGTAAATCTTCCTTGTTAGCATTGTTCTTTGTTGTTAGTTACATTGTTATTGTATATTCCGCTTGCGCAACTAACAACGTAGGTACAAGAGATTCGAAAATTTCTATTCACCCCCCTCTAGCAACCGTACAAGATCCAACAAGTGGTATCAGAGCGAGGTTCGCTCTTGATTGGACTAACCGCCAAAGGTGCAAAGAAAGCTAGAGGAAGAACATGGAAGACAAATTTGGGGAGGACATCTACACTCCACCGCCCTACGACCATGAAGATTTCGAATATTGGAAAGCAAAAATAGAGACATGGTTTGGAATGGAGTAAGACCTTAGGATTGCGTTTGAAGAGCCATTCGAGATTCCAAAGGATAAGCACGGGAAGAAGCTTAGGCCTAGATATTGGAATCAAGAACAACAAAATCAATCCAAGGCAAATGAAAAGGTAATTGCAATCTTGCTTAACATTTTGCCTACTAATATCATGAGTGGTGTAAGGGTATACGAAAATGCACATGAATTGTGGATCAAATTAGAAGAATTTCATAAAAACCCTACCCGAGCTCAATTAATGGAAGATCCCAAAGAGATGAGTCAAATGGTTCAAGAAGAAGATAAAGGAGAAGAATTGATCATCTCATCAAGTGATGTGGAAGAAGAAAGTGAGAGATCGCCCACTTCCTCAAGAGAAGAAGAGGAGGTGTCAACGTCAAGGATTGAGGGGGAGGAGAGACCCTCAACCATGCCGGAACAAAAGGAAGCATCCACTTCATCCAAGGTTGAAGAAGAAGTCAACCTAGCCTCCACCTCCGCCAAAGTAAAGAAAAAGGAACATATCACATGCTTTGGTTACAACGAAAAGGGACACTACAAAGATAAGTGTCCAAAAGGTAAAAAGGAAGTAAAATCTAAACCCATTTCAAGTTCTTTTGAATCTAACATGGGTTGTAGGATTGGAGAAGCCCAAGAAGAAAAAAGAAGAAAAATTCGATGCTTCACGTGTGGTGAGCTAGGGCACTACCACACCAAGTGTCCAAGGAAAGGAGAGTTAAAGAAATTGGGACACTTGAGAAGATGGGAGGAGGAGGAAAGGAAGAAAAGAAGCTCATGTTAAGGAGGAACTACAAGGGTAAGTGAGGTAATTCCTAACCCTATGGTAAAAAGTGATTCAAATTTGAGTTCCTCCATGCATATTAAAAATAGTGTTAATTATTCACCCATGCATGCTAGAATCAATGAAAATTGTTTCCTTGTGCATACCCATGGTTTTAAATATCATGATAGGACTAGGGTTAACAAGGTAGATCAAAACCCTAGGAAAAGCATGCATCATGATAGACCTAAGACATTTGTATCTAAGGATTAATGCATTAACCCCAAGAAGGGAGACAGATGCTTAGAAAAATGGATAGGTCTAGGAATGTCCAAAGTGGACATATGGACTCTAAGGTTAAAAACTTAGAAAGGGAGAATCAAGTCTTGAGGGCAAGGCTTGATAAATTAGAAAAAACCCTAGAAAGATTCAAGGTTGGATCTAAGGGTCTATATATGGTGTTGGGTAGTTTAAAACCCAACTATGTTAGATCAGGGTTGGGCTACCAGTCTAAGGTCTCTAATGCCAAGGAAAAAAAATATGCTGGGGAAGCATATAGTAATGGCAGGAAGGAGAAGTCAAGGATGGAAAGGGGGTGCCATCATAAGGTAAAAAGGATAACTCAACCAAGGACAAGGTGTCCAAGGTGGTTAGATTTGTAGACTAAGAATCACCGGGGGCTCACCGGTGTGGACTAGTGTGGATTGAGTCACCTAGGGAGGTGGCTAGGGCTAAGAGCTCAAGGGGGAGCTCTAGGAGCCTTTGGGGTCCATGGTAAATGGATCTCAAGAGATGGGTTCTCTAGAAAGTCTAGGTGAACTAGGAATTATGCCAAAAAGGGTTGGAAGACTTGGGTAAGTCTTAATCCTAGAGAATCGACACAATAAAAGGAGTTTTAGGGGGAAAAAGATGAACATAGGCTTATATTGGGTAAAATTAAGGTTTAAGGTATAAATTCCATATAATTCAGTGATAAAAATGAGCTATGATCAAGTATAAGAAGATACATTGAGGAGAAGTGACAATTAGGACTTTTGGAGAAGTTTTAAATGATCAAATTTAGGAGAAGTTGAGTTTCATGCCAATCTTGAGATCTGGAGTCCATGTATTTGGAAACATATTTTTTCCAAGTAGGCATAGGCTCTACAAATCTCCCCACGAAATTTTAGAAATTTTGGAAATTTGTGGAATTATTTAGGCATTACTGAAATTGGGTTGAAAACCTGAAATTCAAATATCAGTTGACTGCCCTGGGGGGCAGTCGACTGATCCGAGTGAATTCACCTTAAGAGCTCTCTGTTAGTTTTAGCAGTCGACTGCCACAGGGGCAGTCGACTAATCCATGGGCTTAAGCAAAAAGGGCAGATTGGGTGATGAGACCTTACAATATTGAAACCATAGGAAAAGGGTCATATTACCTTAGGAAATGGTATGTCATTATATAGTTAAAGGTCATAAATAGATATTGGATGAAAGGACATGGTTTTGAATCACAAACCTTGGTTATGATTTCATATTCTTTGAATCAAGGTTTGCCTCATGGTTAATGGTAATTATATGAAATAAGGCTATATGGATATCATGGAATTTAAGAAAAATTGATGAATGAGAAGACTGATAAGCCCATATGTGTAACGACCCGAAAAATTCTCTTAATATTTTCTTAAAATATTGAGCATGTCTAGATAATTTTCCGAGGGACCTAGAAATATTAATACAAAAGGTGGCCTAGAAATCCATATTTTCTCATTTAAATTGAGAAAACTAAGTACTAATGGGCCTTATATGGGCTTTTTAGTACCATAATTATTCGAGAATTTTAGGGGAAAATTAATATAAATATAAAGGGGTTTTAATGAGAAATATTAACATAATTATGGGGGAATTTTTAGAGGATTTTCGGAATTTTGGGAAAAATCATAGGAAAATAAAAGGAAAATAAAATAAAAATAATGTGCATGGACCAAGGATTGAACCTTGGACCTCTTGTACAACCATGCATGCTCTAACCAACTCACCTAGTAAGGGAATGTTATGAGGAAATGAAGTGGATATTGGTTAAGGCTTAGAAGAAGATGAAGGGTCATGGAGAGACTCTTCATTTACCTCCTTAATGGGTTATAAAGAGGGGGGTTTGGGAGTTACCTTCTTCCTTCCATCAATTGCATTTCCTCTCCTCCTCCTTCCTCATCCTAGCCGAAACCTCAAGGAGAGGTTCTCCCTTGGAAAAGCTCCACAAGAAGGTCTCATCACCAAGATCTAAGGGTTTTCCAAGGATACAAAGGCAAGGGGGTTCAAGTGTCCAAAGGATTTGCAATCTTCTTCTCTTTTAAGGTTTAAAAAAATCAAGATCAACCAAGGTAAGACTCCCTCACCTGTGGTATAATAGTTCCTTATGTTTTTAGCATGATATATTGGTTGGTTTTTGGGATTTGATGTTGAAAGAAAGAAAACCAAGAACCCTAGTCCTATGGGTTTCGGCCACTAGGATTTTAGGGTCCATGATGATGCTAAAAATCTTCCTAATGTTGTCTAATGTACTCTCATGATGTATAGAGATTAAATATAATTTTTGAGAATTTTTGGGGTACCCTAGGATCCCCTAAGGTTTCGGCCAACTTCAAGAACCCATGGGTAGGGTTGGGTCTAAAACTTCAAGTATGTGTTTTATGTATTCTCATGATATAAGGGAGATGGAGGATGATTATGTGAATTTTCACATGGCCTAGAGACCCTATAAGTTTCGGCCAAGATTGCTAGCCCTCCTTCGTAGGGCTGGCCGAAACATGTAAGGCCATGGGGGCATGGAAAAAATTCCATTAAAATCCCCGATCAATCATTAAACGCCAACCATACCTTACCATAGGGCCATTGGGGCCCTTATCATGAAGTATATATATATATATATATATATATATATATATATATATATATATATATATATATAGGTCCAAGCATGTGGTAGAACTCATGTCACCTATAACCCTAACTTTAAGCACCATGTTTTATGTTGTATGTTATGATTTGGATGTCATGCTTAATAGGGTTTATTATGAATGTTTTATGTTTATGCCATGTATTTGGATGGTAGGTATAATGTTATGGGAAACCTATTTATGCATTCTTGAGATGAATACAATGCTTAGGCAAGAAATGCAATGCTTACCTTATGTATCATGATCATGCAAGCTCTATGGAGTAGGATAAATGTCTATGAAAACGTGTCATGTTCAATGATTATAATACAATGCTTACCTCATATGCCATGCTCATGCAAGCACTAGGAATAAGAATGATGTTTAGGTATGCATGTCATGTTTATGTATGAAGATGTATGTCATGTTTTATGAATGATGATGCATGTCATGTTTTATGAAAGAAGATGCATGCCATGTTTATGAATGAAAGATGATGCTTATGTCTTTAAGGCATAAATACGCTAAACAGCACGGTCGATGGTCGACGGTCGAGAGGACTGGTAAATGGGCCGGTAGACGGGCCGAGCCGTAACAAGTTATGCTATGTTAAATATGCCATGAATGTCTCATGAATGATGAAGCATGTAAAGTATTTTACTTTATGAATGGGCTTGTACCGGACCGAAGTATGGGTCCAAGGGATGGGCACCTTAAGAACGCCCCGGTTCTGGACTACCGACTATGCTGTCCACGGTTCTGGCACTACCGAAGCTGTGCAACAGGGATGGGCACCTTAAGAACGCCTCGGTTCGGGGACTACCGACTATGCTGTCCTTACCCTAGTAGGTCGAGGCTAGCTACCTCGTATTTACTTAGGGATGCGCGCTTATGATGTATGTATGTGGTACAAGCCAGGGCCCCAATGATATGATAATTATGTTTAAGCATTTAAAAGTATGTTTTTAAAAGTTAAGTATCCTTATGTATATGCATTCCACTCATGCATTCATTCATGTTATGCATTATGCTATGCTGATAAGATTTTTTTATGCTTACGCTTCATGTTAAGAAATATGCATGAGAGTAAATGATCTATGTCATGATTATGTTAAGAGGATGCTCATATGCTATGATAGGAAGTATGCCTATGTTTATGTCATACCGGTGGGTTTACACCTTATAGATATGTTTATACCATGTATTATGTCATGCTAGGAATGATTATTATGTTATCTTTATACCATGTATTATGCCATGCTAGGAATGTTTATTATGTTATGTTTATACCATGTATTATGCCATGTAGGAATGTTTATTATGTTATGTTTATACCATGTATTATGCCATGCTAGGAATGTTTATTATGCTATGTTTATACCATGTATTATGTCATGCTTAGAATGTTTGCTATGTTTACGTTTATGCCATGTCTCATGCCATGATAGGAATGTTCACTTATGTTTATGATCATGCCATGTCAAGTATATGATAAGTGATTCAAGTTGTTATGTTCTAAGTAGAGCACCAAGTATGTTAATGTTTCATGTGCTCATTATGAGATGATGAATGGTTTTTGTGAGTAGGAAAGAGTCTTACTAAGCCTGTGTGCTTATAGTCTTATTTCCTTATACCGCAGATCATTCACGGGGACAATGAGGAAGCAGCAGGAGGGCAAGAAATCATGTGTGTGGTAGTGACTTGGCCCAGGAAACCATGTGTTTATCATTTATGCTAGAACCTTACTTTGGTCACTTATATGCTTGAATGCTTGAATAATGACTTATGGAACTCTATGATGCGATGTTAAGTATGACATGATATGATGTTTAAGTATGAAGGCAATATGCCGAGTTTCCATGTCATTATGATAAGAATGGTAGTAGGGCATGTATGTATAAGTCTAAAAGTCTTATTCCGCTCCCTGATGATGTCTACATGCCCTAAGTATGTTAACGTAACGCCGCTTAAGAAAAAAAAAGCGGGCGTTACAATATGTATCTAGGATTAAGAGATAAAAAGGGGGAGGCATTCATCATATTGAGGATATGGAAAAGAAAGAATTGAGGTCAATTTCTTGTGTAAATTGATAATGGTTAGAGTTGACAAATACAAGGAATCATGAATAAAGTTCAAAGTTGATACAAAATGCCAATGTTTGAGGAAATTATAATTGATACCAAAAGTCAAGCACACTTGATACTCTTCATGGAAACATATTTTTCTAGGATAGGGTATATCCTAGCAAATGTGCTTGCAAACTTTTAAATGTTTCCAGGTTTTCTAGGATTGTCTAGAGGGTTCTAGGGTAGAAAACTTGGGTTGTTAAGTTAGGTTTAACTTAACAAAAGACAATGTTGGTTGTTAAGTTGAGTAGGGTAGAACTTGACTTGGTGTCATGGTGTTAAGTTGGGTAGAACTTCACCTAGGTAAATTGAAAATTGGGAGAAGGCATAGGTTAAGGGGGAGGTTGCCTCCTTGGTTGTCTTAATTTTCATAGGAAATTTTTAGATTTTGTGTCAAACATGGGAATGGAGATAGAAACATGGTTGAATGTATTTTTCCCAAGTAGGTATAGGTACCACAAACTTCTCCACAAAATTTAGAAATTTTTGGAGATTTGTGGAATTTTTGGCGCATTTCTGAATGTGATCTGAAAAATTGATTTTCAGAGTATCAGTCAACTATTCTGGGGGGGGGCAGTCGATTAGTCAAGGCTAGTGTGGGTATCCAACAGCTGACTTGTGTCCAAATGATGGAAAACAAGTCTATGGGGGTTAGTATATTGTGTTTAGGATCATTATGTTAGATGTGTATACTGAAAGACATGCTTCTTTTATATATATGAACATCTTTATTTTGAAAAGAGATCACAACCTCACTAGGTGCCTGTTTATATTAGTACATGCATGAAGTCCAATTACTTTGCATTGTAGATAACATGGTGTGTGGTGTCACACGGAAGATCATGTTATCAGTTCCTTGCTTAGTATAAATAGAGGCTCACAACCGAGATGGAATTGGACAACCCATCGGAATGGTTGTAGTGTAATTAGGTGTGGTTGGTCTTGACCATAGGATTACACTAGTGTGCTTTGAGTACATTGAGCAGGACCAAAACACGAGGTTATCCAATTTGTACTGACTCGATAATTGGATAGGACCTCAGACTTTATTATGGAGTACGATCCCTTAATCCCGATATAATAACGGGCATATATTATTAACTATTATTTCTTTAATTTATCAATGGGCGAGATTTATTCTATTAGATCGATAGGCCCGATAAGTTGGGAGATAATATTAATAATATGATGTGTCATTGATTATTGACGGAATCCGTGTCCTGGTGAGTCGGGTTGATGATGCCCCCTTGATGAGCTCGAAAGGTTCATCATGCTAAATCCTGCAGGTGGATTTGATCCGGCATGATGATAAGGTCGAGTGGTACTAATCAAGGATCCAGAAGTTAATTAATTTAAATTGTCAGTAATTTAATTAATTAACGGGCATTCGAAATCTTAAACACGGGGGGATGGACGACTTGTAATAAGTGGAGCCCATATGTAAATATGGGAGTTGGTGAGGTAATTCAATGAGGGCCCTTTAGTGGAATGGATCCTCATTAATGGACCGGGTCCATTAGCAGGCCAAGATCCATCTCCTCCTCATGGTCCCTATCGTAGCCCTATAAATTCCCCATGGTGGCATAGAACCAAGTTGATGATTAATCCAATAGATCACAAGAAACCCTAGTCTCTCCTTTTCTCTCCTCTCTCTCTCTCCCTCCCTCTGTGTGCGGCGGCGATTCTAGATGGAGAAATTTCTTCTCCACTCTCACGGTGGCAACGACTTAAATTGCTTGGAGTAGATGGCAATTAATTTTGCCAGGTACGGATTCCAACGAAATTAGAATTGCCTCTTGGCATTCTCGACGTGAGCCTCCAATTTAATTGCCAAGGCACGGTTTCCAAGGCAATTAAATTGCCTCATGGCAGTTTAATTGCAAGGCATGCAATTTTAATTGCATCGCGGCAGTTTAATTGCGAGGCCTCGCTCACAGCAATTCCTCAAGGCAATTAAATTGCCTCACGCCAATTAATCCTGGAGGAAGACAATCGCCTGACAAAAATTTTCCTGAGGAAGATAATTAGATGAGGCAATTTTCTTGGAGGTGATGAAGACAATTGCCTTATGGCAATTTCTTGAGGCATGGGAGAAAATTTGTCTCGGCAGCAATTTCTTGAGGGAGAAAATTGTCTGAAGGGAGAAAATTGTCTCGACAATTTTCTTGGAGCAGAACAGCAACTTGTTTCTCCAAGCGTGAGTTTGCTTCTCCAAGCAAACTGGTTCACGGCATCTTCGCTTGTTGCTCAAGAGAGGAAAAGCAATTTTCCTCAAGGGAGCAAAACCTTGCCGGAGTGATTCATGGAGAAGGAGACAAGTTGCTAAGGCATCGACGATGGAGGAGAGGAATAGTAGGATTTGTGTTTGGATTATTATTTCCAAGGAGCGGCCGACAACATCCTTTTGGTTAGGGATTGGTTGGCGCAAGGAGATGGGATCAACTTGGTGACCACGGGTCTTGGTAGATCGTCGCCCACACGACGTCCAAGCGGGGAGGGTCATACGGTAGAAGATCGTAAGGTAATGGAAGGTACATTCTTCCTTGGCTCCTTTCGTTATGTTATTATGTGCCTTATTAATGTGCCTTGTCATTTCATATTTGTTATTTAATTATTTTGATTGCGAATCATAGTCAATAATTATTTAACTGGACCCCGACCATAAACACAAAAGCCGACGATCAACTCGTCGCCTTTTCCGCGGTTGAACGATCGAGCAAATTGCAAGGCCAATTTTGGTAATTAGCTAAGTTGCAATTTGAATCGTTCGATACGGCACGAGACGGTCGATGGGAAACGACTCTCTATTCGAATTAAATTTTTTAATCTGTAGCCATAGAGAGGTCTCCCGAATCGACCAGGTATCCGCTTAGGAAACCCGCCAAGCCATACCCAACACATTAGGGATTAAAAGATCCAATAGTTGGGATATTGTTGGAGTCTATTTGATGTTAGGCAAAAGGGGAGAAGTGTTGGGTTTAATTTGGGAAACCAAACACGCCTTTGCTAGAAACCCTAGGTTTAGGGGGAGTTGAGATGAAGGGGGAGCAAGGTTGCTCCATTCTTGGCATAAGGGGAATCTTGGGGAGGTTCTTAAAAAGTCTTTATAAGTCAAATGTAGGGGGAGCTTGGGAGAAGCTTTAAAAAGCTCGTTTTGGTGCAAATTCCTAACTTAGAGGGTTAGGTGTGGAAAACTCCTAACATTGGGAAGTTAGGTGTGTGAAAAGTCCTAACTTGGAGGGTTAGGTGTGGGATGCCTTGGGATAGGATCCATACATGGTTTCATTTGCATATGCATTGGCGGTATAAGTCCAAGAGGGAGTCTTGGCAACGTAAGTCCAGTTGCTTGTTTAGCATTGTTTTTGCTACTTATTACTATTTGTTTTCCCTAACATAAACGTATTTCCAAACATCAAAAAGGGGGAGATTGTTGAGGCAATCTGTGGTCCGGTGTGACCAAGTGTTTTGATGTTTGGGCAAAGGGTTTAAGATAGGTTTTCCCTTGTGTACTAATAGGTGTATGTGAGTGTGCAGGTTGTACAGGTTACACATATTGATTTGGCTAGACGGCTTCAGTACGGTCAAGGATTGCATGGAGACAAGATGGAGGCTTGTGTGCACCCAAGGGACCTTAATATAGCAGGGACGACGAGCTGAGGGACGCGGACTTCGAGGCGTATGTGAAGGATGGCATGGAGGAAAGCTAGAGGCTTGCGTACGCATCCGAGGGACGAGGGCCGAAGATGAAGAGGGCGTGAAGGCAACAGTCGAGGCTGCTGGTGAAGAGTTGCAAGTCATGAAGGGACAAGAGCTGAGGGAGGAGGACTCCAAGGGCAAGACGAGAAGTGAACTTCAAAGGGCACACGCGAAGGGTGGCATAGAGGCAAGTCGAGGACTTGCGTGCGCATCCTAGGGACGATAGCCGATGGAAGAGGACTTCAAGGGGCAAGCCAAAGGAGTGTACCTGAAGGCGCGCATGGATGAGGGTCATGAGAGTGAGTAGGAGTGTGTTTGTAAGCTGTGCAGTCGACTGGGAATATAACAGTTGTTTGTCAACGAACACAGAAACTCACAGAAGAGATTGGGCCCTGGACCAGTCGACTTCTCTGGGAGTAGTCGACTGGTGTGTATCAGAATTCAAACGTTGGGGCTGTCAATGGTCGAATCTGAGTGGGGGTAGTCAACTTCCCTAGGAGTAGTCGACTGCCAGTGAGGTTTTCCAGGCCGAGTTCTATTTTAAGAGAACTCGGTTTGGGCTGGGGTTCAGGGTGAAATCTGCTTGGTTAGAGTAGATTAGTAGCCTTTGGTGCTCAGGTGTTGTCGAGTTGCTGTGGTGAGGTTTCTCCACCCACAAGGAGCGACAAGGGCTAGCCGGAGGTTATCCGGGGAGTGATCCACCGACAGATTCTTTGATTAGTCACCCTTAGGGGTGGATACCAAGTAAATCTTCCTTGTTAGCATTATTCTTTGTTGTTAGTTTCATTGTTATTGTATATTCTGCTTGCGCAACTAACAATGTAGGTATAAGAGATTCAAAAATTGCTATTCACCCCCCCTCTAGCAACCATACATGATCCAACAGTACTGACTTGATAATTGGATTGGATCTCAAATTTTATTATGGAGTACGATCCCTAAATCCCGATATAATAACGGGCACATATGATTAACTATTATTTCTTTGATTTACCAATGGGCGAGATCTATTCTGTTAGATCGATAGGTCCGGTAAGTTGGGAAATAATATTAATTATATGATGTGTCATTGATTATTGACGGAATCCGTGTCTTGGCGAGCCGGGATGATGATGCCCCCTTGATGAGCTCAAAAGGTTCATCATGTTAAACCTTGCAGGTGGATTTGATCCAATATGATCATAAGGTTGAGTGGTACAAATCAAGGATTCATAAGTTAATTAATTTAAATTGTCAATAATTTAAATTAATTGATGGGCATTCGATATCTTAATCACGGGGGGATGGGCGACACATAATATGTGGAGCCTATATGAAAATATGGGGGTTGGTGAGGAAGTTCAATTAAGATCCTTTAGTGGAATTGATCTTAATTAATGGATCGGGTTTAGATCCATTAGCGGGGCAAGATCCAACTCTTCCTCTTGGTCCCTACCTTAGCCCTATATAAACCCCATGGGATCATGAAACCAAGGCTAATCTACCACACAACAAACCCTAGGCTTTCTCTCATCTCTCCTACTCCTCTCTCCTTGGGCAACTGGCGACACCAAGGAAGAAGAGATTTTCTCTTCTTCCTTCTCCCTTCTTCTTCACTCGGTAGGTGGCGCAAAGGAGAGGAGATCCTTCTCCTCTTCAGGTTGTGGCTGGAGCCACCATGAGGAGGTCGGGAGAGGCCGGTAGCATGGAGTAAGGGCGCATGGAGCAGACGGCAAGGAAAGTGAAGAGGGAGGCCGGCAGTGAGTTTTGTTGTGTAAGAAGAAGACATTTCTTCACTCTTCATTCTCTTCTCCTTCTTCCTCTCTTCCTCCTTTAGGCTAACGCCAGGGAGGTGGCCTTTCTCCAGTGGTCGACGCAAGGATAGGAGGTGGTCTTGGTGGCCGGCGCAACTCCAACCCTTGGAGTTAGGGTTTGCGCAAACAAGGAAGAAGGCTTTGGTGGATTTGGTGATCCCGGTTCTCGGTAGCTCGTCGCCCACACGACGTTCGGGAGGGAAGGGACATAAGATTGAAGGCCACGAGGTAAAAGGGAAGGTATAATTCTCTCCCTTAGCTCCTTATGTTATTTTGTGTCATGTTAATTAGCCTCGTCATTTCATGTCTGTTAATTAATTATTTTGATTTTGAATCATAGCTAATAATTAATTAATTGAACCCCGACCATAAACACATGAACTGGTGATCCACTGATCGTCTCTTCCGCGGTCGTTTGGTTAGAAGAATTACAAGGCTCGATCTTTGTCATTGGCCATGTTGTAATTCGTACTGAACGATACAATGATGAGATAGTCGTTAGGAGACAGGTCTCTATTCAGATTAAATTTTTTTTTTAATCCATAGACATGGAGAGGGCTGTCAAGGACGACCATGTATTAGCTAAGGAAACCCGCCAAGTCATACCCAACATTCACATCAGCCTTGAATTCTTTGTACTTATCAAGACATTCAGACTTGTGGCGTATCAAGTAAATGTATCTATACCTTAAAAAATAATCATCTATAAAAGAGACAAAATATTCAAATCCACCTCTAGCCTGGATAGACATAGGACGACGCAAATCAGAATGAACCAATTCTAACACATCTTTAGCTCTATACCCCTTGGCCTCGAAAGGACTCTCGGTCATCTTACCTTCCAAGCAAGATTCACAGGTTGGGAAATCTTCAACCACTAATGAACCCAAAGGTCTATCAGCTATCAACCTTTGAATCATACTCAAGATAATATCACCAAGTCTTAGATGCCAAAGATACGTTTGGCTCATCTTTGAAGGTTCTTTCCTCTTATTTTGGTTAGACGATGAGTTATTTAGTTCTATTTGCATCGTGGGAGATTTTGGATTAAGAGTGTACAAATTACCAATCAATGCACCTTAACAGATAATCTCTCAATTCCTTTTTATAACAACTCTGTCATTAAATGAAATAGAATACCCATCCTTTAGTATTTTAGAAACTGAAATAAGATTCTTTCTAAAAGTAGGTACATAAAGGCAATTTCTCAAAACCAAAATTTTATTTCTATCAAACGACAAATAAATGTCTCTCACTGCAATAGCCACCACCTCCGTAGCATTTCCCATATAGACAGTAATCTCTCCATCAGCTAGTCGTCGAGTTTCCTGGAACCCCTGCAACGAATTGCAGACATGATCAATGGCTCCTATATCTACACAACAGGTACCGATAGATAACTCCACTAAACATGTTTCAATGACTAAACAAAAAGATATACCTTGATTATTCTTCTGACAGCGGGGTCAGTTTGCCTTCTAATGTCCAGTCTGCTTGCACGTGAAACATTTGCCTTTCGGCTTATTCACGCAAGCCTGAGGTCCCTAAAATCCAGCCAATTTCTTTGCCTCACCTTGTTTCTTCTTTTCTTGCCTTTCGGTTTAGAAGTAGAAACCTTCTGAGAAACCAAAGCATGTGCACTCTGATGAGAAAACCCTTCTAGCGCCTGGAGTTCTGTCAGAAGTTCCGCCAACGAATATACCCGTTTGTTCATATTATAGTTCAGGTAAAACTGCTCAAAACTCCTCGGTAGAGATTGGAGAATGATATCGACTTGGGTTTCCCCATCGATCTCCGCTCCAAGGACTTCCATCTAATTTAAATAAGCCATCATTTTGTGAACATGTTCCCTCACGGGCATTCCCTCAATCATGGTGGTCGTCATCAAACTCCTCATTGCCTCTTGCCTAGCGACCCGATTCTGGTGTCCGAAAAGTTCCTTGAGATTGAACATTATATCATAAGTAGTGGAAAAAGCCTGATGTTGATGTTGCTGCACATTTGACATAGAAGCCAAATTGTAACACTGCGCCATCTCATCTACTTTTATCCATTTCCTATAACATTCCTTCTCCTCATTACCATAATTCTCTCTGGGCTTTTTAGGACAGAACTCGAAATGTACACATTTGGATTCCTCAGCAATCAAGACAATGCCCAGGTTTCGTTTCCAATCGTTAAGGTTAGGGCTAGTAAGTTCGTTTTCTTTCAATATTACAGCTAGTGGGTTCAAAGCCATTTTTGAAAATCCTGAGAATCACAATGATCAAAACTTTAGATTTCAAAAAATTATTGATTCCTCAAACAATAAAATTTTAAAATCAACCAACACCTCAAAACACCGAGAATGTCGTATGCCATGATAGTGTGGACGTATACAAATTCTACATTTGTAAGAGGAGGTTTTACCTATTAATTTTATTATCTTGTCAACCTAACTTTTTGACTGATAAAATTAATAGCTGGTTCCTCTTCAACCT
The DNA here is from genome assembly GCA_024364735.1 of Boesenbergia rotunda. Classification (NCBI taxonomy): domain Eukaryota; kingdom Viridiplantae; phylum Streptophyta; class Magnoliopsida; order Zingiberales; family Zingiberaceae; genus Boesenbergia; species Boesenbergia rotunda. The sequence goes on from JAGFNQ010004946.1 coordinate 205,086, forward strand.
ACAAATAATAGTAGTGACTCCGATGGGGAGGATGCTTGTAACACCCCACTAAAATTCCCTTCAATATTATCCCTAATATTGAGTAGGATTGCATGAATAGTAGCCATATTGAGTATGATTCATGAATGATAGTTAGAGTTGTGGGAATTTTAGTGTAAGTATTAATAGGCCTTATATCGGCTCTAAATGGTGGAAATTCCTAATGGGTCTTAAATAGCACTTCATTAGTTGTCCTAATGGGCCCCATGAAGATAAAAGAAATAACACATCATGTAATGGGTCTTACTTTAGATGGGCTTGCAAAAGAATATAAAAAAAAAGAATGTAATGATGTAGGTGCCAAGGATTGAACCTTGGACCTTAGAGATGTTGTAAGCCTTAAGAATGCATATGCAACCAATTCACTTAGCAAGGGAGTGCTATTAGGAGGATAAAGGGAATTGTAGATAGGTGTAAGGATAAGGGAATTGAAGAGTCACCATGAGAGGAGGCACCTTGCCCTTTCACATGCCCCCTTCACTTAATATAAAAAGGAGGGATGAGAAGTGAAGAGGTAACTTGGCACTTAAGTTACTTTTCTCTTCTTCTCTTCCACCAAGGCCCTTCCTCTCCCCTCTCTTCTTCCTTCTTGGCCAAAATTCCAAAGGGGTTTTCCTCTTGGAAAACTTCACAAGAGGTCTCCCTCTTGAAGATCCAAGTTCTTCTACAAGGCTACAAGGGCAAGGAGTACTCTAAAGTCAAGAATGTTTCCTTTTGTTTCTCTATTTGAGGTTTATAACCGAGACAACAAGGGTAAGACTCCCCTCACCTGCAACATAATAGTTATATATGTTTTTGGCTTCATGTTCTTGTATGTTTTTGGCGATGTGTTGCAAAAATCGTGAAGGTTTCCCTATAGGCAAGTTTCGGCCAACATGAGATTTAGGGCTTAGGTTTGTGTTTGATGCAATCTAATGACTCCAATATTTTCTTGATGTTAAGTTATGAGTTATGATGAAAAAAAAAGATGAAGCAAAAGACCCTTAAAGGTTTAGGCCAAGCCTCTCATGAAGCCATAGACTTTTTGGCCACAAGAAGATGTTTGGGTTCTTTTGACTAGCTAATGTTTTAATTCCTTGTTAATGTTTGTTTGAGGGTTTTATATATATTTTTAGGCCATATTTACCCTCTGAACACGTGGGGTTAATACCCTAAATAAGGGCCAAAAATATAGAAAAAGAAGAGTTAAAGATGTCATGTTACTTACTAGTGCTTCCTAGTGTTAGAATATGTATTATATATATGTTGTATGAACCAATTGCTCTTGTTTTTGTCATTTTCATGTTGATATGAACCTTAGAAATTTCTGATCAGTTTCTTAAATTGGGTTTTAGGATGGGTTAAGGTCACAACCTCACTTGATGATGCCCCTTTGTAGTAGGATACTCAATGTATGCATGTTGTTTGAGTTGTGTGAGGTTGTGTTGTGTTTTTATGTCATGATAACCCTATCTAAATGTTTTGATCAGTAGAATATGTGTGAATTAGGGTTGAATTAAAGGTATCTATGTTGCATTATGCCATGATAGATGGGAAGAAAAAAAAAGAAGAGTTAATGATATCATGTTCCTTGCTAATACTTCCTAGTGTTAGAATATGTATCATATGCATGTTGTATGAATCAATTACTCTTGATTCTTTGTCATTTTCATGTTGATATGAACCTTAGAAGTTTATGATCAGTACCTTAACTTAGGTGTTAGGATGGGTTAAGGTCACTACCTCACTTGATGATGTCTCTTGGTACTAGGATATTCAATCTATGCATGTTGTATGAGATGTGTGATGTTGTGTTGTGTTTTATGCCATGATAACCCTATCTAAATGTTTTGACTAGTAGAGTATATGTTGACTTAGGGTTGAATTAAAGGTATCCATGTTTCATTATGCCATGATAGATGAAAAGAAAAATGGAACAAGTTCCCTACGTGTATTATCCTTAGTCTTAAATTTAACATTATGTGTTTTATGAATCATGAATAATAAGTTGGCATGTTATGAATTTCCTTACCATGAAATTATGTTTCCTCCATGCCATGTTCATGCTTGAAAGTTATGATGATATTTATGCTTTGAATGTATTCCCATGACATGTATGACATTATGAATAAAAGAATGTCTAAAGAGCAATTTCTAAGAAAAGAAAAGAAATGATGAACGCTATGCTAAAGAGAAATTGCTATGGAAAGGAAAGGAATAATGTATGCTATTTTACTTTATGTATTAGCTTGTACCGGATCTTGAAAAAGGTCCAAGGGATGGGCACCATAAGAACGCCTCGGTTCTGGACTACCGAAGTTGTCCCTAGGCTAGAGGTTGCCTAGTACCTTAGTAGGTCGGGATTAGCTACCTCGTACTCTACTAAGGGATGCGCACAAATGATTAATGGGTACAAGCCAGGGATCCCAATGATGATGATATGTTGATGTTCAAGTATTGTATTATATATATTTTTCAAAGAGCAACCTTAATGTTTATGCACATGTTTATGTTTAATGATATTGCATATGCTATGTTTAATGATTATGCACATGTTTATGTTTAATGATATTGCATATGCTATGCTTAATGTTTATGCACATGTTTATATTTAATGATATTGCATATGCTATGATTAATCTTTATGCACATGTTTATGTTTAATGATATTGCATATGCTATGTTTAATGTTTATGCACATGTTTATGTTTAATGATATTGCATATGCTATGTTTATTGTTTATGCACATGTTTATGCTTAATGATATTGCATATGCTATGTTTAATGTTTATGCACATGTTTATGCTTAATGATATTGTATATGCTATGTCTAATATTTATGAACATATTATGTTTTAAAAGATTATGCAAATGTTAAATGCTTTAAGTATTTACTCATGCCATATATCCTTAATAACGACTCACATGCTTATGTTTTAAGTGTTTATGCTTATGTGCTTTAGATGCTTTAAGTATTCATGTTATATGTTTATGTCAAATGATGTGGATTTCTACTTATATGTGATGTACGGATTTTGTGAGTATGCAAGGAGCTTACTAAGCATTTATGCTTATAGTCTACCTTCTTATGTTGCGGATCAAACTAAAGATTTCTAAAGAAGGGGAAGTAGCAGGAGGGCATGTGTGTGTGTGTGTGGCAGTGACTTGGAAGAATGATCCTACTGTTGTCTTACTCTTACTTATTGACTTAATGTTGCTACTTATAAACTACATGTGTTAGTTCTAATGTTTACACTTACTACTTGTTGGAGTTGAAGGTCTTTTATGATATGCATGCTTAATGTAGAACTATATACTCACTTGTTAAATATGCTATGCTATGATTCACGGCTTAAGTAGTTTAGTTTAGAAAGAAAATTTATCCAGTTGCATATGTTCATGATTTAGTATTATTTCCGCTGCTATAAGTTACGCTTCATATGCAATAATGTACGAAAGAATGAAGAAAAAAAAGTAACGCGTCGCTCACGTAAGGGGCGGGCGTTACAGCTTGGTATCAGAGCAGTTTGTCATCTCACTACACACACATCAAGCCTGCATCCTGCCGCTTCCAAGTAAGATCTTACCTTACATGATTTAAGTATGTTTGCTTTATGTTTACTTATGATAGGAATGTTTCTAGACTAACCATACAAGTAGATGTGATACCCTCCATGGTTCTAGAACGATAAGGAATGTTTATGACTAAGTATACAAATACGAAATTAAGGAATCATGTTTTTACCTAGGAATGGAAACTTTGGGTAGTACCTTACCTTACCTTATAATGAAAAATGATACAAATGCATGTATATACATGAAAATAATGAAAATGATAAATGATCTTATACTAGCTTATTGTTGTAATATGAGAATAGCATGGCTAGAAGAAGTACTAGAATTAATGATATCGTACTCAGCCTGACNCTTTAGAGATAAGTTTTGGTTTTAAGATTGCTTTTATGTACCTAATATTTAGAAAGAACTCTGGTTCAGTTTCTGAAATAAATGATATTCTATTGCTTTTTATGAAAAGTGGAATAGAAAGATTATCTGTTCAGGTACATTGATAGGCAATTGGTACACATTAGAAACCAAAGTCTTCCATGATGCAAATAGTAACTAATAGCTCATCATCTAACCAAAGTAGGAGAAAGATTCCTTTCCGAGATGAACCAAACATACCTTTGGCGTCTAAGGCTTGGCCTTATTAACCTTAGTAGGATTCAAAGGTTGATAGCCAATGGGCCCTCGGGTTCATTGGTGGTGGGAGACTTCTCTAACTTTGAATCATACTTGGAAGGTAAGATGGACCAAGAGGCCTTTCATGGCCGAGGGGTATAGAGCCAAAGATATGTTAGACATGGTTCATTCTGATTAGTGGTGGTCCTATGCCTATCCAGGATAGAGGTAGCTTTGAATACTTCATGAGACGAATATTCAAAGTTATGGATATGCATTTACTTGATGGCCGCAAGTCTGAATCTTTGATTAGTTCAAAGAATTCAAGACGATTGTGGAGAAACATCAAGGTAACAGTATCAAGAAACTACGATCGGATCGTGGTGATGGGTACCTCTTGGGAAAGATTAAGGACTTACTTATCAGATACTGGGATTCAATCCCAATTGACTACAGCCGGTACACCACAACAGAATGGTACAGTAGAGTGAAGGAAAAGGGCTCTTATGGGGATAGGACAATGATGAGCTGCTCCCGAGTTGCCCGGATTCGTTCTGGGTATATGCTCTGGAAACGCAGCGCACATACTTGATACCATCTAGGTCAGTGCCTCCTGCTCCCATAGAAGTGTGGACTGGGCGAAAGCCAAGTCTAAGACATCTTCGGACATGGGATAGCTCAGCATATGTGCTGAGAGGGGATATTGATAAGATTGAAATCTCGTGCGCTTGTTCGTAAGCTATCCTAGAGAAACGAAAGGTGGTTCTATTGTTCTAAGGATCAAAGGGTAATCGTTGGGACAAATACCAGATTCTTAGAAGAAGACTATGTGATGAACCATAAACCCATGAGTAGACTAGTTCTTGAAAAATTAAGAGGGGATGTTCTGACCTTTGTACCAACTGTACAAGAAAAATACCACAAGTCACTGCACAACGTGTCACAGAAGATACACAGGTGGTGTCTCATCGTAGTGGGAGGGTTGTTGGTCAACCAGAAGGATTCATGTTCTTGGGAGAGTATTCGGACTCGATCCCTGGCGACTATGAATCAAGATCCCTGGACCTATGACGAGGAACATCCGCTTTGAAGAGATAATCTAGTTATATGGATTTATTCAAAGGACGGATGATATTTGTGTATGTAAGAATTGTGACAGAAACGTAGTGGTATTCTTGTACTATACGTAGAAACTATTTTGTTAGTTGGCAACAATAACAAAGTATTATCAGACATAAGGGTATGGTTGTCCAAACAGATGATATGAAGGACTTAGGAGAAGCAGGACACATCCTTGGCGATCAAAGTTCTAAGAGATCACCAGAGAAGGATGTAGTGCTTATCCTAAGCTTCATAGAGAGTCAGTGTCTTAACTCGTTTTAGCATGGAAATCTCCAAGAAAAGTTTTGTACTTTTCAGTTGTGGAGCTACTCTATCTAAGGAGATATATTTAGATTATCAAAGGAGATAGAGCAGGTAATGACGGTTCCTTTAGCATCGGCTATAGGAAGCCTCTTGTATGCTAAAAACGAAACCAGATATCTGCTTTGCCGTGGGCATGGCTAGCAGATATCAGAGTAACCCAGGTTAAGGAAATTGGATTGCGGTAAAAACTTATATTAGTGCCTGAGAAAGACTAAGAATTATAAGTTGGTTTACCGGGCAGACCAATTCCCTATGGGTTATACGGATACAGACTTCCAGTCGGATAGGGGTAAACGTAAGTATTCCTCGGGGTTTTGTGTTTACTTTTAGGAGGTAGAACCTGAAGGATCGATGTGGCGTGCAGAGGGGGGGGGGGTGAATGCACTTTTTCAGATCGTTTTGATCTCTGCAAAACTGTTAGCGCAGCGGAAATAACATATAAAAGAATAACAATGCTAACAATACCAGATTTAGTTGGTATCCACCCCGGCCGGGTGACTAATCCAACAATCCTTCGGCGGATCAAACCCCGGATAACCTCCGGCTAGAAATCGTCGCTCCTTGTGGGTGGAGAAATCTCGCCACAACACCAAGGACACAATCTGAGAATACAAGAGTACTAACTTGCCCTATCCAAGCAAGTTTCGTCAAGAAACAAGGTAGGAAACGAGCCCCTTTAAATAGGGCTCGAATCTGAAACAGCCGCTACCAGTTGACTGCCCAAATGGCAGTCACCTGGTCCCACTCAGATTCGACCGTTGCACTCTAACGTTCGAAATCTGCCAGCCTGTTTCAGCCTATAGCAGTCGACTGCCCCATGGCAGTCGACTGCCCCATGCCTAAGCCTAGGGTTTCATTCCCGAGTACACATCTCTCCGCACTCAAACCCTCCGGCTTATCCCCTGAGTATACACACACATACTCAGACCCTTACAACTCAGTTGACTCTTCACCAGCAGTCTTGACTGTTGCCTTCACGCCTTCTTCATCTTTGGCCCTCGTCCCTCGGATGCGCACACAAGCCTCCAGCTTGCCTCCATGTCATCCTTCACGTACGCCTCGAAGTCCGCGTCCCTCGGCTCATCATCTCCGCTATCCATGGTCCCTCGGACACGCACGTAAGCCTCCAGCTTACCTCCATGCCATCCTTCACCTGAAGATGTCAACCAAGTCCACATATATCTGTACACCTGCACACTCATGTACATATGTGAGAACAACACAAGTCCTAACTTAACCATTTTGCCCACACATCAAAATATCATGATCCTCCAGATCATCTCAGGGCTGATTGCCCCAACAATCTCCCCCTTTTTGATGTGTGGCAATATGTTAAGTTAGGTAAACATATAGCAAAAATAATAGCAAAAGCAGTTGAAATTCAAGCATAACACACAAGAGGCAACCTCCCCCTTAACCTATGCTTTCTCCCAATTTCAACCCTTATTGCTAATCCCAAGTTAGAATTAAGTTCTCCCAACTTAACTCTAAAGTCACAACCAAACCAAGGTTAAGTTTTAACCAAAACCTAACTTAATACTCAAATTCTCCCCCTTTGACACCATCAAAAGAATTGCCCCAAGCAACTCCAAACCCTGGTATCAAGGAGAGGAGAACAGACAAGATTTCCGAAAAACCCCTCAGAAATCACAAAGTGCCAAACTGCCTTGTATCGCAGTCGACTGCCCCCTGGCAGGTGACTGCGCGGCTGTAAACTGAATTTCCAGCCGAAATTCAGAAACCAATTTAAAATTCCAGAAAATCCGGAAAAATGTAAAACTTTGCAAGCACGATTGTTAAGGTATCCCCTACCCTAGAAAAATTTGGTTCATGAAAAATACCAACCGTGCTTGACTTTTGGTACAAACTTGAAAATTCTCAAATAGTGCCAAGTTTGTATCAATTTGGGAAACCAACCATGATATCCTATAGTTGCTACTTTCTATCAATTCATCTTGATATTTAAAATGACCCCCCAAACTTCCTTTTTCAATAGAAAGCCATTACTTTGACAAGATTTCCCTTTCTTTATCCCTTGAGTCTAAATGTCCATTCCTTCTATAGAAAAACATGATCTCTAACCAAATCATGTTGGATAATATATCAATCAAAGGTTTTCAAATCATATGATGAACACATATATATAGGATCAACTTTGACATAAATCTAGTCACATGACCAACCCACACTAGTTTAGTTTTCAAAACATCATCTAGTCATGATAACCTTTTAATAGCATAACAGAAGAATAATAAAACAAGTCACATGACATAAATTTATAGCATAGAGTACTACATAGAAGTTTCATACAAGAGACACAGAAATAGTTATGACATAAATCCTAGGAGAGTATCTAGGGCACAGGCCCGAAGTCATCCACGTACATACAATCAACAGACGAGATAGTGTTAGAGAGACCTAATAAAATAACCACACAAGACACTCTCAACACTTAAAAACAACCAACATCTGCGTCAACTGATCAGAAAAACATGTCACCATCATCGCCTGGGGGAGGAGGAGGAGCAGGAGGGCCCTGATACGATAAATCCCATCGCTGCAGTATCTCGTATATCTCATCTTGGCGGCTGTTTATCCCATCAATTTTTGCTTCAAGCCTCTGCTCTGTCTGCTGGCATCCGTGAATGTCCTTGCGGATGATGTGAACATCCTCTCGGAGCCCATGAACATCCTGCTGAAGCTGGGTAAACTCTACCCGTGTAACAAGCTCGCCTGGCTCCTCATCTGCTTCAGGGGCCTCTGGGCGCTCTCTCCAGACAAACCCACCCTGCCTACACTCGATACCGGCCAAGGACAACTGTCGCTGACCTATCTGGTCATAATCCTTGGACAGGTGTCGAGTCTGACCACTACAAACTTGGAGGCCAAAGCGTGAATAGAAAAACTCTGTGAGCAAATGGCAGAATGACATATATATCTTCCCATTCACACTTTGGGAAGAATGACAGATGGCGCTAAATACCTGAAGGGGGATATCGATATCTAACCTTCTCTCCAATGCATACATCATGACTAAGTGTGGTAGTCTAATCTTAGCTCTCCCCTTGGTCACAATTGGTAGAATGCACTCAACGACAATTTTGTACAAAACATGACTAGCAGGTCTCATGGGTTTAGCGTCAAACAGGCGCTCGGACTCATGTCTATGCCTCCTGAAGTAGTGCATATGTATCTGATCTATTGTGACACCAGGGAATTCTAATGGTTCTATAACAGTGGGAAAGTAGGTAACTGGATTATTGGATGCTCTACAGTCCAGGAAGCTAGCCAAACTCATGACAGAGAAAGGAACAGTGACTCCCGCTACTCTAGACTCATATATGTTGTTATCAGAGTTAATGCAAGTCAGATTTGCATAAAACTCTTTGCACAGGTCAATATCTGCATCCTGTTGACAATAGACCAACTTTCCCAACTGATAATGCTTGATCATCTCATCTAGTTGTGGAGATTTTTCTTCAAAGAATTTCTTATTTAGGTAACGACAATTCATTACAATGAATTCATTGTCCTCAAATCGTTTTTTGCACTCCAGGGATCTGAATCTAGACTCTCCCTGACTCTGTCGGGATGAGCTCTCACCTCTAGTTCTCTTAGTGGCCATCCTAACATCCCAAATGTATGCATGCGCACCAAGACACCCCCAAAACAAGAAAAATGACAAAGAAAACATGCACAAAATACCACATTAGTTCCAAAACCGCAAACTTAATGAAAACTAAACCCTAAATCATGATACCTCTTCATTCTCAGCATCTTGAGACCGTGAGATTCGGAGAGATCTTAGATAGGTTGGAAAATGAGAGTTTCAACTTGCCCTAAGAGTAGATCAAGGTTGAAGAAGGGCTTAGGGAGGAGTTTTAGGGCTCGGGAGAGGTGAGGACGAGAGAGGGACTTGGAAGGAGAAGAAATCGCCGGGGGTGGAACACCAAAATCCTAGGTTTGGCCATCTGCTGCGCGGCTTCATCCTTTTAAACCCTCGCTTAGCAGGTGACTGCCCTTCGGGCAGTCGCCTGCGAAAACCCACAGTAGGGTTCTGAGTTCATGGGCAGGTGACTGCCATATGGCAGGTGACTGGTAGCTGAAACTTGGTTTTTCAGCCCGAGATTCAGTAATGCACCAATAATTCCATAAATTTCCAAAAAATCTGAAATCTTGTGGGAAGATTTGTGGATCCTATATCTACTTGGGAAAAATATAATTCCAATCAAAACTATTCCGAATCCAAATATTGATACAAACTCCGAGTTTCATAAGAAAGTATCATAAAACTCTTCCCAAAAGTTCTATTTTGAGCCTCACCTCGATACTACTTCCCATAATCAGTCATAGTCCATTCATAGCATCAAATTATATGGTATTTAGGCATTAAACTCGATTAGTCTCAAGTGAAACTCCAATTTCACCTTTTTCTCCATAATCCTTCCTTTAGTATGCCAACTCTCTAGGAATAACACTACCCTTAACCTTTTAAACCTCTTGGCACACTCTATAGCCTTTTTCAACCTTCTAGAAGGAAACCACTTGAGATCCATTGGCCATGGAACTTATTTTGACTTCCAGAGCTCTCCCTTGAACTCCTAGCCCTAATTATCTCCTTAGGTAGCTCTTCTACAAAGGCAAGACCACACCGATGCTCTCCCGGTGCTTCTTGACTTTCCTTTATCACTCTCTTAATCCTATAGACCTTTTTCTTGGTCAATTTCCTTTCCCTTCCTTTAAATGGCTTTTCGTTGCTATTCTTGACTTTTTCTCTACCATAGTTGTAGGGCATCCTTGAATATGATATTTCATCAACCCTAGCCCTCTTAGGATGATGTCCTAGACCCAGTCTACCATTACTAAGATTTTGGTCCTTTGGTATCATCTTTAATTTTGCGGACCCTTGAATGATTCTACCAAGGTTTTGTTCCAACTTATCAAGTTTTGCTCTCAACATTTGATTTTCCTTTTCTAACTCCTTGATCTTAGGATTACTAAATCTAATATTATCATTTCTAGGTCTATCTATTTTTCCAAGCATATTTTCCTTCCTCTTAGGATTTATCCTTTGGTCCTTAGTCCTAGGAACCCTAGATTTATTATGCATCAAAGAGTTTTTGGTGTTTTTGCATACAAAATTGTTTCTATTCTTATCATGATATTTGAAAGCAAGAACACGCATCGGCACACAATTGTTAATTCTATCATCCAAACATGTATTTTGAACATTCATTGAAAAGCTTGAAGCATGAACTGGATTAGAGAGTACCTTCCTTACCTTAGGTGCTCCCCCTTTATGAATGCTCCTCTTTCTTTCTTCTTTCTCCCATTTCCTGAGGTGCTCCATCTTCTGGAGCTCTCCACTTTTTGGGCATTTTGTATGATAATGCCTGAACTCCCGGCATGTGAAACACCGAATTCTCTTTCTTTTGTTTTGTATTTCCTCATTCCTACAACCCACATTAGATTTAATTTGAATGGACTTGGGCTTAGAAATTACCTCCCTTTTACCTAGTGGGCACTTATCCTTGTAATGCCCCTTTTTGTTGCAACCAAAGCATACAATATGCCTTTTTGACTTAATTTTGGTGGAGGTGGAAGTCATCTCTTGCTCTTGTGAGGGTGATGGTTTCTCCTCCCCCTCACCCCTTGATACTAATTCTTCCTCACTTGATGACATGGGCAATTTTTCCTTTTGGTCCTCTTGGACCATTGAACTTGCTTCTTTAGATGCTTCGACTACTTTAGCTTGTGAGGGGTTCTTGTGAAGTTCTTCCAACTTATTCCATAATTCGCATGCATTTGAATATTTCCCTATACCACTTAAAATATGATTAGGCAATATGTTAATTAAGATGTTTGTTACCTTCTCATTGGCCCTAGCTTGTTCTTGTTGTTCACTTGTCCAATATCTAGGCCGAAGCTTTTTTGCCATGCTTGTCCTTGGGGATTTCAAATGGGTCTTCAATGATCATTCTACAACCCCAATCCATCCCGAGCCACATCTTCATTCTATCTTTCCAATAGTCAAAATTTTCTTGCTCGTATGATGGTGGTGAGTTGATATCGTCACCCAACTTGTCATCCATGACTCTTTTCCCTCTAGCAAGTGCTCCCTCGGCGGTTAGCCCGATGAAGAGCGGTACTTGCTCTGATACCAACTGAAGGATCGATGTGGCGTGCAGAGGGGGGGGTGAATGCACTTTTTCAGATCGTTTTGATCTCTGCAAAACTGTTAGCGCAGCGGAAATAACATATAAAAGAATAACAATGCTAACAATACCAGATTTAGTTGGTATCCACCCCGGCCGGGTGACTAATCCAACAATCCTTCGGCGGATCAAATCCCGGATAACCTCCGGCTAGAAATCGTCGCTCCTTGTGGGTGGAGAAACCTCGCCACAACACCAAGGACACAATCTGAGAATACAAGACTACTAACTTGCCCTATCCAAGCAAGTTTCGTCAAGAAACAAGGTAGGAAACGAGCCCCTTTAAATAGGGCTCGAATCTGAAACAACCGCTACCAGTCGACTGCCCAAATGGCAGTCACCTGGTCCCACTCAGATTCGACCGTTGCACTCTAACGTTCGAAATCTGCCAGCCTGTTTCAACCTATAGCAGTTGACTGCCCATTGGCAGTCGACTGCCCCATGCCTAAGCTTGGGGTTTCATTCCCGAGTACACATCTCTCCGCACTCAAACCCTCCTGGCTTATCCCCTGAGTACACACACACATACTCAGACCCTTACAACTCAGTTGACTCTTCACCAGCAGTCTTGACTGTTGCCTTCACGCCTTCTTCACCTTTGGCCCTCGTCCCTCGGATGCGCACACAAGCCTCCAGCTTACCTCCATGCCATCCTTCACGTACGCCTCGAAGTCCGCATCCCTCGGCTCATCATCTTCGCTATCCATGGTCCCTCGGACACGCACGTAAGCCTCCAGCTTACCTCCATGCCATCCTTCACCTGAAGATGTCAACCAAGTCCACATATATCTGTACACCTGTACACTCATGTACATATGTGAGAACAACACAAGTCCTAACTTAACCATTTTGCCCACACATTAAAATATCATGATCCTCCAGATCATCTCAGGGCCGATTGCCCCAACAGAATCGTAGTTGGAGGAGTGTCGCGTAGCGACTGCGTGATGGACTCCACCATGGAAACTAAGGATGTGGCAGTCTTTGTGACAGCCAAAAGGAAACTATATGGTTCAGGAACCTCAAGATGGACTTCGATGTGATTCCTGGTTTGCTCAAAGGTATCACATTCTGTTGTGATAAAAAAATGGTGCAGTTGCAAACTCGAAGGAATCACGAGCCCATCAGGCGAGTAAACACATAGAGCGCAAGTACCTCCCAGGTGAGGAAAAGCTATAGTTGCCTAGATTACATCAGAAGACAACCTAGGAGATCTTTTCACTGAGGCCTTGATAGCGAGAGCTTTAGGCATGTGGAGGATCAGAGAGTTAGATGTATGACATTTTGAGGGCAACAAAGTCTTTAAGTATAAGTGGGAGATTGTTAGATGTGTATACTGAAAGACATGCTTCTTTTATATATATGAACATCTTTATTTTGAAAAGAGAATCACAATCACACTAGGTGCCTGTTTATATTAGTACATACATGAAGTCCAATTACTTTGCATTGTAGATAACATGGTGTATGGTGTCACACGGAAGATCATGTTATCAGTTCCTTGCTTAGTATAAATAGAGGCTCACAACCGAGATGGAATTGGACAACCCATCGGAATGGTTGTAGTGTAATTAGGTGTGATTGGTCTTGACCATAGGATTACACTAGTGTGCTTTGAGTACATTGAGCAGGACCAAAACACGAGGTTATCTAATTTGCACTGACTCGATAATTGGATAGGACCTCAAACATTATTATGGAGTACGATCCCTTAATCCCGATATAATAACGGGCATATATTATTAACTATTATTTCTTTAATTTACCAATGAGCGAGACCTATTCTGTTAGATCGATAGGCCGGGTAAGTTGGGAGATAATATTAATAATATGATGTGCCGTTGATTATTGACGGAATCCGTGTCCTGGTGAGTCGGGTTGATGATGCCCCTTGATGAGCTCGAAAGATTTATCATGCTAAACTCTGCAGGTGGATTTGATCCGGCATGTTGATAAGGTCAAGTGGTACTAGTCAAGGATCCAGAAGTTAATTAATTTAAATTGTCAGTAATTTAATTAATTAACGGGCATTCAGAATCTTAAACACGGGGGGATAGACGACTTGTAATAAGTGGAGCCCATATGTAAATATGGGGGTTGGTGAGGTAATTCAATGAGGGCCCTTTAGTGGAATGGATCCTCATTAATGGACCGGGTCCATTAGCAGGCCAAGATCCAACTCCTCCTCATTGTCCCTATCGTAGCCCTATATATATCCCATGGTGGCATGGAACCAAGTTGATGGTTGATGGATTAATCTGAAAGAATACAAGAAAACCCTAGTCTCTCTTCTCCTCTACCTCACAGTGGGCGGCACCGGTTTCTCTATGGAATTTTTCCATGCAACCGTTGGCTCAGTGTGGCACTTGGGAGAGAAGCCCCGGCGGCGCCGAACAGTTTTCTTCTCCACACATTTTAATTGCTCTAGGAGCGAGCAATTAATTGTTTAATTGCTCATGCAATCAAACATGAATTGCTCGAGGCAATTAATTGCTTCATGCAATTAACTTTTGCTCTTCTCCACGGAATTAATTTGCTCCAAGCGAGCACTGCGTGCAAGAGAAATTAATTGCTTCATGCAATTAAATTGCTCTAATGGAGCACCGTTTGCAATTAGCACTGCTCGCATGCAATTAAATTGCAAATTGCTCCAAGGGAGCAATAAATTGCGCATGTTCCAAGGGAGCAAAGGGAGAGCAATTTTTCCTCCACGTTTTGAGAAGCTGTGGAGTTTTCTCAAGAGAGAAAAAGTTAAAAATGATGGGCACAATTCTCTTGGCTGATTTCGATTTTGCAAGGAAGCAGTGCTCAAGTTGCTCATGCAACTTGAGCCACTCAGGTTGCTCACGCAACTTGAGCCGGCGGGCGCCGACTTCGGCGGTGGAGAAAGACCACCTGGCGCTGCCTTCGGTGGTGGAGAAAGACCACAGATCTGGTGCCGTTTTCCAGCTGTGAAGAAGTTGCTCATGCAACTTGGAAATGTTACTGCAGAAAAGTTGCTCACGCAACTTGCAGATTTCTCCAAGGCAGGAATGCAACTCACAGCTCGGACGTCGGTGATGGAGAAAAGGATTAGTAGGGTTTGTATTTGGATTATCTCCTTGGAGCGACCGGCGGCACCCTTTTGTTAGGGATTGGTTGGCGCAAGGAGAAGGGATCGACTTGGTGACCACGGTTCTTGGTAGATCGTCGCCCACACGATGTCCAAGAGGGGAGGGTTATACAGTAGAAGATCGTAAGGTAATGGAAGGTATATTCTTCCTTGGCTCCTTTTGTTACATTATTTTGTGCCTTATTTATTTGCCTTGTCATTTCATATTTGTTATTTAATTATTTTGATTGCGAATCATAGTCAATAATTATTTAACTGGACCCCGACCATAAACACAAAAGCCGACGATCAACTCGTCGCCTTTTCCGCGGTCGAACGGTCGAGCAAATTGCAAGACCAATTTTGGTAATTGGCTAAGTTGCAATTTGAATCGTTCGATACGGCACGAGACGGTCGATGGGAAACGACTCTCTATTCAGATTAAATTTTTAATCCGTAGGCATAGAGAGGTCTCTCGGATCAACCAGGTATCCGCTTAGGAAACCTACCAAGCCATACCCAACAGTTTGATGTCAAAAATCTAACCTACCCCTACCCTATGACTTTCGGCCAAACCCTAGGTTTAGGGTTGAGAAGAATTAAATTAAACCATGAAGCATGCTACCACTTCATAAGATATGAATATGATTTATGTGACCAATCTTGTCATATATAAAGTATGTTTAAGTGGTTGAAATATGATGTATGTATGAGCATTCTTATAGCCCATGGGGCACCCTTATGAATTGCATGTGATGTGTATGATAAAATGCTTGAAAGGATACTCCACTAAGAATGGGATCAAGAGCACCCCTCATGTTGTGTGGTGTGTCCCTATGGGATCAAGAGCACCCCTCATGTTGTGTAGTGTGTCCCTATGGGATCATGAGCACCCTTGAAGAGTGGTGTGTCCCTTGAGAGTGGATTTGGAGTACTCCTTAGCATATATGTAAAAGCATGATAAGTATTTTACTTTGAAAGTTGTGTACCTGACTCGGAAGGGGGTCGTTAAATAAATCTGGGGTACATGTTAACTGAAGGTCATGGCTCCGGTAGGACGGAAAGGTCCTGCTCTAATTGGTTGGTGGCTCGCTACCCCAATTCATTAGGGAACGCTCTTGATGTGGTACACAACTGGGCCCTATATGATGTTGAAGTATTTTTAAGTAATACCTTTATGGAATTGTTTTGGAAACATTTATTATATGTGAAGGGTATGCTTAAGATACTTTATACTGCTTGCTTAGAAACTTTGATGTTAGTATGCTATGATAAACTCATGCTTATGATTCATTATGTGTACATGTTGTATTCTTTCGTATGGATTTTGCGAGTAGGACAGGATCCTTACTAAGCGTTTGTGCTTACTAGTTTATGTGTTGTCTTATGCTGCAGATAAAAGTAAGGGACACTTAAACTAAAGGAAGAGGCAGGAGGGCTGAAGATGTGTGGGGTGGTGGCTCGGGAAAGAAAGATTCTTATATCTACTTTACTATGCTTATGATTGATGTTTCCTTGATAATGAATGTTAGTAATTAGAGTTGGACTCTTGAATGTTAGTGATTACACTGGGATTTCACTTATACTTGATTATGTTGTGAGTAGAACTACTTGTGAACCTATCATGTTATAGGATAACTCTTTATTAAGATATTTCAAATGATATTCTAGTATGCTTAGCACCTGATATGTATTACTAAACTTGCTATGCACCCACCATGTTCTAATCATTCCAGCATGATATCTGATTGGCATGTACTGACTAGTATACTTAGCACTTGTAAATATCACTTGATAGTTTTAAACAAGCATGCTCAGTACTTAGTCCTTGCACTTTTGTTTTCTTATGTTATGTAAAATTTATATGATTGATTGTACGTAACCCCGCCCCGAGAGTAGATATAAGGGCAGGCGTTACAAACGGGCACATATTATTAATTATTATTTCTTTGATTTATCAATGGGCGAGATATATTCTGTTAGATCGATAGGCCCGGTAAGTTGGGAGATAATATTAATTATATGGTGTGCCATTGATTATTAACGGAATCCGTGTCCTGGTGAGTCGAGATGATGATGTCCCCTTGATGATCTCAATGTTAGATCGATACGCCTTGCTAGAGCGGGGTGAATAGCAATTTCTTGGTTCGTTCTTCCTACGTTATTAGTGCGCAAGCAGAAATACAATAACAATATAAACAAACAACGCTAACAAACCTATTTATGTGGTTCGGAGATGAAGCTCCTACTCCACGACAGTCCATGAGGTGGACGATCCCTCGATCCTTCGGCGGATCACTCCTCGGATGCCCTCCGGCTAGCTCGTGTAGCTCCTTCTCGGTGGACAAACCTCGCCACAACCTTGAGTACACTATCTGAGCACTAAGACTACTAATGAGCTCTAACCAAGCTCATTTCGTCAAGAGCTCCCAGCCCAAACCAAGTTCTCTTAAATAGAACTCAGGGCTTTAACTCACGTTGGCAGTCGACTGCTCCCAGGGCAGTCGATTGCCCCCACTCAGATTCGACCGTTGACAGCCCAACGTTCGAATTCTGGCTACTTACCAGTCGACTGCTCCTAGAGCAATCGACTGATCCAGGCTCAGAAACCTTCTGTGAGTTTCTGTGTTCGCTGACAGTCGACTGTTATATCCCGAGTCAACTGCCCACCTTACAAACACACTCTTCCTCACTTTAACGACCCTCCTCCACGCGTGCCTTCAGGTATACTCCCTTGGCTTGCCCCTTGAAGTCTTCTTCCACCAGCTATCGTCCCTCGGATGCGCACACAAGCCTTCCCTTGGCTTGCCTTCATGCCACCCTTCATGTGTGCCCTTGAAGTCCACTTCCCGGCTTGCCCTTGGAGTCCTCCTCCCTCGGCTCTTGTTCCTTCATGACCTAGCTGACTCTTCACCAGCAGCCTTGACTATTGCCTTTGCGCCCTCTTTGTCTTCGACCCTCGGATGCACACAAGCTTCCAGCTTATCTCCATGTCATCCTTCACGTATGCCTCAAACTTCGCACCCCTCGGCTCATTATCCCTGTGTAACGCCCGCTTTTTTTTTCCTAAGCGGCGTTACGTTAACATACTTAGGACATGTAGACATCATAAGGCAGCGGAATAACTTTAACTTACACATACATGCCCTACTACCATTCTTAACATAATGACATGGAAACTCGGCTTATTAACTTCATACTTAAACATCATATCATGTCATACGTAACATCATATCCTAGAGTTCCATAAGTCATTATTCGAGCGTTCAAGCATATAAGTGACCAAAGTAAGGTTCTAGCATAAATGATAAACATATGGTTTCCTGGGCCAAGTCACTACCACACACATGATTTCTTGCCCTCCTGCTGCTTCCTCATTGTCCCCGTGAATGATCTGCGGTATAAGGAAATAAGACTGTAAGCACACAGGCTTAGTAAGACTCTTTCCTACTCACAAAAACCATTCATCATTTCATAATGAGCACATAAAACATTAACATACCTAGTGCTCTACTTAGAACATAACAACTTGAATCACTTATCATATACTTGACATGACATGATCATACACATAAGTGAACATTCCTATCATGGCATGAGACATGGCATAAACGTAAACATAGTAAACATTCTAAGCATGACCTGCTACATGGTATAAACATAAACATAATAAACATTCCTAGCATGGCATAATACATAGGCATACTTTTTATCATGGCATATGAGCATCCTCTTAACATAATCATGACATAGATCAATTCTTCTCATGCATCTTTCTTAACATGAAGAGTAAGCATAAAATCTTGTTAACATAGCATAATGCATAACATGAATGAATGCATGAGGGGAATGCAAATACATAAGGATGCTTAACTTTTAAAACATACTTTTAAATGCTTAAACATAATCATCATATCATTGGGCCCTGGCTTGTACCACATACATACATCATAAGCGCGCATCCCTAAGTAAATACGAGGTAGCTAGCCTCGACCTACTAGGGTAAGGACAGCATAGTCGGTAGTCCCCGAACCGAGGCGTTCTTAAGGTGCCCATCCCTGTTGCACAGCTACGGTAGTGCCAGAACCGTGGACAGCATAGTCGGTAGTCCAGAACCGGGGCGTTCTTAAGGTGCCCATCCCTTGGACCCATACTTCGGTCCGGTACAAGCCCATTCATAAAGTAAAATACTTTACATGCTTCATCATTCATAAGACATTCATGGCATCTTTATCATAGCATAACTCGTTACGGCTTGGCCCGTCTACCGGCCCATTTACCGGTCCTCACGACCGTCGTACCGTCGACCATCGACCGTGCCGTTTAGCATATTTATGCCTTAAAGACATAAGCATCATCTTTCATTCATAACATGGCATGCATCTTCTTTCATAAAACATGGCATGCATCATCATTCATAAAACATGGAATGCATCATCATTCATAAAACATGGCATGCATCATCATTCGTAAAACATGGCATACATCATTCTTATCATGAACATAAACATAACATATTTATCATGGCATCATTCTTATCATGAACATAAACATAACATACTTATCATGGCATCATTCTTATCATGAACATGAACATAACATACTTATCATGACATCATTCTTATCATGAACATAAACATAACATACTTATCATGGCATCATTCTTATCATGAATATAAACCTAACATACTTATCGTGGCATCATTCATATCATGAATATACACAATAACATAGCATGGTTCTTAACATAACATGAACATATAACATCACATGGTTCTCTACATAACATAAGCATACATAGGTAGGACTTCCATAACCATGCTACCTACCATCCAAGTGCATGGCATAAAACATAAGACATTCATAAATAACCCTATTAAGCATGACATCCAATCATAACCATACAAACATAAAACATGGTGCTTGGGGTTAGGGTTATAGGTAACATGATTTTTACCACATGCTTGAACCTATATATATGTATATACACTTCATGGTAAACATAAACCATCATTCTTTGAACCCTAACTCCACCCCAAACCCTAGATACATGGCTGGGACGAAATCTATAGGGGGGAGTTTCATCAATTCCATAAACATGTAAGATAGCATAAGATAAGGGAACAACCATACATCATCTATGAGTCCATAGGAAGCCATTGGGGCTCATGATTAGGATTAACCCTAACCTTTAGCCCTCCTTCCTAGGGCTGGCCGAAACATGTAAGGCCATGGGGGCATGGAAAAATTTCATTAAAATCCCCAATCAATCATTAAACATCAACCATACCTTACCATAGGGGCCATTGGGGCCCTTACTTGAAATAAGTCCTAACTTTTACCCTATTAGCACATCTTGGCCGAAACTCATAGGGTCTCTAGGCCATGTGAAAATTCACATAATCATCCTCCATCTCTCTTATATCATGATAATACATAAAACACATACTTGAAGTTTTAGACCCAACCCTACCCAAGGGTTCTTGAAGTTGGCCGAAACTTTAGGGGGTCCTAGGGTACCCCAAAAATTCTCAAAAATTATATTTAATCTCCAAACATCATGAGAGTACATTAGACAACATTATGGAAATTTTTAGCATCATTATAGACCCAAAAACCTAGTGGCCGAAACCCATAAAACTAGGGTCCTTGGTTTTTTTTTCTTTCTTTCAACATCAAATCCCAAAACCAACCAATATATCATGCTAAAAACATAAGGAACTATTATACCACAGGTGAGGGAGTCTTACCTTAGTTGATCTTGATTTTTAAACCTTAGATTTGGAAGAAGGATGAAGATCTTGTTGCCTCTTGACCACCCCTAGCCCTTGTACCCTTGTAAAAGCCTTAGATCTTGGAGATGGAGCCTTAGGAAAACTTTTTCCAAGGGAGAACCCTCTCCTTGGGTTTCGGCTAGAATGAGGAAGGAGGAAGAAAGAAACTCCATTCCCCCTCTTTATAACACATTAAGGAGGGTATGTGAAGAGTCATGGTGTCTCTTCCTCTTCCCTTAAGCTTTAACCAAACTCCATTTCATTCCCTCATAACATTCCCTAGCTATGTGAGTTGGTTAGTGCAAGCATGGTTGTACAAGGGGTCCAAGGTTCAATCCTTAGTGCATGCTCTAATTTTTTTCCATTTATTTTTATTTTATTTTTCTATTATTCCGAAAATCCCTTAAAAATTACCCCATAATTATGCTAATATTTCCCATTAAAATATCTTTATATTTTTATAAATTTTTACCTAAAATTCTCCAATAATCATGGTACTGAAAAGCCCATCTAAGGCCCATTAGTGCCTATTTCCTCAATTTAAATGGAAAAACATGGATTTCTAGATTAAAATTCATATTAATATTCCTCATTAAACCCTTTTATATCTATATTAACTTTTACCTAAAATCCACCAATAATTATGGTACTAAAAAATCCATATAAGGCCCATTAGTACTTAGTTTTCTCAATTTAAATGAGAAAACATGGATATCTAGGCCAAAGTTCGTATTAATATTTCTAGGTCCTTAGGAAAATTATCTAGACATGCTCAATATTTTAAAGAAAATATTAAGAGAATTTTCCGGGTCGTTACAATCCCCCATACCTTGTGAAAGTTCGTCCTCGAACTTAGAATAACTCCGGGTACTTGCGCCTCATCTCGTCCTCGCGTTCCCACGTAGCTTCCTCGAACCGTTGACTTTGCCATAGGACCTTGACTAAGGGTACTTCCTTACTCCTTAGCTTCTTAACTTCCCTATCCAAAATTTAGATAGGTCTGCTTTCATAACTTAGGTCCTCCTGAACTTGTACCGTCTGTGGCTCGATCACTTGGTCCATATTTGGGATACACTTTTTTTTAAGCATGGACACATGGAATACTTTGTGGATAGCCGACATCTCTGGAGGCAGCCCTAGCTCATATGCCACCTTACCGACTCTTTTCAGAATCAGGTACGGCCCCACATAACGCGGACTTAGTTTTCCTTTCTTCCCAAATCTTGTCACCCCTTTCATAGGAGCCACTTTAAGGAACACCAAATCTCCAATGTTAAATTCCAGTGGTCCACACCGGACATCTGCATAATTCTTCTGCCGGCTCTGAGCAGCTTCTATCTGTTGTCGAATATTTTGTATAGCTCGGGTGGTACTATTGATGACATCCGTTGTGTGCCTCATTTCCTTCTTTTCACCACCCTCGTACCAACAGATCGGAGACCTACATCTCCTCCCATACAAGGCTTCATAAGGTGTCATTCCAATAGTAGCTTGGTAGCTATTGTTGTAAGCAAATTCTGCTAAGCATAGATATCGACACCAGCTCCCTTTAAAATCCAGGGCACAAGCTCTCAACATATCCTCCAAATACTTGATTCACCCGTTCCGTTTGCCCATCAGTCTGAGGGTGAAAAGCGGTACTGAACCTTAGTTTAGTGCCGAGAGACTTCTGGATGCATTCCCAAAAATGTGAAGTAAAGCGACCATCTCTATCTGAGATGATGGTCTTGGGAACTCCATGAAGTCTGATCATCTCCTTAACATATAATTGAGCTAGTGTCATTAATAGCTCTACGATGTAATTATAGGCATATATCATAATTATATAGTCATTATAATTATGGGTAAACCTAATAATAGTATGCTTCCGAAATATTAGTCCACAACATGAGCTATGAATTATATTAGTTAATGGTTATTATATGATAAATGATATCATATTTATTATATTACCATAAAATAACTTAAGGTAATCTTATATATAAGATAATAGTGAAGCATACGTTGATAAGTCTAATATTTATAATTAGTATGAAAATATAGTGGACCCATAATCTATAAAAAGTGTTAATATAATTAGGGCACTATCCTATGCGTATCATTTTAGGTTATACCGTATGACTTATACCATTAATTATATTAGTATTAGTATAATGGAACTAATACTATATGCTAACATAGGTGAGAGTCTTATAATCTTATGTTTTAGGCTATCATATAATTCCCTACATGAGACTATATTATAGATTATACATAATATCATAAATTATAGTTATTTATCACATAAATTATAGGTATAATACCTATGATTTGTTTATGGAATAATATGTATAGGTGATAACTTATAGGTTGAGATGATACATGTCAACCTGTATGTAGGCTCATATTAAGAACCTTTATGATAGGTGAATTATGACAATACTTATATGATAAGGAATTAGTATAGTTATATTTATAATAATCCTATATTAGTACACGCTCTCATATTATTATCATTTGCTTTATATAATATAATATAATATAATTATATTAGATGATTGGTAACTCATATAATGTACAGGTTATATAACATTATGTTAATACTAGGTTCACCTTAATTACTAATATTATGATGGTGCTCAATTAATATTATGTTTATGAACATAAGGTGGAGTCACACTTCTGACTAATTGTATTATGACTAACTTAGACTGAATGTATAAGGCAGAATACTTATACATGATTGTCTTATAATGTGACATAAGATAAGTTATGATATAAGGTATATTGAGCATCAGGTCGGGCGATAAAGTAGTCTCATTAATTCTATTACTCTGTCTTCTAGCCAGGCTTCTCTTCATAAAAGACAAGTATGACTAATATAAGTCTTGGTTATTCCTACCCGCATATTAAATCCTAAAGTGTTTGGTTTCATAATAAAATATAAAATAAAGTATCATTCATAGTTACATATCCTAAAATACTTTTCATCATAAAACATCATTCATACTTGCATATTCTAGAATCCTAAGGTATCATCCATACTTGCATATTCTAGCATATTCTAGAATCATAAGAGAAAATAAAGTATGCATAGAGGTACTTACTTGGAAGCGGCAGGAAGAGAGCTTGATGTGTGTGTAGTGAGATGGTAACCGCTCTGATACCAACCTATAACGCCCGCTTTTTTTTTTCCTAAGCGGCATTACGTTAACATACTTAGGACATGTAGACATCATAAGGTAGCGGAATAACTTTAACTTACACATACATGCCCTACTACCATTCTTAACATAATGACATGGAAACTCGGCATATTAACTTCATACTTAAACATCATATCATGTCATACGTAACATCATATCATAGAGTTCCATAAGTCATTATTCAAGTGCTCAAGGATATAAGTGACCAAAGTAAGGTTCTAGCATAAATGATAAACATATGGTTTCCTGGGCCAAGTCACTACCACACACATGATTTCTTGCCCTCCTGCTGCTTCCTCATTGTCCCCGTGAATGATCTGCGGTATAAGGAAATAAGACTGTAAGCACACAGGCTTAGTAAGACTCTTTCCTACTCACAAAAACCATTCATCATTTCATAATGAGCACATAAAACATTAACATACCTAGTGCTCTACTTAGAACATAACAACTTGAATCACTTATCATATACTTGACATGGCATGATCATACACATAAGTGAACATTCCTATCATGGCATGAGACATGGCATAAACGTAAATATAGTAAACATTCTAAGCATGACATGCTACATGGTATAAATATAAACATAATAAACATTCCTAGCATGGCATAATACATAGGCATACTTTTTATCATGGCATATGAGCATCCTCGTTACGGTTAGGGTTATAGGTAACATGATTTCTACCACATGCTTGAACCTATATATATGTATATATACTTCATGGTAAACATAAACCATCATTCTTTGAACCCTAACTCTACCCCAAACCCTAGATACATGGATGGGACGAAATCTATAGGGGGGAGTTTCATCAATTCCATAAACATGTAAGATAGCATAAGATAAAGGAACAACCATACATCATCTATGAGTCCATAGGAAGCCATTGGGGCTCATGATTAGGGTTAACCCTAACCTTTAGCCCTCCTTCCTAGGGCTGGACGAAACATGTAAGGCCATGGGGGCATAGAAAAATTCCATTAAAATCCCCAATCAATTATTAAACATCAACCATACCTTACCATAGGGGCCATTGGGGCCCTTACTTGAAATAAGTCCTAACTTTTACCCTATTAGCACATCTTGGCCGAAACTCATAGGGTCTCTAGGCCATGTGAAAATTCACATAATCATCCTCCATCTCCCTTATATCATGATAATACATAAAACACATACTTGAAGTTTTAGACCCAACCCTACCCAAGGGTTCTTGAAGTTGGCCGAAACATTAGGGGGTCCTAGGGTACCCCAAAAATTCTCAAAAATTTTATTTAATCTCCAAACATCATGAGAGTACATTAGACAACATTATGGAGATTTTTAGCATCATCATAGACCCAAAAACCTAGTGGCCGAAACCCATAAAACTAGGGTCCTTGGTTTTTTTTCTTTCTTTCAACATCAAATCCCAAAAACCAACCAATATATCATGCTAAAAACATAAGGAACTATTATACCACAGGTGAGGGAGTCTTATCTTGGTTGATCTTGATTATTAAACCTTAGATTTGGAAGAAGGATGAAGATCTTGTTGCCTCTTGACCACCCCTAACCCTTGTACCCTTGTAAAAGCCTTAGATCTTGGAGATGGAGCCTTAGGAAAACTTTTTCCAAGGGAGAACCCTCTCCTTGGGTTTCGGCTAGAATGAGGAAGGAGGAAGAAAAAAACTCCCATTCCCCCTCTTTATAACACATTAAGGAGGGTATGTGAAGAGTCATGGTGTCTCTTCCTCTTCCATTAAGCTTTAACCAAACTCCATTTCATTCCCTCATAACATTCCCTTGCTAGGTGAGTTGGTTAGAGCATGCATGGTTGTACAAGGTGTCCAAGGTTCAATCCTTGGTGCATGCTCTAATTTTTTTCCATTTTTTTTTATTTTATTTTTCTATTATTCCGAAAATCCCTTAAAAATTACCCCATAATTATGCTAATATTTCCCATTAAAATACCTTTATATTTTTATAAATTTTTACCTAAAATTCTCCAATAATCATGGTACTAAAAAATCCATCTAAGACCCATTACTGCATATTTCCTCAATTTAAATGGAAAAACATAGATTTCTAGATTAAAATTCATGTTAATATTCCTCATTAAACCCCTTTATATTTATATTAATTTTTACCTAAAATCCACCAATAATTATGGTACTAAAAAGCCCATATAAGGCCCATTAATACTTAGTTTTCTCAATTTAAATGAGAAAACATGGATTTCTAGGCCAAAGTTCGTATTAATATTTCTAGATCCTTCGAAAAATTATCTAGACATGCTCAATATTTTAAAGAAAATATTAAGAGAATTTTCCGGGTCGTTACACCCTGCTATACCAAGGTCCCTCGGGTGCGCACACAAGCCTCCAGCTTGTCTCAATGCCACCCTTCACCGTACCGAAGCCATCCAGCTAAGTCAATATGTGTAACCTGCACATCCTACACACTCACATGTTGGGTCCGGGTGCATGTTGACATGGATGCGGGTTCGTAATTTCAAAATTAATTACGTGCAGCGGAAGGTTTAGCATAAATAATTTCTCTAAATCATTTAACCACACATCTAAGCATGCAATTTTATCTTGTGTAGACATGATCATATATTTAAAATTTTGCAAAAACGTAAACTAATTTACTTATTACCTCGCGTAACTCGAAGGAAGGGACGAGATCCAACCGTAAGCATCCCTCGGAAGCTCCGCCTCTATTCGCGTCCACGTCGAGTATCTTCGGGATGACTTCGCAAAGCCACGAGTTTCGTGTTCTCGAGAACTACTAGATTCTCCGAGAACGCGACAAGAAAAACCAAGAGAGAAGTAATCACATCGGAAAAACTCACTACCAAGGTTGGCCAGAATCACAATTCCGGCGAGAAGGAGGAAGATGACTTGCGCCCAATCCCAAGGTGATGATGGCCGGAGAGGAAGATCGTCCCAACGGAAGAACTTCGTCGCCTCGGTGCTTCTCCTTGTGCTCACGACAAAAAGAAGGGAGAAGAACCTTGTGGCCGGCCAAGAGGAAGAAGGGAGGAGAGGGAGAGAGCCTAAGCAAGAATACTTGGATGGATCCCCTTTCATGGCACCCCTTGGGTCCTTTATATAGGGAGCTCCTCCTTAATCAAGCCTCTCAATTTTGGCATAATTTTTATATCAAACCATAATTGATTTTTGTCTCA
The DNA here is from genome assembly GCA_024364735.1 of Boesenbergia rotunda. Classification (NCBI taxonomy): domain Eukaryota; kingdom Viridiplantae; phylum Streptophyta; class Magnoliopsida; order Zingiberales; family Zingiberaceae; genus Boesenbergia; species Boesenbergia rotunda. The sequence goes on from JAGFNQ010004946.1 coordinate 232,153, forward strand.
TGATTAAAATTAAATTTTAATTCATGATAAAAAAAACTCAAGCCTCTTAAATATGGAATAACTTATTCCATCATGCCAAGTTTGATTTTATATCATGGTTAAAATCATATTTTAATTCATGATAAAAATCAATCAAGTCTCTTCTCTCCTATGGAATAAATTCCTTATCATGGTAAATCAATCCATGATTGATTTTATAAAATAAACCAATCCATGGTTCATTTTAATTTCCATGAAAAATAAACCAAACCATGGTTAATTATATATAAAAAAATTTATATCATCCATAATTTTATAAAACAAACCACACTTGGTTTATTTTATAAATTGAACCAAAAACATGGTTCTCTCCCTTTGTTGTGGCTGGCCAAGCAAAGAGGATGGAGGCCCTCTTTGGCCGGCCCATCCAAGCCAAGCCCCAATGAATTAAACTTATTTAATTCATCTATTAAGTCTTCAAAAGACTTAGCCATTTTACGCTTCCGATGCGTCTCTGAAAAATTCAAATTCGACTTATCGTTTGGCTCAACCAAATTTAATCTCTCTTGATTGGAAAATCTAATTTTCAACTCGTTTTAAATCCCTCGGATTACTCGTAGTGCGTGTGACTAAATAGGCTTTCGATTTATGTTGACCGTCTATAATTAATCAATTAATTATAGAATAATCATGAGTGGCACCTAGTAGTACATCATGATCCCCAATTAATCGAAAGATCAACGGTTGACCTCAGAAACAATTCTGAAACCCTTCAGCAACTATAATGAATCGTGCCCCATTCCCTTCACCATCTTATACCCACTTGGTCCAGGAAATGGTCTATGTGTGTCAGTCCCCACTAGGCTGACTACATCACACCTAGCCCAAGTAAGGTTGTTGGAACCCGGATGGCTAGAGAGGGGGGGGGGTGAATATAGCTAAACACTTGGACTTAGAGACTTATCGAATTTTTGCACTCAAATTTATCAGTGGCACAGCGAAAGAAACAATGGAAACAAAGAAGTGTAGAAAACAAAAATAGAAAATGAAAGCAAACAAACACAACTAGCAAGATCGCTAACAGGGAGGGTTTACAAGGTTCGGGGATAACTTGCCCCTTGATTGTCGACAGATCAAGCCCCGGTGAACACCGGATAGAAAGCAACCTCCTTCTCGGTGGAGAAACCTCTCCACGGTGTTTCAATCACAGATATAGGTTAAAGCACAACGAAACACAAGAAAGATCTTACTTAGCATTAGCAAAGACAAGAACACAGCCAGCTTCCTCCTGAGCTCCACCCATCGACGATCTCACGCAAGAACCCTTTCCCTGTGTCTTCTCGCTGTTGGACTCGAAGCCTCTTGTTCTTTTCTCCAAGTGCTCAAGCAAGGGATGGTTGCTTCAATATTGTAGTAGCTTGCTCAAGGTGATCGAAATTCAGAACGCGCAAGCAAGTTGTGGAGAACACAAATGTTAGTATTATGAGAGAAATGTCCTAAGGCAATCGCCTTATGATTGTAATCATTTACTTTAATAAATGAATATTCACTATTTGAGTATACATGTTAATGTATTTGATTGAGATCTTAAACTTATTTACTGAATGTACGCAATACAATTCACAGCATGAGAGAATTTGTGATGAATTCACAACTAGTGATTATCTCTACATGTGCAATTGTGAAGTATTGAAATTGTCCCTAGTCGATGAATTGATAAATATGGACACTGTCAATTCTGTTGAGACTAGCATGGGTTATTCTCTAATCAGTTGATTCTCAGTGGCTGGTGACATTGGGATGTCCGGAGATAAACATGGATGCTAGTTAAGGGAACTAGTTCATTGGAGTGACTAGCTGTAAAACTTCATATGGTAATCTACATATAGATATGTCAATGAAAGTTCTTACTGCAGCTTAAGTGCGATGTTCCTTTGACTTGCGGTGTTCAAGTCATCTTGGTCACGGAGACTTATACTTTGACATCTTAAGCAAGCATCTCTAAGGAGGTGTGGACCCAGGATGGTTGGTTATAAGCTGAAGTGCCCGAAGATGTTTGAACAACCTACAAAGGATTCACCACTCCTTGCGAGTAGATGTATACCCAAGGCCTATCGTCGGATTGTTACTCGAAGCCTCTGGCCAGAGCATAACATGTTCCGAGTATGAATCTCTAGGAAACATGAGAGTAATTAGAATCCGTTGGACGAGAAAGACATTACTTGGGCTAGGTGTGACGTAGTCAGCCTAGTGGGGACTGACACACTAGACCGTGTCTTGAACCAAGTGGGTATAAGATGGTGAAGGGAATGAGGCACGACTCATTAAAGCTGCTGAAGGGTTTCAGAATTATTTTTGAGGTCAACCGTTGATCTTTCGATTAATTGGGGATCATGATGTACTACTAGGTGCCACTCATGATCGTTCTATAATTGGTTAATTATAGACGGCCAACATAAATCGAAAGCCTATTTAGTCACACGCACAACGAGTAATCCAAGAGATTTTAAACGAGTTGAAAATTGGATTTTCCGATCAAGAGAAATAAGTCGAATCTGAATTTATCAGAAGCGCATCGGAAGCTTAAAATGGCTAAGTCTTTTGAAGGCTTATTGGACGAATTAAATGAGTTTAATTCGTAAGGGTTTCGGCTTGGTGTGGCCGGCCAAAGAGGGTGCCCACCCTTTTTGGTTTGGTCGGCTACAAGGAAGAGGGGAAACCAAATTATTTGGTTTAAATTATAAAATAAATCAAGCGTGATTTGTTTTATAAAATTATTGATAAAGAAATTTATATAAAAAAATTTATATAAAGAAATTTATATAAAAAAATTTATATAAAGAAATTTATAGAAATTTATTCTTTTTATAGAAATTAAAATGAACCATGGATTGGTTTATTTTATTTTATAAAATCAATTATGAATTGATTTTTCCATGATAAGAAAAATTTATATAATAAATTTCTTATGTAAATTTATTCCATAATAATAGGGGAGACATGGTTGTTTTTATTATAAATTAAGTTATAATAAAAACTTGGCATAACGGAATAATTCATAGAAAATTTATAAGATAAATTTCTTATGAAAACTAATTCCGTTAAAAGGAGACTTGGCGATAAAGAGGCTACTATATAAAGGCACCAAGGCAAGGCTTGGAAATTAATTCAAGAGATCAAGGATTCTTGCCTAGCCTCTCTTCCTCTCCTTTTCTCCCTCTCCCTCTAGGGCCGGCTACCCTCTCCCTCTCCTAGAGCCGGCCACCCTCCCTTCCCTTGCCGTGAGCCACCACCAAGAAGAGGCCGAAGAAGAAGAAGAAGCGGGGCGCGACTCCTTCCTTCCTCCCGGAATCTTGATTCCGTTCTTCTTTTAGTGGTTAGTTTTCCATCTCTCTCTTGTTACTCTTGTCGTGCCTTTGGAGAATCTAGTAGTTCTTGTCGGCACGAAACTCGTGGCTTTGCGAAGTCATCCCGAAGAGAACTCGGCGTGGACGCGAATAGAGGCGGAGCTTCCAAGGGACGCTACGGTTGGATCTCGTCCCTTACTTCGAGTTACACGAGGTATTGAGTAAATTAGTTTACTTTCTGCAAAATTTTAATTTATGTTCATGTCCACACATCATAAGGTTGCATGCTAGATACGTGGTTAAAATAATTTGAGAAATTATTTATGCTAATTCTTCCGTTGCACGTAATTAATTTTTTAAATTACGAACCCGTATCCATGTCAACATGCACCCGGTCCCAACAACAAAGGTGCAGCAAGAACTCAAGCTAGAAACTGTATTTACGAACCCTGCTTCAACGAAGCTTTCTTGCGCTCTTTTGTTTCTCCACACAGCACCAAGTGACACCATCTCCTCCAGCCTCCAGCTGCTTACCTGCCAACGCCAGCTACCACTGAGCTCTCCCTAGACTCCCTGAGCTTCCCTCAGCCAAGCTCCAGTTAGCAGCTCCAGTCTGCGGCTCCATCCGTTGCAACCTGAGATGGAAAACGGACAAACCTGCTCTAAGGAAAGCCTCCATTGACTTCTCCTTGAGTGTTTGAATCCTTCCCTGTCACCTGCAGTTAATCAGATCATTAGAGCAGCATATCAAACAGAAAATCAAGCATCAGAGATCAAGCGCAGAGAATCGGATACGTTCAGACGCGATAAGAGCGTCTGACAGTGCATTTTGAATTAAAGTGATCGGTCACCGGACCGATCAGAGAGCCTCCTGATCGGTCACCGGACCGATCAGGCTAGGTCTAGACCGATCAGGCTTCGTCCTGATCGGTCCCCAACGCTCAATCAGAAATCATGATTTCTTTGGTATTCTCCTAGATCGATCACCAGACCGATCCCAGGTTGTGGATTAATCACCAGACCGATCCACCCCTTTTCCGGGCGATTTTTGAGTTTCGCAGTCCAAACCTCCTAATCGGTTACCGGACCGATCAGGGAGCCTCCTGATCGGTCACCAGACCGATCAGATCATGACCAGACAGATCAGATCATGACCACACCGATCAGGCTCCGTCCTGATCGATCTTAGTGAGGAACTCGCGAAGCTGGATCGTTCTCCAGAACGATCTGCACAGTGATCCAGATCGATCACCAGACCGATCAGGAGCAGATCAGCAAGGGAACTCAACCTCACTGTGTGCTCCCTGATCGGTCACCAGACCGATCAGTCATCGCTGGATCGGTCACCAGACGATCCACGAAGGAGCACCGTGCCAACTCCCTGATCGGTCACCAGACCGATCCAGGGGCTCCAACCTAGCCCTCCAAGCTAGGGTTTCATCCTACCTAGCCCTCCAAGCTAGGACCTGACCCTCCAAGCCAAGGTTTTTCCACTAACTCTCCAGTTGGGACTTTTCACCTGACCCTCCAAGTTAGGACTTTTCACCTAGCCCTCCAAGCTAGGACTTTTCACCCAACCTTCCGAGTTAGAACTTTTCATACCTAACCCTCCAAGCTAGGACCTGACCCTCCAAGCCAGGACTTTTCACCTAACTCTCTAAGTTGGGACTTTTCACCTAACCCTCCAAGTTAGGACTTTTCACCTAGCCCTCCAAGCTAGGATTTTGCACCCAACCTTCCGAATTAGGACTTTTCAACACCTATCTCTCCAAGCTAGGATTTTCCACACCTAACCCTCCAGGTTAGGATTTTCCAACACCTAGCCCTCCAAGCTAGGATTTTCCATCACCTGGCTTCACTCACCGGGATTTCATGCCCAGTCCCCGACCAGGACTTAATCCGCATTCATTCAATCAAACATAAATCATTGTCAACATCAAAACAACAATCGGGCCAGACTGCATCAATAATCTCCCCTTTTTGTTGTTTGACAATCCGATTTAAGTTTAGGTATTAATGATCAATTGAAGTCCATTCAATTATCGTAAGGGAATCAAAGTCCTCCCCCTACAATAACTCTAAACTTAATCAACCATTTTCTTCCCCTTGTCAAACATCGAAAAGGGTATGGTTATTAAGTTTGAACATACCTCTCCCTCAAACACGGGTTTCTCCCCAAACCCAAAATAATCAAAGATAATTTTTGAATCGCACATGAAAATATATATAGAATAATATCATGGTCAAGCATGTATATGTTTCATATGACAAGTAAGTCAAAGGATGATTTTTGAATTGCATATGAGAGGCATATACCATAAATGTATCATGGCAACAATGTATATGCATCATATGACAATAATTATCGCAGTTCGATCAGACTGATGATCGATACAGAAAAATTTCTGATTTATCTATGAACGATCAATTTTCAGAAAAATTTCTGTAATTCTGATTCGTTCAAGATCGGGCTGCATTAACCATTTGCATTCCATAACAGGGGAGAGGACTCTATTGATATTCGATATTCCAGAAACATTTCTGGAATACGACATTAAAAGCACGAGTCATGACTCAACAAACCCTTTCTTATGAATTTGAACATTCCAATATAGGGTTGTATCAAATCACTATTCAGTACAGGTTTGTACCACTTGAACAAATTTGTGCTCCCTTAGTACCAGGTTTGTACCAATGGATGATCAAATATGTTTCAATTGTAATCAGATTGTATCATGTTTTGGAATAATCTGGTTTATATCAGATTTGTTTGTGGTATGATCATTAAACTGATACAATTCGATGAGAAGAGATTGGTTTGAGGAGGTTTTGGATCAATTTGGAACGATCTGGGAGTTCCTTGATCAGAGTTGGTCTGATCGGTCACCAGACCGATCAGAAGCACCCCTGATCGGTCGGTGGACCGATCAGGGATAATACAGAATGGTTTCTGAAACTGATCAATTTCAGAAACAAGTTCGTTTCAACTCTTAATCACTCTAATCCCTAAAACAATCGAATTTACTCCCTAAATGAGTTCCATTAACCATAGATCATTTAGTCAAAACAAGCAATCTAATTTGGGTCTCTTAACTAAGCTTCATTTCATATCAAGGATTAAGAATTTCCATGGATTAATATACCATCACTAGGTTGACTGATCAATTATGTTCTAAGCATGTTCTTGGCATGACCTTGAGTTTTCAAAAACAGATTTATGTCAAAGCATGATAAGTATGCTCTAAGCATAAACTTGAATGTCAAAATATGTTTGTATCAAAATTCCAAGGCAGGTATGCACACCATCACTTGAACAGGAAGTTTATAATCATGGATAGCATGGATGCATATTGCTATTTATCAACATCAATACATGAATGAAATCTATATGTGCCAAGGCATGATCATTTTTATTCCAAACAAATTTGATAATTCAATCTACACCTAAGTATTGATATCTTGATAATCCAAATAATATTGGGCATATGAAAAACGTCAAGTTTGATGAGAAAATAACTAAGTCATAGAAGTTAAGTATTGAGTCTTGAATCATCACAAACTATGAGTTTATACTTATTTCCTAACATGTCTTCATGTTGTGTAACACATATAGTGAACTCATGGCATACTAGAACAGGTTCAAAAACACCTTAAGCTTGAGTTATGACATATCATTAATCATCATTTGCAGTAAACATAAATTGCTATAGGAAAACCAATTATCCTAAGCAATTCATGGCAAGAGCAAGTTGTGGGTTAGTCTAAGCTATTCATGTGAATTTGAGGAAATGGTAAGCACATTCCTAACTAGGAATGACTATATATTTGGAGCACCAAATATCAACCACTCATGTTGATAGATGCTCCCCCTCAAACTAAGCTATACATTTCGAAAGATAGAGGTTTTAGGTACCCAAATTTTGGGACCTAATGAATCTACAATGAATGACTTTGGCACCCATGCCTTACTTATTTTCTTTTTAGCCTTTTGAATCCTAGAATTACTTTGTGCTCTAAATTGGGTTCTAGACATCAACGATATGAAACTTGATTGTTTAGGTTGATAACCCAAGCCAATCTTGTTGTAGACCGCTTTTTGTGAATTTAGAATCATGTCTAGGGTCTTGGAGCTAGTTGAAAATTTCTCAAGAATATTCTTGAGATTTTCAACTTCGTTCTTCAAGTCCTTATTCTCATTTTCAAGGGACTTATTATGCATATTACCAAGATCCTCATCCTTAGAGGATGTCTCATGAAAATCATTAATATCCTCCACCCTAGAGGATTTCAATTCTTCTACTTCCAATTTCAATAGTTTAACTTTGTTCTTGGATTTTTTGAGCAACCTAGCTAGACATGCAATGGTTCTATGACACTTATCTAGCTCGGGAGAGATTACCTCTTCATCATCCGAAGATGATGAAGGCGCGGTTGAGGAGTCACTTGATTCATCACTGCTTCCTTCACTTGAATTCTCTGTTGGTGCAGAATGCACCCAAGTCAAACCTGTGTTTTGATATTGGCAAAAGGGTTCAAAAGTTAAGGGTTAGTTGTTGTCTAACAAGCTTCTTGAGTGTACAGGAAAAGCCCTAGCGAAGGAAGGCTAGGCACTGGCGAAGGACTTCCAGACAGGAGAAGCCCTAGCAAAAGACTGCTAGGCACTGGCGAAGGACTGCCAGAAGAAAAGACCTAGCGAAGGACTGCTAGGCTGGCGAAGGACTGCCAGAAGAAAAGACCTAGCGAAGGGCAGCTAGGCATCAAGCGAAGGGCAGCTTGGTAACTCAAGACCTGGCGAAGGACTGCCGGGCAAAAGTCCAACTGGAGGATCCGGTTGGCACCAGGTAAACTCTCCCGAGAGGAGTAGGTGAGGACGCGTTCCCCTTGAGAGAACATTAGGCGTCGGTTCGACCTAGGGCTCCATTTTGGAGACCAAAGTCAGAACCAAGACAGCTAAGGCTGTATAAAATAATAATATTATTGTTATTTGGACTAACCCTGGATGCAGGATCGAAGGACTGAGTATCTGCAGCTCAGAGAGCCTCAAAGGAGTGAGTGTAGCGACCCGACCTCTTACTGTCTTCAGACGGATCGTTACTTTTCTCTATTTCTCGACTCTAATACATGACTAAAAGAAATGCGGAAATCTTTTCTTTTTAAACTTCTAAATTCATCTAACAATTATATTCTAACTTAAGCAGTCATGTATATTAATACCATGCCTTATTTTTTTTTTCTCAAAGCCCATAGCATAAAACCTGTCGAAACAGCCTTACCCTTCAGAATTTGCCTGTATCAGTCGACTGATGACGTCATCAGTCGACTGATACGGCTGATAGCAGTTTTACAGGTTTCGGCTTTGGCTTTCCAAGGCCCTTATTCCTTCAATTTCGAGCCATATCAAACTACAACATCATTTCTATGCTCTATGTTAGTTTCCTAAACGATTTAGCCAATCAAACGAATCCATAAACTTGAAGTTAAGACTTTTATGGAGGAAAACAAACTAAACAAGTTTATATAAACTTAAACATTAGAGTTTGTATCAAACTTCACTTCTAACCATTTAAACTCATCATACAAGGTTCTATAATATTGCTAAAGCATTATGGAATGAGAAAACAACTTTTCTAAACATACTTAAGCAATAAAACTTGATTCAAAAAGGAAATTGATACTAACTTGGCACAAACACCTTTTCCTCTAACAAAGTATCAATATCTTTAACTACTCACTTTTCTACTCATCCAATGCAATCATAAAATTATATAAGCTAAATGGAATGACATGGAATCTTTACTCTAAGAAATTGAGCATGTAAAACTATCCAAAACTCAAATACTCTATAATCTCCATAAGCAAGGACTTGAAATTTGAATAAACTTAAACATTTCAATTCAAATAGCTAAATTGTCTTGTGCTTAAGATCTCCCCATAATCAGCCACCACACACACTCTACTCAGCACCGCCTCGTCGTCTTCCTTCAGAATTGCTTGCCTTTACCTTTATCTGCAATAAGAGGAAGATGCATCTATAAGCAAAAAGCTTAGTAAGTACTATCTAGCTCACAAAATCTCGAAATATGCAAACATGCTTCTAGAACGATATAAAAATCATATGAGATACTGATATGCTTGAAAGAAAGCTAAACTAAACATGTATAACTCAAAACATGCATACTCAAGCAATAAATAATCTCAATCTACTTTTCTTGGCTCAACTTGAAACTTTAGCTATTCTTTATCTTTTGAAAACTTTTTGTATTTTCGAAAACTTTGCTAAAGCATATACTTGAAAATACTAATCACTTGGATCCACTGAAGACGTAAGTACCATCTGAATGCGCGTTCCCTAAAAGGTTGGGGGTAGCGAGCCACCAATCCTAATAGAGCAGACCTTGGTCTACCAGGGCCAAGACCTTGGAATTGGACACCTGGATTTCTTTAACGACGCCCTTGGACGCCGGGTACTGGCCTTATAAAATAAAATAGCTTTTCTTTCTTTTCTTTCTTATCTGTAAATGCCTTGGCATTTTCTGGAGCACCTTGCGTGCTAAAAATCCCTAAGTCTTGACTTTTGGGGATTTTCTTAAGGCCTTGGCCTTCTCTTTTCTTATCTTATCTTCTTTTCTTTTCTCATAGCTTTCTTGGTCCCTAATCTCATATAGGGTGTTTATCAAACATATACAAGCATATAAGAACTAAGATCACATGCAAAACTAAAGCAAAAAGGAAAAATTCTCTTTTAAAAACTTTTAAAGGAAATTCTCGCGGTAAAACCGCCTCTTACTGCAGGTGAGCAGTACTTACATTGATATCTTGGACTTACAACCAAGATTGAGGTCTAGAACTCGGGAGAAACTCAAGATCTCGAAGAATTCTTCACGTCTACGCGTTCCTCTCGTCGCGGGGATCCCGAATATAGGATTATCTCTTGGAGAAGGGTCTTGGCCGGCCCTCTTGACCTTGGTTTGCGTGCGCACAAGAGAGGAGAGGGAGAGGGGTCGGCGCAGCTGTTGGGGAGGGAGAGGGTTGAGAGAAAATAAAACAACTCTCTTTAAGTACCTATTTATAC